>CM033473.1:283442252-283774752 GCA_019447015.1 Hymenochirus boettgeri
CACGCACGAAAACAAGCGCTCGTGTGGCCTAGCCCTTAATGTTAGTTAGGGTTGGTATTAATAATGTAACTGTTAGTTAATGTTAGTAAATGTTAGTTAGTGTTAGTATTAGTAAATGTAACTGTTAGTTAATGTTAGTAAAGTTAGTTAGTGTTAGTATTAGTAAATGAACTGTTAGTTAATGTTAGTAAATGTTAGTTGTGTTAGTATTAGTAAATGTAACTGTTAGTTAATGTTAGTAAATGTTATGTTAGTGTAGTTAGTAATAGGAAAAAGTAGTTATGTAGTAATGTTAGTGTGTAGTATTAGTAAATGAACTGTTGTAAGAGTATAATTAATGTAGTTAGTGTTAGTATTGTAATGACTGTTAGTTGTAATGTTAGTAAAGTGTTAGTGTTAGTATTAGTAAATGTAACGTTAGTTAATGTTAGTAATGTTAGTTAGGTTATATAGTAAATGTAACTGTTAGTTAATGTTAGTAAATGTTAGTTAGTGTTAGTATTAGTAAATGTAATGTTAGTAATGTTGTAAATGTTAGTTAGGTTAGTATTAGTAAATGTAATGTGTTAGTTAATGTTAGTAAATGTTAGTTAGTGTTAGTATTAATGTAAATGTAAATGTTAGTTAGTGTTAGTAAATGTTAAAGTTAGTGGTTAGTATTAGTAAATGTAACTGTATTAATGTAGTAATGTAGTTAGTGTAGTATAGTAAATGTAAGTTAGTAAGGTTAGTAAATGTTAGTTAGTGTTAGTATGTAGTAAAGTAAATGTGTTAGTAAGGTAGAACTGTAGAGTTAGTGTTAGTATTAGTAAAATAACTGTTAGTAAGTTAGTAAAGTTAGTAGTGTTAGTATTAGAATGTTAACTAGTTAATGTTAGTAACTGTATTAAGTTCGGTTCGTCTCGTACGGTAACTGTTAGTTACTGGTATACTGTCGTTCGTGTTAGTATAGTAAATGAATGTTAGAGTTAAAGGTAGTAACGTTAGTTTGGGTTAGTCCATAGTCCTGTAACTGTTCGTTAGATGTCGTCAAGGTCGTCGTGTTAGTCTTTAGTCCGTAAATGTTAGTTAACGTTAGTAAATCGTTAGGTAGTGTTAGTCTTAGACCATGCCGTTCGTCCGGTTCGTCCCAGTCGTTCGGTTAGTCTCGTCCCCTGTCCCTGTTAGTTCCTGTTCGTCCCTGTTAGTTAGTGTGTAGTCGTGTCCCTGTCTGTCCCGGTTCGTTCCTGTCGTCCCTGTCGTTCGTGGGTCTGCGTCCCTGTCCCTGTTCGGGTCCTGTAGTCACGTTCGTTCGTTTCGTCTCGTACTGTACCGGTTAGTTCCTGTTCGTCCCTGTTCGTTCGTGTTCGTCTTCGCCCGGTCCCTGTGTTCCTGTTCGCCCCTGTTCGTTAGGACGTATTGTACCTGTCCCTGTTGTCGTTTCCTGTTAGTATCGTTAGTTAGTGTTAGGCTTGTCACGTAACTGTTAGCAGTAGTCCCCGTTAGTTCGTGTCGTTCGTCCCGGTAACTGTTAGTATGTTCGTACCATGTTCGTGCGTGTCGCTTGTCCTGTCCGTTCGGTCTGGTCGTGCCCTGTCGTTCGGTCTGTATCGTACATGGAACGTTAGTTACTGTTCGTACCGTTAGTTCGTGTGACCGTCTTCGTCCTGGTCCTGTTCGTTCATGTAAGACATGTGGTCGTCTTCGTCTTCGTCCCTGTCCCCTGTTTCGTTCCGTTTAGTCCTGTCGTTCGTGTTTCGCTTAGGCCCTGTCCCTGTCGTTCCTGTCGGTCCCTGTGAGTTAGGGTTCGTCTTAGTAACGCCCTGTCGTTACTGTTAGTGACATGTTAGTTAGTGTAGTCTAGTACCATGACTGGAGTACTGTGAGTAAATAGTATGTTAGTCTTCGTCCCTGTCCCCTTTAGTCCTGTAGTCCCTGAGTTCGTGTGGCTAGTCCCTGTATGTTCGTGCCTGTTAGGTCCGTCGGTCGGTCGTCTCGCCTTCCGGTCTTCATGTTCGTCCGTTCGTTCGTCTTCGTCTTAGTAACGTACAGGTCGTTCTGTTATGACATGTCGTTCGGTTCGATTCGTCCCGTCCCCCGTTGTTCCGTCAGCACTGTCTTAGTCTTCGTCTCTCCCGGTCCTGCTAGTCCTGTCGTCCCTGTTCGTTGTTCGTCTTCGTCCCTTTCCCTGTTCGGTTACTGTAGTCCGTTGTTGGTGTTAGTTCCCTAAAGGGGTCTTTCCTTTCCCTCTGCCTTTTTCTTCCTTTCCATTTCCCGCATTACATCAAAATTCAGCCATATGGGTGCAGATATTTTTTTAAAATTTATTTCCCAAGGGTATAAATTTAGATGTGAACTGGCTTAAAATCCCCTTGAACACAGTCCACTTCTGTTCAGTACCTTTACCAGTTGACATTCTGAAGAGCTGCTTTTAACCTGGGAAAATTTACCTTCCCAAAATTAAAAGTTTTTGATACACTAAAGATGGTCGAACTATTGAAAGTTTGTCCGTTTCGAATTTCGAAGTCGAAGTTGAAAACGGACCCATTAAGTCTATGGTAGCAATTGTTTTGAAAAGTTTGCAATACACTAAAATATTAATGGTAACTTAATGTAAATTGGCTGTGGGACCTGGGAAATTGTCTGATGGAGCATGTTCCAATATCCTCCAGGACTTTTGTAAAATCGATTTTACTCTCATGCGCGCTACTTTCGCGCTCTCGCATTCGAACGTTCGAGGTAACATGGACATTTTACTCGCGATTCGATACTCGGCGTATAGGCTGTTAATGGAGACTTTACTCGCGTATTCGCGTCGTGGGCCTAGATACCATATACATTTTACTTACTCGGGATTCGATACTCGCGTATAGGTTCTAATGGACACTTTACTCTAGATTCGATGTTTGCGCCTAGTACCATGGACATTTTACTCGCGGATTCGATTTCTACATTCGATTATAATCCCTTCTTTCCATTGACTTCTATATGCAACCCAGGATCTAAAATCGAGCCTGAAAGTGGGTGTAGTCTTTCCACCATTACTTTCCCCCACAAAAGCATGGCCCACCATGCAATGGCAGCGTCTGATGGTGGAATATCTCACCCGGCTGGGCTATGACGGAGATGCCAATCGGCACCCCAATATTAAGGAGCCAAACGGCGCATATGCGCCACCTGCAGCGAAACTGCTTTCGCAGTTTCGCATTGATCTGACTCAAAAGATCTGCTCCAAAAAGGTGTCAGACCTCAAAAGGCAGAGACGGAACTACGTCCAGGACATCCAGCGGAATGTCCAAGGCAAGTATCATATTTATATATTAAATTTTATCTGTGATTGAGTTGTATAAAACACCACCTTTTGCACCACTAATCAGGCAGTTCTGCGGCAGATATTCTGACAAGCTCTGTCTAAGTATCACCACTATACGAAGTTAGCTGAGGCCAAACTGCAACGCACAGGAATCGCGCACAAATCGTGAGCGTTATCGCACGCGTATTGTGTGAACTTTTCTTGTGCGTTTCGTTTTGCGCATGCGTTTTCCGCCATTCCACGTTTGGAAACGCTGCGTTAGCGCACCCAAAATGGTGAACCCATGCACATCGGAAATCGCGGGAATTTTCATGTTCCCGCACATTTCCCATTTTATCGAAATCGCGGGCGCAATCGCGAGTGCAAACGCGTGCGCAAACGTGCTAGTGTGACCTACCCTAACTGCACTTTCTTGTTAATTTTAATAGCACTTGTGATTGGCGATAGTACTTTGAAATTTTGCAAACCGCCACACAAACGATTGCGGGCCTTGCTTTTCTCCAAAGTGCATGTTAGTGTTAATTAGTGTTAGAAAATTTTAATGTAACATTAATGTTAGTATGTTAGTTAAAGGACAAGTACACACAAAAATATTTACAATATTTCATTATAAACAGATGTTGAAAGCTCTTTTTTCATAAACAACTCAAAGTATATATTTTTTTTTATGTTAGTAAGGTGAGGCACACTCTGCAACCCACAGGAATCGCGCACCAATCGCAACGTTATCCCACGCGATTGTGTGCGCGATTCTTGTGCGTTCTGCGTTCGCTTTTTGCGCATGCGTTTTTGTTTTTTTGCGTTATGGAAACGCATGCATTAACGCACCAGAAATGTGAACCAAACGCGAACGGACGCGCAAGTGCCTTGGAAATTTGTGGGAATTTTCGCGTTCCCGCGATTTCCATTTTAGCAAAAATTGCAGGCGCAAACGTGATGCGAAACGCGTCGCGCACACGCACGAAAAAAGCGCTAGTGTGGCCATCCCTTATATGGTAGTTAGTGTTGGTATTAGTAAATGTAACTGTTTAGTAGATGTTAGTAAATGTTATTATGTTAGTATGTAGTACATGTTGTAACTGTTTAGTTAATGTTAGTCAGTTGTTAGTGTGAGTAATAGTAATGTCTGTTAGTTAAATGTTAGTAAATGTTTTGTTAGTGTTAGTATTAGTAAATGTACTGTTAGTTAATGTTAGTAAATGTTAGTTTAGGTGTTAGTATTAGTAAATGTTAACTGTTAGTTAATGTTAGTAATGTTAGTTAGTGTTTTATGGTAAATGTCACTGTTTAGTTACTGTTTAATGTTAGTTGTGTTGTATTGTAATGTCACTGTTCGTTTCCTGTTGTACTGTTAGTTAGTGTATTTGTAGTAAATGTATGTAGTCTGTGTATATGTTCGTTAGTGTTAGTATTAAGTAATAGTAACTGTTAGTTAATGTTAGTAATGTAGTTAGTGTTAGTATTAGTAAATGTACTGTTAGTTAATGTTAGTAAGTGTTAGTTAAGTGTTAGTATTCGTAATGTAACTGTTAAGTTAATGTAGTAATGTTAGTTAGTGTTAGTATTAGTAAATGTAACTGTTTAGTTAATGTTAGTAAATGTTAGTTTGTGTTAGTATTCGAAATGTAACTGTTAAGTTGTTACATGTTGTAAATGTTAGTTAGTGTTAAGTATTAGTAATGTAACTGGGTTAGTTAATGTTAGTAACATGTTCGTTAATGTGTTAGTATTAGTAAATGTAACTGTTAGTTAAATGTTAGTAAATTTAGTTAGTGTTAGTATTAGTAATGTAACTGTTAGTTAATGTAGTAAATGTTAGTTAGTGTTAGTAATTAGTAAATGTAACTGTTAGTTAATGTAGTAAATGTTAGTTAGTGTTATAATTAGTAAATGTAACTGTTATTTAATGTTTAGTAATGTTATTTTAGTGTTAGTATTAGTAAAGTGTACTGTTAGTTAATGTTAGTAATATGTTAGTTAGTGTTAGTATATAAATGTAACTGTTTAGTTAATGTTATAAATGTATGTGTGTTAGTATTAGTAAAGTAACTGTTATTTAATTTATAAATGTTAGTTTACTGTGTTAGTATTGTAAATGTACTGTTAGTTATGTTAGTAATGTTAGTTGTGTTGTATTATTAAATGTAACTGTTAGTTAATGTTTAGTAAATGTTAGTTTAGTGTTAGTATTAGTAAATGTAACTGTTAGTTAATGTTTGTAAATGTTTTTAGTGTTAGTATTAGTAAATGTAACTGTTAGTTAATGTTAGTAAAATGTTAGTTAGTGTAGTATTAGTAAATGTAACTGTTAGTTAATGTTAGTAAATGTTAGTTTGTTAGTATTAGTATGTCTGTAGTTATGTAGTATGTTTGTGTAGTTTGTAATGTTGTTGTTTGTTGTTTTGTTGTTGTATTTTGTATGGTGTTAGTATGTTGTATAAATGTTCGTTGTAGTTAGTATTTGTATGTATTGTTAGTTCATGTTGTCTGTTGTATTGGGTTAGTATTGTAATGTAACTGTTGTTTATTTAGTTGTTAGTTAGTGTTAGTATTAGTAAATGTAACTGTTAGTTAATGTTAGTAAATTTAGTTATTGTTAGTATTAGTAAATGTAACTGTTAGTTATGTAGAGTAAATGTTAGTTGTAGTTAGGATTAGTAAATGTAACTGTTAGTTAATGTTAGTAAATGTTAGTTGTGTTAGTATTAGTAAATGTAACTGTTAGTTAATGTTAGTAAATGTTAGTTAGTGTTAGTATTAGTAAATGTAACTGTTAGTTAATTTAGTAATTTAGTTAGTGTTAGTATTAGAAATTTTAACTGTTAGTTAAAATGTGTAGTAATGTTAGTTAGTGTTAGTAGGTATGTATGTTAGTTTAATGTTAGTAAATGTTAGTTAGTGTTAGTATTAGTAAATGTAACTGTTAGTTAATGTGTAAATGTAGTTAGTGTTAGTATTAGTAAATGTAACTGTTAGTTCAGGTTAGTAAATGTTAGTTAGTATTAGTATAGAAATGTAACTGTTAGAATGAGTGTAAAGTTTAGTTGTGTAGTATTGTAAATGTAACTGTTATTGTTAATGTGAAGTGAAGTTTAGTAGTATGAGTATTAGTATTGAACTGTTAGTGTAATGTTAGTAAAATGTTAGTTAGTGTTAGTATTAGTAAATGTAACTGTTAGTTAATGTTAGTAAATGTTTTAGTATAGTGTTAGTATTAAGTAAATGTACTGTTTTAATGTTGTAAATGTAGTTATTGTTAGTATTAGTAAATGTACTGTGTAGTTAATTGTTAGTAAATGTTAGTTAGTTTAGTATTAGTAATGTACTGTTAGTTTATGTTATAAACTGTTAGTTGTGTTATATTAGTAAATGTACCTGGTTAGTTAATGTTGAGTAAATGTTAGTTAGTGTTAGTATAGTAAATGTATACTAGTTGAATGTTAGTTAATGTTAGTTAGGTATTAGTGATTAGTACATGTACACTTTAGTTAATGTTAGTAAACTTAGTTAGTGGTGTATTATAAATGTAACTGTTAGTTTAATGTTAGTATAAATGTTAGTTAGTATTAGTAATGTAGTAAATGTAAGTCTGTTAGTTAATTGTGTTAGTTATATTGTAAATGAGTTAGTTAATGTTGAGTAATAGTTAGAGTATTGTAACTTGTTTTAACTGTGTAAATGGTTAGTTATGTGTTGTATTAGTAAATGTAACTGTTATTTAATGTTAATAAATTTGTTAGTGTTAGTATTAGTAATGTAACTGTTTGTTAATTTTATGTTGTTATGTTAGTTATAGTATGTAACTGTGAATTATGTTGAGTAGTTAGTGATTTGTAATGTAACTGTTATTTAATGTTAGTAAATGTTAGTTCGTGTTAGTATTAGTAAATGTAAATGTTGTGTATGTTAGTACATGTTAGTTAGTGTAGTATTAGTAAACTGTTACGTTAGTTTAATGTTAGTAACATGTTAGTTAGTGTTAGTATTAGTAATGTAACTGTTAGGTACTGTAGGTAACTTTTAGTTAGTGTTAGTAATTCGATTAATGTAGTTATTTTGGTAGATCTGTTTTTTGTTGTTTGTTGTTAGTTTGTTTGTTGTGTTTGTTTCGTAACTGTACTGTTAGTATGTTAAGTTGTTTAGTATTAGTAATGTACTGTTGTAATGTTAGTAAATTTCATTCTGTTGTATGTGTAAATGTAACTTGAGTTAATGTAATAGTATGTTAGTATGTAATAGTGAACTGTCTATTAGTTAAGTGTTATCTGTAGTTAGTGAATTGTAATTACGTTTAGTTTAATGTAGTATTAATGTTAGTTAGTGTTAGTATTAGTAATGAATGTAACTGTTGTTAACTTGTGTTAGTGTTACGTATTAGTTAAATGTAACTGTTTGTTATTTAGTAATGT
Source organism: Hymenochirus boettgeri (assembly GCA_019447015.1). NCBI lineage: Eukaryota > Metazoa > Chordata > Amphibia > Anura > Pipidae > Hymenochirus > Hymenochirus boettgeri. The sequence goes on from CM033473.1 coordinate 283,449,954, forward strand.
TAGTTCGTGTTAGTTTAGTAAATGTAACTGTTAGTTATGTTAGTAAATGTTAGTTAGTATGTTAGTAATTAGTAAATGTAAGTTAGTAAGTGTTAGTAACTGTTAGTGTTATGTTAGTAATTAGTAATGTAACTGTTATGTTAATGTTAGTAAATGTTAGTTAGTGTTAGTTATTAGTAAATGTAACTGTTAGTTATGTTTAGTAAAGTTACGTTAGTATGTTAGTTATTAGTATAAGTAAAATGTAAACTGTTAGTTATGTTAGATAAATGTTAGTTAGGTGTTAGTATTAGTAAATGTAACTGTTTAGTTAATGTTAGTAATTGTTAGTTGTGTTAGTTAGTTAGTAAATGTAACTGTTAGTTAATGTTAGTAAAGTGTTTAGTTAGTGTTAGTTATGTAAATGTAACTGTTGTTATGTTAGTAATGTTAGTTAGTGTTAGTATTAGTAAATGTAACTGTTAGTTAAGTGTTAGTAAATGTTAAGTTAGTGTTGTCTTAGTAAATGTAACTGTTAGTTAAATGTTAGTAAATGTTAGTTAGTTGTTTAGTATTAGTAAATGTAACTGTTAGTTAATGTTAGATAATGTTAGTTAGTGTTAGTATTAGTAAATGTAACTGTTATGTTAATGTTAGTAAATGTGTAGTTAGTGTTAGTATTAGTAATGTTGTAGTAATGTTGTAGTTGTTAGTTTGTATTTAGTAAATGTACTGTTGTTATGTTGTAAGTTAGTTATGTTAGTATTGTAATGTAACTGTTAGTTATGTTAGTTAAATGTTTTTTAGTGTTAGTATTAGTAATGTACTGTTAGTTTAATGTTATATAAATGTTAGTTAGTTATTGTATAGTATTAGTAAATGTAACTGTTAGTTGTTGTTTAGTAAAGTGTTAGTTATGTTTTATTAGTAAATGGTAACTGTTAGTTAATTTAGTAAATGTTAGTTAGTTGTAGTATTAGTAAATGTAACTGTTAGTTAATGTTAGTAATGTTGTATTAGTAACTTAATGTTATTAGTAAATGTTAGTTAGTGTTAGTATTAGTAAATGTAACTGTTAGTTAATGTTAGTAAAATGTTAGTTAGTGTTAGTATTAGTAAATGTAACTGGTTAGTATGTTAGTAAATGTTAGTTAGTGTTAGTATTAGTAAATGTAACTGTTAGTTAATGTAGTAAAGTGTTAGTGTTAGATTAGTATGTCAAATGTTAGTAATGTTAGTGTAATGTAGTAAATGTAACTGTTAGTTAAGTTAGTAAATGTTTAGTAGTGTAATAGTAAATGTAACTGTTAGTTAATGTGTAAATGTTTTTAGTGTTAGTATTGTAAATGTAACTGTTAGTAATGTTAGTAAATGTTAGTTAGTGTTAGTATTAGTAAATGTAACTGTTAGTTAATGTTAGTAAGTTAGTTAGTGTTACGTATTAGTAAATGTAACTGTTAGTTATGTTAGTAAATGTTAGTTAGTGTTAGTATTAGTAAAATGTAACTGTTAGTTAATGTTAGATAATGTTTAGTTTAGTGTTAGTATTAGTAAATGTAACTGTTTGTAATGTTAGTAAATGTTAGTTAGTGTTAGTATTATAATTCTGTTAGTTATGTTAGTAATGTTAGTTAGTGTTAGTAGTTAGAAATGTAAACTGTTAGTTAATGTTAGTAAATGTTTAGTTAGTGTTAGTATTAGTAAAGTAACTGTTAGTTAATGTTAGTAAATGTTAGTTAGTAGTTAGTATTAGTAAATTAACTGTTAGTTAATGTTAAATTAATGTGGTAGTTAGTTGTTGTTAGTATTAGTAAATGTAACATGTTAGTATTTAAATGGTTAGTAAATGTTAGTTAGTGTTAGTATTAGTAATGAACTGTATGTTAATGTTAGTAAATGTTGTTAGTGTTAGTATTAGTAAATGTAACTGTTAGTTAAAATGTTAGTTAGAATGTTACTATTAGTAAATGTAGACTGTTAGTAAATGTTAGTTTAGTGTGTAGTTTAGTAAATGTAACTGTTAGTTAATGTTTAGTAAATGTTATTGTGTTGAGTATTGTAAATGTAACATGTTAGTTAATGTTAGTAAATGTTAGTTAGTGTTAGTATTAGTAAATGTAACTGTTAGTTAATGTTAGTACATGTTAGTTAGTGTTTTATTAAGTAAATGTAACGTGTTAGTTAAATGTTAGTTGTAGTTATTATAGTATTAGTAAATGTACCTGTTCGTTCCCTTATCGTCCCTGATTCGTTCGTGTTCGTATTCGTCCCTGTCCTGTTAGCATAGCCATGTTCGTCCCTGTTCGTTCGGTTTCTCGTCTTCGTCCCTGGTCCCTGTTCGTCCCCTGTTCGTCCCCTGATTGAGTTGTGTCGTCTTCGTCCCTGTCCCTCGTGCGTTCCTGTTCAGATACCCTGTTCGATTCCGTCGTGTTCGTCACTTAGTCCCTGTCCCTGTTCTTCCTCGTTCCTGCCTGTTCGTTCCGTGTTCGTCTTCGTCCCTGTCCCTGTTTCGTTTCCTGTTCCTCCCCCTGTTCGTTCGTGTTCTTCTTCGTCCCTTTCCGTTCGTTCCTGTTCGTCCCTCTTTCGTTCGTGTTCGTCTTCGTCCCTGTCCCTTCTTCGTTCCTGTTCTGTCCTTTTACGTTTCGTGTTCGTCTTCGGTCCCTGTCCCTGTTTCGTTCCTGTGTCGTCCCTGTTCGTTCCTGTCGTCTTCGTCCCGGTCCCCTGTTTTCGTTCCTGTTCCCTCCCTGTGTTCGTGTCGTCTTCGTCCCTGTCCCTGTTCGTTCCTGTTCGTCCCTGTTCGTTCTGTTCGTCTTTCTCCCTGTCCCTGTTCGTTCCTGTTCGTCCCGTTCGTTCTGTGGTCCTTCGTCACCCTGTCCTGTTAGTTCCTGTTCGTCCCTGTTCGTTGTGTTCGTCTTCGTACTGTCCCTGTTGTTCCTGTCGTCCTGTTCGTTCGTTTTCGTCTTCTCCCTGTCCCTGTTCGGTTCCTTGTTCTCCTGTTTCGTTCGTGTTCGTCTTCGTCCATGTCCCTGTCGTTCTGTTTTTCGTCCCTGTTAGGTTCGTGTTCGTCTTCCGTCCCTGTCCCTGTTCGTTCCTGTTCCTCCTGTTCGTTCTGTTCGTCCGTCCCTGTCCCTGTGTCGTTCTGTTCCTCCCTTTCGTTCGTGTTCGTCTTCTCCCTGTACCTGTTCGTTCTGTTCGTCCCTGTTCGTTTCGTGTTCGTCTTCGTCCTGTCCCTGTTCGTTTCTGTTCTCCCTGGTTCGTTCTTGTTCGTCTTCGTCCTTTCCCCTGTTCTTTCCTGTTCCGTCCCTGTTCGTTCGCTTTCGTCTCTTTCCCTGTCCCTGTTCGTTCCCTGTTCCTCCCTGTTTTCGTTCGTGTTTCGTCTTCGTCCCGTCCCGTTCGTTCCTGTTCGTCCCTGTTCTTTCGTGTTCTCTTCGTCCCTGTCCCTGTTCGTTCCTGTTCGTCCCTGTTTCGTTCGTTTCTTCCTTCGTCCTGTCCCTGTTCGTTCCTGTTCGTCCCTGTTCTTCGTGTTCGCTTCGTCCCTGTCCCTGTTCGTTCTCTGTTCGTCCCCTGCCCCCTCTTCCCCTCTTTCCCCCCATTCTTTTTCTTCCTCTTTCTCCTCCCCTTTCCTTTTTCCTCTCTCCCTCTTGCCGCTCGCGGGCTCGGTTCTGCCACCTGGAATTCAGAGGATGGAGGGTCCCACCTCCACCAGCACCCCCACCAAGGCCACTAGGAGCAGCCAGCCTCCTTTTCCCCTCTTCCTCCCCTTCAACCACCACGCCACCGCCACACCCACCGCCATCACCCAGCACCCAGCATGGACCCCAGCACGCCAGCGCCGCTGGAGAGTATGGACATGGTTTGAGGCGCTTGGAGAGCAGGCAGAGGCGCATGTATGGACGCTTGCTCTCCAGCACAGGGACATTTTGCGCATTTACGCGGCGACATTTTAAGAAATAGGTGCTGTTTTTTTTTTTTTAGCACCATGTTTGTTATTATATTTTAATATATTTTTATTATTGTTTATACTTCTTATTGATATGTAAGCAAAAGTTGCTACGTTTAAAAAAAGTAAACTACCAAATCTCTGTGTTTTATCTTTACAAATGACTTGACCATATGTTTTTTATTTAAGAATTTAGGGCTTTTTCCCACACCTCCATTGGCTTCTCTCCTCAGTGTAATGCTTCTGCAAGGGAAAGCTGGAAGGGATAGGGTTTGTACGGAACAGCCACATTGAGTAGCAAGTAGATTCACCTTCAGTTTTTGAACAACATTATCTGCGGAGCCCAGGCAGGCACACCTGACAACCAACAACACAGCAAACCGCAACAAGACACAACTGACACAACGCAGATGCAGACAGCAAAAGCTTGCGATTGCTGCTGACCGCAGCACTGGTCAGTTACACAAACACACAGACCACTGACACACAGATAAGAAACAAACAAAAAAAACAGGACACCTACAGACCCTAAAAGGTCTAACACAAAAATTGTCCAAAGGACTTTAGGGGGGTTAGTCCTTAAGGACTGTTGGGTCTCAGATGTGTGAATGCAGAGGTGGATAACACAAATGCTAAACCACCACACTGAAATCCACACACAGAAAGCTCAAAAAGCGCAAAAATCTCTCTCCAACTCCTCCACTGTCAGGTTCTCCACTAACACAACTGACTAAAATGCTGGCGCCTTGCCGGCCGTGCCTTTTAACCCAGGGGGCTGGCAATGCTCAAATTAGCTGCCATTGGGTGATTTTGGACATGTGGGCCTTATTTTTTTTAATTCGAACATTCATAAATCATCGAAAGCCGGGAAATATCGAAAGTTCGCATCCGAGATAGTTTTCGAGAACCGGTTCCGTCGAAACTCGAACATTTTCTGCTCGAACTCTGGTTCGAGTTCGGTGTTCTATGATGCCATCCCCCCTATTGATCACCCGCGCACTTTTCCTTACGATAACATACCTCCAAACGACACCTATTTAATGTCCTAACATTTACTAACATTAACTAACAGTTACATTTACTAATACTAACACTAACTAACATTTACTAACATTAACTAACAGTTACATTTACTAATACTAACACTAACTGTTAGTTAATGTTAGTTAGTGTTAGTATTAGTAAATGTAACTGTTAGTTAATATTAGTTAATGTTATTTAGTGTTAGTATTAGTAAATGTAACTGTTAGTTAATGTTTGTTAATGTTAGTTAGTGTTAGTATTAGTGAATGTAACTGTTAGTTAATGTTAGTTAATGTTAGTTAGTGTCAGTATTAGTAAATGTAACTGTTAGTTAATGTTAGTTAATGTTACTTAGTGTTAGTATTAGTAAATGTAACTGTTAGTTAATGTTAGTAAATGTTAGTTAGTGTTAGTATTAGTAAATGTAACTGTTAGTTAATGTTAGTTAGTGTTAGTATTAATAAATGTAACTGTTAGTTAATGTTAGTTAATGTAAGTTAGTGTTAGTATTAGTAAATGTAACTATTAGTTAATGTAACTGTTAGTTAATGTTAGTTAGTGTTAGTATTAGTAAATGTAACTGTTAGTTAATGTTAGTAAATGTTAGTTAGTGTTAGTATTAGTAAATGTAACTGTTAGTTAATGTTAGTAAATGTTAGTTAGTGTTAGTATTAGTAAATGTAACTGTTAGTTAATGTTAGTTAGTGTTAGTATTAGTAAATGTAACTGTTAGTAAATGTTAGTTAGTGTTAGTTAGTGTTAGTATTAGTAAATGTAACTGTTAGTTAATGTTAGTAAATGTTAGTTAGTGTTAGTATTAGTAAATGTAACTGTTAGTTAATGTTAGTTAGTGTTAGTTAGTGTTAGTATTAGTAAATATAACTGTTAGTTAATGTTAGTTAATGTTAGTATTAGTAAATGTAACTGTTAGTTAATGTTAGTAAATGTTACATTACGAGACAACAAGGACCCACCATAATGGACAATGTTCAACCGAGGACAATACATCATTAACCTGCAAATATATCTGTGTTCAATTAAGACAACACTGGACTTGAAATGTGGTTCTTGAGACGTTTCGCTAGTCATCCGACTGGCTTTTCAATTCAGAATGACTTGTACAAGAATCTGTGGCACTTATGTACCCTGGAAAATCCCCAATTAGCATATCACAGCCAGGTGTTAAGGGCGTGATTAGATAGTGGCTAAGAGGTGTTATAGGAACGCCCAGAGTAAAGTGTCAAAACAGCATTGTACATGGCAGACAGATGGTGTCGAACCCCCCCACCTCTATATGGCTTGGTTTCTTTATTTTCACATAAATGGCCTCCTTAACACCTCTCTTTGAACCAGTCACGTTCCTTGCCAATATGTTAACATTACAAATCTTTAAAGGTATGTCCTTTATCCTTAAGATGAAGGTACACGGTGAGTCCTGACCCGAGGAATTGGCTCTTCTGTGCTGGGCCATACGTTGATGCAGTTGTTGTTTGGTCTCCCCAACATACAAATCAGAGATTCTTCACTGCACTGCACTGCATATATGATGTCGCTTTTCTTGTGTTTCGGTTATTGGGTCTTTCGGATGTCCCAATTTGCTGCTCAGCGTGTTGCTCGGTTTAAAGCAGACAGGGATACGGGGTTTTTTGAAAACTCTTCTTAGTTTCTCGGAGACCCCTGCTACATATGGGATGACCATGTTCTTTCTCTGTCTTGCTTTCCCCTTCACTGTTGGTATTCGTGTTCTTTTCTTTTCTTTCCTTCGCTCTTTTGACAAAGGGCCAGTCTGGATATCCACAAGTTTTAAGGGCTCTCTGAGATGTTTCATTTCTTTGGCCTCCGCTGCTGTGCTAGTGGGGATGTTCTCAGCGCTGTGTTGCAGGGTTCGAGACCCCCAGCTTGTGATCTAAAGGCTGGTGGGAGTCAAACATCAAATACTGATCTGTGTGGTGGTTTCGTAAACTCTACTTCCAGTTTACCATTCTCCCTGACTTCTACCAAGGAGTCCAAGAAAGCCAGTTTGTTGTTTTGTACCTCTTCCCTGTGAATTTGATGTTTTGTCTACCGCATTAATGTGTTCTGTGAAAGCTTGTACTTCCTTCTGGTGGATTTTAACCCAGGTGTCTCTCACATATCTGAACCAGTGGCTGGGTGCTATGCCCTTAAAGGTATAAGCAGAGTTTTCTACCTCCTCATGTAAGGTTGGCTACAATGGGTGATGAAACTGGAGATCCCATAGCACATCCGTGTTTTTGCTTATAGAACTTATCCCTGTATTTGAAATAGGTGGTATTCAGGCACAAGTCCAGTAAGGCACACACCTGTTCTGGGTTGAGATCAGTTCTGCTGGTAAGAGTGCTGTCTTGGCCTAGCCGTTTTCTCACCATGACAACAGCCTCCTTGGTGGGTATACAGGTGAAGAGAGATGTCACATCATAGGACACCTTTAAGGGCATAGCACCCAGCCACTGGTTCAGATATGTGGATGACACCTGGGTTAAAATCCACCAGAAGGAAGTACAAGCTTTCACAGAACACCTTAATGCGGTAGACCAAACATCAAATTCAAAGGGAAGAGAGGTACAAAAACAAAACTGGCTTTCTTGGACTGCTTGGTAGAAGTCAGGGAGAATGGTAAACTGGAAGTAGAGGTTTACAGAAAACCAACACACACAGATCAGTATTTGATGTTTGACTCCCACCACCCTTTAGATCACAAGCTGGTGGTCATCAGAACCCTGCAACACAGAGCTGAGAACATCCCCATATATGCAGTGCAGTGCAGTGAAGAATGCTCTGATTTGTATGTGGGGGAGCCCAAACAACACTGCATCAACGTATGGCCCAGCACAGAAGAGCCAATTCCTCGGGTCAGGACTCAGCCGTGTACCTGCATCTTAAGGATAAAGGACATACCTTTGAAGATTGTAATGTTAACATATTGGCAAAGGAACGTGACTGGTTCTAGAGAGGTGTTAAGGAGGCCATTTATGTGAAAATAAAGAAAACCAAGCCTAAATAGAGGTGGGGGGGTGTCGACACCATCTGTCTGCCATTGTACAATGCTGTTTTGACACCTTAATCTGGGCGTTCCCTAACACCTCTTAGCCTATCTAATCACGCCCTTAACACCTGGCTGTGATAGGCTAATTGGGATTTCCAGTGTACATAAGTGCCACAGATTTGTACAAGTCATCTGAATTGAGAAAGCCAGTCGGATGACTAGCGAAACGTCTTCAAGAACTAAACTTCAAGTCGGTTGATCAATTGAATACAACAGATATACACATGATCTGGATGAATGAGAACCTTCACAAGCATTTTACCTAAATGGAATTCTTCAGATGATGCTTCCAACTGTTATTCCTCCAAGATGTTTTTTGAGTGATGAAATAATAACTGTGCCCTCACATTATACTTTATACTCCAATTATGAAGCTGTTGATGTCTAGTTGCTCTTTTACTTCTTTACAACTATAACTTTTTATTCCATTTTCCAATGTTTGTCCTTTTAGATCTTTCCGACAAAGTTTTCCTTTTTCCAAAAGTAACATCCACTTCGCATGTGATTCTAAAGCCATCTGCTACCAAGTCATTAAACAAACTCACCCTATGTCTACAGTCCTACACCGATCTTGTCCGGAACTATCCGCTCTTCTCCCTGGCCACTCCTGGATCTCGTATGGATAACACTTTTCTCATTATGTCATCTCCATCCAATGCCTATTATATATACATAGACCAGGAAGAAACAAAATTCACGGTAAAAGCAGGTGGAGACCTAGACTGGACACACACCTGTGTGAGCTGGGATTCGGCCACAGGAGTTGTCCAGCTTTGGGTCAACGGTAAACTCTATCCTAGAAGAATTGTAAAGAAAGGATTTTCTATTAACGAGAGGACCAGCATTATCCTGGGACAGGAACAAGACTCGTTTGGTGGTGGTTTTGATACCAACCAATCATTTGTGGGTGAAATAAGTGATGTTAATTTGTGGGATTATGTTCTGTCACCAGAAGACATATCTAAAGTATTTTTAGCGAGGAAGGATCTTACTCATGGTCACTATTCCCTAAGCCTCCAGTTACCTTTATATCTATAATACGCTCCACGATGTTAGATATTACCAGATCCAACAGAGCTCCTTTTCTAGTAGGAACTTCCACCACCTGTGAGAGAAAATGATCCTGTCAAATGAGACATGATTTATTTTAAAAGGGACATGCTCTATGTCATTCCGACAGCAGTTCCATGAAACCTTCTGAAAATCAGTTTCGAACCCCATTCAATCTGAATTTTTTGAATTTTCAATATTAAATTTAGAATTATCGATTTTCGAACCCAAATTTGAACCCAAATTTTTGAATTTTCTAAAATATTGAAATCCAGCCCTCAAATGAAAACTTATATACAGGTAAATCAACCCCAAAAAAAAAAAATCTGAAATATATAAGTCTAACCTAAAATCCTGCACAATGTCCTGTTGTCCCTGTTCCTCTTTCCTGGTTCTTCCAGTTAGTTACTGTGAGTTATGGATTTGACAATTGACATCACAGCCAATGACTGAATGCTAATCCTCTAGCTGCCTCATCTGAGCATGCTTAAGCTCAGAACCAGGTCACTAAAATGCATAGCCGGAATACAGTAATGATTTCAGAGGACAAAGTAGGATATAGCAACTTATTTAAAGAGGCCATTCTTTCTAAAATATGTTATAATGAGGGGGGAGTTGTCCTTTAAGTTCCAAAAATTTCAAAATGACGTTAGATCCATAGATTTACAAAACCAGCAGATCCAAATCAAAATCAATGACTGAGAGGGCGTCTGCAATACTAAGCGTGTCTGTGTGACTGATCGCTTGTCTGTATGGCTGAGAGTGGTGGCTGTGCGACTGAGCATGTGTCTGCGTTACTGATCATGTCTGTGTGGCTAACCTTGTCTGCATGACTGACCGTGTCTGCATGGCTGAGCATGTGTCTGAGTGACTGAGCGTGTCTCTGCATCGCTGAGCGTGTCTGCTTGACTGAATGTGTGTCTCAGTGTCTGCAAATGTGTCTGCATGACTGTGGTGGACTGAGTGTGTCTGAGTGAGAGAAAAATGTTATTAAAATGTAAGGGGCCCCATGTGCACTTTTGCCCAGGGCCCCATTTTACCTAAAACGGGCCATGGCTGTGCTGTTCATGTAAGGACTTTCAAAACATAAATAGCATCTTGTAACTGAATGGTATCAATCAGAACAGAAGTCCAAATGCATGGAGCACACAGAAGTCCAAATGCATGGAGCACACAGAAGTCCAAATGCATGGAGCACACAGAAGTCCAAATGCATGGAGCACACAGAAGTCCAAATGCATGGAGCACACAGAAGACAGTCATCAGCAGGTCGAGAAAACATTGCTACATTAAAATAGCTGCAGGGTTTGTTTAACAGGTTGTTCCCTACATATGACAACAATCAGTTGTAGTCTTCACATGCCTGGGCTGTGTGGCAGGGCAGCAAGATGACTATACTCACAATAAACACTATCCAAACCCAGTTTAACTTTGCAAAAATATCCATCCAATCTCCAACAACCTCTGATGAATCCAAGGATGTATTATTTGGCCATAATGCAAAAATAACAAGGTGCTCCATGTATTTGTATAATTTATCACAAGCCTTTCATAGATCTGCTAGGAATAGAAATTACTACAGTATAACAATGACCTAAGGCATACATCTAAACCAACAAAGGAGGATCAATGTTCTAGAATATCAAAGGGCATCTATAGTGAAAAAAACACATTGCCCCTTTACAAAGTTAAATTCATGTACTCTGTGCTGCCTTAATCCTATCTCTGTCAGTGACTCTGTTTAACCATGGTGTCAGATCTGTGTGCAGCACTCCCCCTCTTCCCCCTCCCTTCTGTTACTTCCTCCATGTCTCAACTCCGGCTAACCGACAAGCTTATCATGTGCAATAGGTTCACAGTGGCACAGTGGCCAATAGAAAGCAAGCTTTCCTGGAGACACGGAAGAAATCAGTGAAAGCTATGAAGAAGGGGGGTCAAGTGCAGCCTTATATCTACCATCAAAGCTACCTCTCTCCCCCTGCTAATGCTCTTATCTCTATGTTTATTACAGAGCAGGGAGGGGGGATCACGTCACAGGGATTTGATTGACAGTCCAAGTAGGAGTAGAGGAATGCAATCACGTATTCTTCTAACTGGTGTAACTCAGGACAGAGAGGGAATCTGAAAAAAGTGAAGACACTCTGGGGGTTGTGGGGAATTATAGAACACATGGAAAGAAAGAAAAAAAAGTTCCTTTTCCCACTATAGATGCCCTTTAAAGGGCAAGTGTAGTGTCCCAAACCATCCTCCTCCCTTAATAGTACCCATCTGGGTCTGCCAGTTCAGTTGATACCCTAGAATCCATTGGGAAGACAGATTCCTTGCATATTGGGATGTGGGAGCAAGTGTGTCATGATAGAATAATGTTTAAGACTCATTGTGAGGCAAGGAAGGGTTAACAGCTAGGGACCTTTATGGTGATAAATAGCTAGGGACTGCTTTTCCAGAACTTTACAGCCACATCACACCACTTACAGAACCTTAGAATCCAAGCTGATGGACTCTAGCCATTTCTTAACATTTAACCTTTCCCCAAACCAGACCCTGGCCATGGTACATGTTAGAGGATGGTCCATAAAGGTCATATTTAGGCCATAAATAAATAAATCACAAGGATATCATTTTATGGAAATGTGATTATACATACACAATACCGAATTTATAAATGGGAGGATAAGAACTTCAAACCAATAACTATGCGTATGATGGTAATTTGATAGAACTGGAGGAGATATTAATATCTCTGATAATATGTGTTTCCGGGGACAGTCATGTTTGATATTGGTTGTTTGGATAAATCATGAAAAATATAAATATCAGATTGTTGGGATATTACAATGTACAGATTTAAAGTTACAATGGTCTGTGTAAATGGAGGATTAAAGGAAAGTTTGGGACATGTCGTAAAAAGTTGTAATCCCACCCTCAGGCAGATGGGAGGGGGAAATTCTCTGTGGATGGGACACTTTCTGGTGTCATACTTTTAAGGTCCAACCTATGTTGGGGTGTGTCCATTATTTCTTCCTGCCTCAGGAGCCCAGAATTCTGTAAGCGCTGGTACTTTTTTCGTTTTTTGGAATATTAAAGGACAACTAAAGTGAAAAAATTACTTTGACTACAAACAAAGTTCATATTGCATTGCATTGTGCTATCAGCCCAACAACAGTAAAGATATGTGGTTTTAAATTTGTCCCATGGGGGCTGTCACCTTGGCTTCTCCCCTGTACCCACTGGGAATCGCACCTGCCCAATAGCCATGCCTTAAGGACTGAATAATAGCAACTGGTTCTGGGAGTCACATTTGTACATGGATAGAAAACTGTTTAAGATAGGATGCAGAGAGTAGTTTTAATGGGGCTTCATCATTATGACTAAAGTGCTAAGTGGGGTGCCACAGGGTTCTTGTGGGGCTGCTATCTTTTTAATCTATTTATTTGGAAGTGGGGATTGTCACAAGGTTTCTTGTGTTTGCTGACGACACAAACTTTGTCGCCCATTAAAACTTCGAGGATGTGCAATCGTTGCAGGGGATCTAGATATATTTGTCACATTGGGCTGCTAAGTGCAGATGAAATTCAATGTTGATTAAATGTAAGGTGATGCATTTTGGCGAAAAATCCTTGGCTGCTTATACTATAAATGGCTCTGTGTTAAGTGAATTCCTTTGGAAAGGGATTGGGAGTTTTGATGGAAAACAACTTAAGTGCAAGCAGTGCCAGGTGGCAACACCCAGAGCCAGCTGGTATTGTCTTGTATAAGAGGTATGGATTCAAGGGAGGAAATTAATTCTCCCTCTTTACAAAGCATTGATAAGGCCTCATTTGGAATATGCAGTGCAATTTTGGAATCCTGTGTACAAAAGGACATCTTAGAAATGGAAGGGTTCAGAGAAGGGCAACTACATTAATGGGGATTGGGGGAGCTTGAATGAAGAGAGACTGGAAAAGTTACAATTATAGACGCTGGAGAAAAGGCGCTTGCGTGGGGATGATTATTATGTTATAATAACATTAACGGCCATACAATAACTATCTGGGGCATTGTTCACCAATAGAACATGCAAGGACACAGACATCCCTTAAAGACTTGAAGAAAAAAGGTTTAGGCTTCAAGTTCGGAAGGGTTTTTCACTGTGAGAACGGTAAAGCTATGGAAACTCTTCCAGTTGGACGTTGTTATGGCAGGTTTCTTGGTCAGTTTTAAAAAAAAAGGGGAGGAGTTTCTGCAAACAAGTATATTGCAAGTTACTGGTATTATACATAAGATAGTTGATCCGGGATATTTTCCGATTGCCACTGGAGTCAGGAAGGAATTTTTTGTGGGTTTATTTGCCTTCCTCTGGATCAACAGTTAGGCAGGAAATGAGGATATTGCTAGATGGGTTGAACTGGATGGACGTATGTCTTTATTTAACCTCCAATACTATACTATAGTATACTAAACTCATCTTTATTTTGCATGTATACTTTCTTTTTATTTATGGTGACCCGGAAAAATGAGGGAGTGTCCTCCGAAACGTGTGTCGGTTTTACAGTGGACCCGAGTCAAACAGTTTTGGATGGAGTGGGAGCAGGCAGCGGAGCAGGATTGAGGAGTGACTTTGAATGCTGGTGCGGCTGGGCTTAAAGTGTTTAAGAGGAATACGGCATCGGATCTGGTAAACGGAACCCAGAGGACTGCCCCCTCACCTGACTATTATACAATATGCCGCTTTATTATTCTTACATACCTATATTATCGTTTGTCGCCTTTTGCTGCCTTCTACTTTCTGCTTTTTTGCTCCACGTTCATCTTTGATTATAGGTACTGGTTACCCCGACCCCCGGGATGTAGGGGGATTGCGCGCATGCGCCCGATTTACATATTTGCTTGTCTATCTACACTTGCCTATTAATTAAGCTAATGCTTCTCAACATCTGTGGTTTTAAATTTGTCCATGGGGGCTTTCACCTTGGCTTCTCCCCTGTACCCACTGGGAATCCCACCTGCCCAATAGCCATGCCTTAAGGACTGAAGATAAATAGCAAACTCATCTCTAGTTTGCATGTATACTTTCTTTTTATTTATGGTGACCTGGAAAAATGAGATGGAGTGTCCTCCGAAGCGTGTGTGCGGTTTTACAGTGGAGTCGAGTCAAACAGTTTTGGATGGAGCAGGAGGCAGGCAGAGGAGCAGGATTGAGGAGTGACTTTGATTGCTGGTGCGGCTGGGCTTAAGTGTTTAAGAGGATACGGCATCGGATCTGGTAACGGAACCCAGAGGACTGCCCCCTCACTGAGTATTACCGTATATACTCGAGTATAAGCCGAGGTTTGGTTTTTATAAATGGGTCTTAAAACCCACCTCGACTTATACTCGAGTCAAACATTTTACAGAGTTTTTGGAGGCTGCAAATAATAAAAGTAGTGCTCATACCGGCCGTTGCTGTCCCATCCAAAGATGCCGCCGCAATAAAGGACTGGAGGCATAGAAGACCGGAGCAGTAGGAGATTAGGCGCGTGGACGTAGGCGCGGGTACGTAGTCGCGCACGCGCAAGCGGACTGGGACTTACGCACCCCTCACGTCCGAAGTTGCGGTACCTGTTCTGCATGATGGAGCCTACAGGGTGCGCAGAAACTCCTGCAAAGGTAGGCAGGAACTTGGTAAAATGCCATCTTTCCCCATTTATATAAACATTACTGGTGGGATGTTTTTCCTTTATTTTCATCCAGTATACGCAAATGATTTTATCCAGATGATCTGCATTGGGTATATATGGGGGGGAAATAAGAAGTTTAATCCCTGAAGGCCTTTTAAAAAGGTGTATTTTGAGGAACGTTATTTTTGTTATTTGCGTGTTACCTTGGCCATACAATTATAAATACCGGTATCACTTGACCCTTGCCACTCAGGTGTATTGAAACTACAACTCCCAGCAATCAAAGCATGCTGGGAGTTGTAGTTTCCAAACATCTGGAGTGGCAAGGATTTGGGATTTCTCTACCCTCGACTTATACTCGAGTCAATGAGTTTTTTAAATATTTTCATGTAGAAATAGGTACCTCGACTTTTACGGGTCGACTTATACTCGAGTATTACGGTATACATATGCCGCTTTATTATTCTTACATACCTATATTATAGTTTGTTGCCTTTTGCTGCCTTCTACTTTCTGCTTTTTTGCTCCACGTTCATCTTTGATTATAGGTTCTGGTTACCCCGACCCCCGGGACGTAGGGGGATTGCGCGCATGCGCCCGATTTACATCTTTGCTTGCCTATCTACACTTGCCTATTAATTAAGCTAGTGCTTCATCTTTGATGCTGCTATTGACTCGGGACTCTATAGTTAGATACTACTTATTCTGGGGAAGCCCAGAGTTTTTCATATGTTTATGGTGTGGGGTATTTTATTTACATTGTTCATTAAAATGTGTTTGGACATTTTTTTATACACCATGCTAGATATACTTCCCCACTGCTGTTGGGGTTTATTATTATTTCCCTAATCATGGCCATATGAGTGCCTCTGTGGACTCCTAGAGTAAAGTGGGTTTCCCTTGTGTGGTTTTCAGTTCTTTCTGACTACCAATTTATATGGAATACTTTCTATTTAGAATTCATTAATACTGTACTTACATTAGATTGTAAATAGTAATGCACTTTTTATGTGCACTATGTGCATTTGGGTTGTAAAAGAGCAAACTTAAAATTTCTAAAATATAGTTATGGTTGCTTGTTTTTTGCTACTAGGTAAGCTGAACAAAACAACCACTTTCTGGGAAACTATAAGGTCTAAGGAACTTGTTTTCTGTGTCCCAAGTTAATACATACCCTCTAACAATTACCTTTAAAATGTGCCCAGCAAACTGGTGTCTGTGACAAAGGATTTCTCTGTCTTGCTTTAATTAAAAATGTACACTGGCAAAACTAATAAAGCTAATTTGTTTTTCATAATTAAATATAAATAGGTGATAGGGATACTAGCTTCTGCAACACATAGAATTATAGAATCAGGGGGAAACTAGTTTTAAGGGTTTATTGGTCCAGTAAATTAAAGGGGAGGCTGTTATTCATAATTGAGCCCATGAGCATAACTTTGGATGGGGCCCCAAAGCCCACAAATAGTTCTTAACTTTTTATAGATTTGGTGGAAGGGTTTTCAATGACTCTTTCCTAAGCATTACATTGACACCTACTGGCCTCTTATATTAACTGCACCTGCCATCTTTTGAGAAGGATATTTTGAGCCTTATTCTACTGTGGTTTCAAAAGGCACATGCTTAACAATGTTTATTTTTGCATGTGAGCTTGATCTCGTGTGACGGGACATGATGACGCAAGGAGCACTTGCGTCTGACATCATGGCCATGGAACAAAAGGAATGGGGTATAAGTAGCCACCATTGTTAGTCCCAAGTTACACTGCTGAGAAAACCTGTGGTGGCAAACATCTCCAGCATCTACCTCTGCGAGTTCGGGTGTTACTCGCCCTCAACTTTATGGCCTCCTGTATTTGATGCCTTCTAATAGTTGATATATGATCCCTCATGCTGACTGGTTGACAGAGACAGTGACTGGTTGACAGGTGACTATTATGGTATTGTTCTAGTTCATATTGGGACATAATCCATGCATAATCCATACTTATGGGCATGATCAGAATTGGTTTTAAGTGTTTTTATCTTGATGTGGTTTTGCTTTTTGCATATTGTCTTTCCCAAGTTACACTAATAAAGTTTTTCCTTAATTTATCTATATCTCAAGTCTCACATAGTGGTTGAGTGCCTGGTCCTTTCTCTTCATTCTGGTATATTATAGAGATGGCCGAACTTCCGAACGTTCGGTCCGTTTTCGAACTTTAGAACTATATGGAAAGTTTGAAAGTTCGAAACCGGACCCCTGAAAACCTTGAGATCGTAATAGTTACTTACCTGGCCGGCATTTCTATAGCGTCATTCTTGTGTCATCTACCCAGCATAGCCATCTATCATGGCCAAATAATGTCACTGCCAATGACTGACTCCTGCTAAACAAATCACTGTATCTGCACATGTTGGAGCTTGTAACAAGGTCATAGAATTATGGGGAGACAGACAGACAGCAGCCAAGAAGACTGTGGAATCCAGGTTAAATATCTCTTTTCAGGAACAACGCCCAGGTAAGAAGCTATTGCTATATCAGAGTTTTTAGAGGAAAACTATACTTTTTTTGTGGGGGGTGAACATGCCCTTAAACAACAACAGGTGCCCTTAAAGGGCATGTCCACCCCAAAAATTAAAATTTAACCCCTTACTGGCCACATCAAGTAGTTTAAAACAATCCTTACCTTACATTCCTGCTCAAAATAGTTCCCCTGCTGTGCCCCTCAAAAGTCCAGGAAACTGCTGTGTAGGAGCAGTGTGTGACTCATGCTGTGCCTGAGACTTCCTCAACCTTGTCAAGGTTGAGGCATGCTCAGTGCAGCCCTCCCCCCCCCCCCAATTTACCCTTTAATCCAACACAAGGCAATATTTGAATTTTGAGCAACTTAACCTTTCACCTCATAAATAACATTCCAATCCACTCTAGATGCAGAGCATCCCTGGGAGGGTGAGCAACACCTTGAATGGCTGCAGAGCTAATGCATGCATCTTTCCTGGTCACCCACTATCCCTGTCACCCAGCTGATAACTGGCACTACTTGGTGTTTAATTCTGCTTTGCCCCAGCCCTGGACCATCTTTCAATGTAGAGCCTCTGATGTAATTGACATGGTTCTCTATTGATTTCTCTGCAGTATCTTGAGTGCAGCTGATTAACAGTTGGCAGTCAAGATGTTGATTTGAGCCATTTACTGATTGGATTGTGTGTGTGGACCATCAATAACATCCCCAATCCATAATCCTGGTATTATGCCCACATCTAATTTGTACCCTGTGTAAAAGTTTGCTTGTGCCATTCATTAAAGGGATAGCCAAGGGGGCATTAACAAACCAGACCCCCCCTGCATTCTGTAGGCAGCGGATTATCTACTACAGTTTATACAGGGCACATTCCATTGCTCCTTGTTGTTTATTGATTGGATGTTGAGAACATTAACACTATAAGTGCAGATAGTTGAGGGTCTTTAATAGCCATGGTCCACTGTGTGACCTGTGTTAATGTTTTCAGGGGGGAGGATTTTGGGGGTTCTATGTTCCAATTATTGTTGCCAATGGAAGTGCCCGTTTAAGTTTGCAAGTCTGCATACAGACAGCTGCAGGGGAAGTTGGACTCTGCAGAGGCAGTAATGGTTAATGAGTGTTTCTTTTAATGCCTGTGCCTGCAGAGTAACACTAGGTTTGTGATGCATTTAGAAACAGGAAGAACACTTGAGTGGGTAAGGGGTGTTGGTGTTGCTTCCGATAAACTATTCAAATAGCTCTCTGCTCACTGAGCACCAGTGTTACCTGTTTGCAGCACTGGGTTTTAGCTTTAGATGCTGCACAACCCCAGGATGTCATTGAGCCTGTCATTAATAGTATTCTGGGTATAAACATTGGCTATTGTGTCTACTGTACACAGAATGTGTCTGACAGTCCATTGATGTTTTGGATTAACGTGCCCTGCCTCATTTAAGTGTCCAAACGGACGGGACTTTTTATAGCTCAAGAGGCACATGGCAAAAGAATATTTATCAAATTAAACAGACATTAAGATGGATTCAAGATCTAATTAATCTGTAAAGGCTGCAATACAAGTGTAATAGGAGAATATCTATAGATATGATAATTAGATGCAAAATAATGTTAATGATGGAAGCGAACAGGTTTATTAATATTCCGATGACAAATGTTTATGTCGGGCTACGTTAAAGGGAAAGGCAAAGTAAGGCTCTGTGCAATTAGATAAATCCCTTATAATGTATTAAACTGGACCACCAGCAATAGAATATGAATAAACTAGAAGTGTTTGCTGTGTGTTGGTTCATGTTGGTGTTAACCCCAGGCCTGTAAGTGGTGTCAGCGTACACAGTCACACTTGTGCTCGGCCAGTTTTTTTGCATTGATGTCTCTGGGCAGCTATAGGATTTGTGTCATTGGTTCTGCGTGCCTGTGCTGTGTGTGTATCTGTCATTCATTACATTTAGACTGCGTCCCTGTTCCATTGTGCATCTTGTGTTATTGTGTGTGTGTTGGAATCCCAAAGAGACTGGTGATACTGTAGTTTGATTGACACAGTTAAGTTTATTGGACTGTCTCTGATTATTCACTGCAGTGCTCCATGTCTTGCTATTGCCTCACACAAGCTGACTGTCTGTTTTTTTGCCACTGCATCTCTTTCTCCGTGTGTCTCTCAATGTAATGATCTCTGCATAAGGACTGTGCTTCGTTCCCTCTGTGCGTATCCTAATGAAACTATATCAGGGTACCGCTCTCCTATTTCTAGTGTCCCCCCCACTATCCTGGACACCCAGTGTATTTCTGTCCCATATGAACCATACAGATCTGTAGGACTGTGTCTGCTTGTTGTCTCCTGTCTCTGTGCCACTTACATCTATTTGTATGTAGCTGCTGTATTGCATTGTCTCTGTACTGTTTACATTGTGCCTTTCTGTCGTGTGTAGCTCAATAACATTGTGTGTCTGTATGCTATTGGGACTGTTCCCTTCTCTGCCTGTGCCTTCAAGACTGTACCTGTTATAGTGGCTGCTTAGTTATATTGTGCACCCATGTGCCAGGCAGACAGCTCCTTAGTTGGCATGCTCAGTTGTATTGAATATCTATCTACTGATGTTTGCACTATCGCTGTCCGTGTGTGCCCTGCCTTTAGCCATTGCGGTTGTCTCCTGTATACATAATAAGCTGTCAGGACATTAAACTGTTTCATTGTATAATATAAAACTTTCTGCCTAGGCTGACATTGACACGGTGTTGTGTGCGGTGAATTCACATTGTGCCGTTATATTTCTCTTGCCTCCTTTTCCACGCTCTGACTGTGTTTAATCTTCTTTTGCAGGGGTTTTGGCAAACAGGGATTCCAATGTCAAGGTCAGTCTGTTTACTTCCCATTTGCTTTGACTTTGAATGAAATGAATGGAGAGGGAGTGAGCGGGATGGAGCCAGACGGAGAGCATCGACTCTCTCTCTCTCGTTTACCAGATTTCTGCCAGGTTTTGATTCATTGAAGCAACTCTGTGCTCCTGTGTGTGTGGATTTACCGAGATGCATCAGGATTTCTTCATTGCAGGGGGATCTCCCGCTGCTTGTAATTATGTAACACATAATGGTCTGTAAATTGCGCTCAGAAGTTGACGTGTCTCCATACCCATCCGTAGGACAAGTGGTGCATTGCAAGGCAGCAGTGGTTGTTTCTCTGCCGCTGTTTAGGCATTTAAACAGATTGCAGCATTTAACCCTTTAGCTCCCAAAGAGGTGCGATACCCTAATGCATGGGCAATCCAAGTGTTAAAGGGAAGTAGTTGTTTTTTTGAACCCTTAGGCTCGGTACAAGAGAAGATATTTCGGACCTACCAACCGATATTTCCTTATTTTAGTAGGTCGACCTGGAATATTGCGGTATTTTCCTCTCTGCCACTGACTGATGTTGCCCATCAAAATTAGACATGCTGATTTAAGCCCTGACCGATGAATTTTTGAACAGTGGCGAACAGTCGAACAGTTGGCCGGACCAAAATATCTGGCCGCATGTACCCAGCCTAAGAAATCTATTCCCATTCCCTTGGTAAGGTTTCCCATAGATCTTCGTTCTGTTCCATATATGTCTATATCACATTGAGCTCTGTAGATTGCAGTCAATGTCAGTGGAAGGGTTGGATGCTGTGATTTCATATCTAATCTCATTACGCTTTGCACATTAAACCAAAGTGAATCTTGTATTTCTGATTTATTATGGGACTCAAGTTTATTTCATTGAAACCATCATATATCGTCAACCAAATAAAATATATATGACCCTGCATAAAACATATAAATTACCCAGTGGTCTATCTCACTGAAATCATAAACATTTTGGGGGGAAAAAAAGGGCAAGTCCACCCCCAAAACTAAAATTTAACCCCTTACTGGCCACATCAAGTATTTTAAAACAATCCTTACCTTACATTTCTGCTCAAAATAGTTCCCCTTCTGTGCCCCTCCAAAGTCCAGGAAACTGCTGTGTAGGAGCAGTGTGTGACTCGTCAAGGTTTGAGGCATGCTCAGTTTAGCCCTCCCTCTCCCTCCGGTTTTTCTCTCCCTCCCCCTAACATTAAACCCTTTGGGTAAGCGTTAGGGCATGCTCCCCCAACCCCAACCACATTAATATAATTGTTAGAAAGTCCCCCAATCTTTACTTACCTTCCCTCTCTCCTCTGCTGTTCAGAACACCCGGCAGCAGCGACCGTGATTGGCTGCCTTTCAGCCAATCACGGACGCGGCTGCCGGTCCCGCCCCCTGCTTGCAAGTCCATGCAAGCAGAGGGCCGGAACACTGCGGCAGAGGAGAGAGGGAAGGTAAGTAAAGATTGGGGGACTTTCTAACAATTATATTAATGCGGTTGGGGCTGGGGGAGCATGCCCTACCACATATCAAAAGTTTTTATAAGGGGTGGACATGCCCTTTAAAACAAAAAATTGCTCACTTGTCATTTCCCTCCCCCTAACCCCAACTGCTATTTTTAGCACTTTATTACATGCATTTCTAACCGCATATTTTATGATTATTATTGTCAATTATTATCTTCAATATATGGTTAGTAATACCTCTTATAATGTGCTGAATATATTGATTGGAATTTGGGGTGGGTAACTGACAGGTGTCCAGTTTTTTCTTTAAGGGTGGACATACATGCCCTTTAACTGTTTACTTTCTGCAAATCCAGAGACTTCCTTCTACCCCTCTGCCAGAGATTTCAAGTGACTATTGTCTGACCTGCCAATGTCCTCTCAGAGCAGTGATAAAACCAATACTTACTCACTAAAAAGAAGGGTTGCTGAAATCAGGAAATGCTATAAACCTGTAGAAATACAGATGACTTTTTCGCAATTCTGTTGATTTTTGACGTCACCTTGTATGTATGTATATTTATTTTATGTATTTTATTTATAAAGCGCCACTTGGGTACGCATCGCTGTACATTAAAAAACACAGAGTATACAAACAAGGGGATAAGTGCCATTATACAGATAGATAAAAATGAAATTAAATACAATTTCATATATCGGAAAAAAAGCATATAAATATATTATGTATAAATTGATATAAGTGCAACAAGCCTTGACACATTAGGAATGAGATCCCTGCCCCGAAGAGCTTAAAATCTAAGTGGGAGGGACAACATACAGATACAAGTGTGGGGGGATGTGTTTAAAGTGCTTAAAAGGGCTACCAATCATTTGTTCTGCTGGTGCTCAGAAAGGTAGGCTAGATTTGAAAGAATTAATGGATGTCACCAGGTGAAGCGAGAGAGGGAGAGAGTACCAAAGGTAGGGAGCAGCAAGAGAGAATGGTTTAAGGCGGGAGGCAGCAGTGCTAGTTGAGGGTCTGTGGAGAAGATTTCCTTGCGAGGAACGGAGGGCACGGCCTGGAACATAAGGGACCAAGAGAGAAGATAAGTAGGAAGGTGCAGTAGAGCGAAGGGATTTAAAGGTTAAAAGTAGGGTATTGAATATGATTCTTTTTTTGACGGGAAGCCACCCTATGGACTGAAGTATCGGGGTTGCGGGTTCTCTTTTGGAGGAGAGCAAGATGATTCGAGCTGCCGAGTTTAAGACAGACTGGAGAGGAGAGAGATGAGAGGCCGGGAGTCCAAGTAGTAGAATGTTACAGTAGTCAACAGTAGTAGTCAAGCAGTGGAGAGAGAGAGAAAAGGGTGGATCTTGGCAATATTGAGAAGGAGAAAATAACAGGTCCTAGTGACATTGTTCATGTGATGATGGAAGAAGAGAAAGGAGTCAATATAACTCCAAGGCAGCGTGATGAGTCAACTGGGTTTATGACCATATTGTCAATAGAAATGGAGAAGGGAGGACTACCATAGGTCTTCTAGTATTGCTATAAAACATTTGTATTGTTTTATAAAGTTAAATTGATATTTCATTTTACTGTTATTAGGACTTATTGGTTTTAAGCTGTGCTTAATTAAAGGGACACTAAACTGACTATTTTCTGTAGCTACTGCTCCTGGCTCCTACCTTTCTTATATGCCCAGTGTCCTGCAGATCAGAACATCCTGCCAATCAGCTGTTAGAAGAATCAAGCGCTGGCAGCAGACATCTGACTCTGGCAAATGTGACTTCCTGGACATCTCCTACACGGACCACCCCGTCCCTGGCTGTCGTCTCATAGGTTCCAAAAGCCAACAACCTGAAATCCTATTCCCTGGGGAAATTATGCCTTTTTTTGTCTTTTAACAAGCTTACACTGGGAGTTTCCTGTGACTTTGGCTTCTCGCAGCAGTTTAGAGGGGGTTGGGGATGGGTGGGATACCTCCGGCAGGAACGTTTAAACACTATATAGAGTGAGTTCTGTTCACAGGGAGGTCGGAATAAGCTAACCTTCCTCCGCATGAATTATAGATCCACCTGGAAGTTCTATTAAATAATCGGATTAGTGTCCCTTTAATAATGGGTGATTCGCACAGCAAGTCTGTAGTTGGGCCAGCAATTGACTGTAACTGATGGGTTAAGCAGAAGTATATGGAGCCAGAGAGGAAGAATTAAATTTATCTGGTAACATTCTAGAATATTTTGAGGAAGTTGAGGAGGCTACTGAGCTTTATGTGCTATTTTACACTATGTACAAGTTGGTCCCCCTGCAAGTCTACAGGGGGAATGATGGGAGCTCATTAAATATGCATGCAAACTACTAACATCATTAATAAACAAACAGAAGGGACTGTCCTAATACTAAAATAATGCTACAGACCTGGCTGCAATATTAAAATGCTACTTTTAAGTCTTTTGATAAAAATGTACATAGTCAACGTTACAATTAAATCTCAGGGTATGATTGTAAATGCAATGTATCCCCTCCTGTAAAATATACAGTGGTTTGCAAAAGTATTCGGCTCCCTTGAAGTTTTCCACATTTTGTCACATTACTGCCACAAACATGAATCAGTTTTATTGGAATTCCACGTGAAAGACCAATACAAAGTGGTGTACACGTGGGAAGTGGAATGAAAATCATACATGATTCCAAACATTTTTAACAAATCAAAAACTGCAAAGTGGGGTGTGTGTAATTATTCAGCCCCCTGAGTCAATACTTTGTAGAACCACCTTTTGGTGCAATTCCAGCTGCCATTCTTTTAGGGTCTCTACCAGCTTTGCACATCTAGAGACTGAAATCCTTGCCCATTCTTCTTTGCAAAACATCCACAGCTCAGTCAGATTAGATGGACAGCGTTTGTGAACAGCAGTTTTCAGATCTTGCCACAGATTCTCCATTGGATTTAGATCTGGACTTTGACTGGGCCATTCTTACACATGGATATGTTTTGATTTAAACCATTCCATTGTTGCCCTGGCTTTATGTTTAGGGTCGTTGTCCTGCTGGAAGGTGAACCTCCGCCCCAGTCTCAAGTCTTTTGCTGACTCCAAGAGGTTTTCTTCCAAGATTGCCCTGTATTTGTCTCCATCCATCTTCCCATCAACTCTGACCAGCTTCCCTGCCCCTGCTGAAGAGAAGCACCCCCAGAGCATGATGCTGCTACCACCATATTTGACAGTGGGGATGGTGTGTTCTGAGTGATGTGCAGTGTTAGTTTTTCGCCACACATAGCGTTTTGCATTTTGGCCAAAAAGTTCCATTTTGGTCTCATCTGACCAGAGAACCTTCTTCCACATGTTTGCGGTGTCCCCCACATGGCTTGTGGCAAACTGCAAACAGGACTTCTTATGCTTTTCTGTTAACAATGGCTTTCTTCTTGCCACTCTTCCATAAAGGACAACTTTGTGCAGTGCACGACTAATAGTTGTCCTATGGACAGATTCCCCCACCTGAGCTGTAGATCTCTGCAGCTCGTCCAGAGTCACCATGGGCCTCTTGACTGCATTTCTGATCAGCGCTCTCCTTGTTCGGCCTGTGAGTTTAGGTAGACGGCCTGGTCTTGGTAGGTTTACAGTTGTGCCATACTCCTTCCATTTCTGAATGATCGCTTGAACAGTGCTCCGTGGGATGTTCAAGGCTTTGGAAATCTTTTTGTAGCCCAAGCCTGCTTTAAATTTCTCAATAACTTTATCCCTGACCTGTCTAGGAACTGATTAGAACTGATGACATAGCTAGGAACCGATTAGAACTGATGACATAGCTAAGAACCGATTAGAACTGATGACATAGCTAGGAGCCAATTAGAACTGATGACATAGCTAGGAACCGATTAGAACTGATGACATAGCTAGGAACCGATTAGAACTGATGACATAGCTAGGAACCAATTAGAACTGATGACATAGCTAGGAGACGATTAGAACTGATGACATAGCCAAAAAGACAGTTAACGCTACCTTTATAAATAGCGTTAACTGTCTTTTTGGCGAAAACCCATGCGAAAAGCGAATGCGAAAACATTTTGCTACTTTTCGCTCTTTTATAAATATGCCCCATTGTATATTCTTTGATGTGTGGTCACCAATAAAAGTTTGATATTTATCTTTGGAGTGGGACCCTCAATTTCCTTTGCTTAAGATATTGTGGATACCTGAAGGAGTCAGCACCCACAATTGGACAGAGTACATAGGAGTTCTTCCCTGGGTGAATCTCCCTAATAGAATTCTATCCTTCATACATAAGATGTTTTCAACAATTGCATTTCACTATGGAGAGCAGACTTGCCTGCTTTGTACTTCCCACTTTTTGCATGTTGTGTAATGAATATGTGAAGACAAAGCTCTTTGTTGCTTGAAGAGGTACAGTACAGTAAGCTGTATTTAACACAAATACACTAATATCTCTTACACTGGACACGTGTTCATTAGAGATGGGGGAAACTGCTAAAATCTGTGGATTTTTGGAAAAATTCGCAGAATTACCCATTAAAGTCAATGGGAGAAAAAAATCTGCACATATCCACCTAAATATAAGGTAAAATAGCAATGGTAACTTACTGTACATGGCTCTGGAACCTGGGAAATGGTCTGGGGAACACGTACATATATCCAAAAAAAAACCCCAAAATGTAATCACGATCGCACTGTTTATCGAGCTTCCCACATTCTATATTCAAGCCGCGTTAGAAAATGTTCAAAAATTCATGCATTTTCAAGGAATTTTCGAAAAATGATACAGTAACTTACTGTAAATGGCTCTGGGACCTTGGAAATGGTCTGGGGGACTGACAAATCTGATTGTAACCAATTCGATTGAAAAAGAATCTTATTGATTAGTACCATCAGATTTTTTTCTGAAATAATTTTAATGTATCCAATCAGAGTTACTTACAAATAAAGGTGAAGTTTTAAACTCCAGCTTGAAGTCCGTTATTTGCAGTGTATATGTTTTCACGGATGTCGACACCATGTTTAAGGGTCGCTGACGTGGAGCTCCGCTAACGGAGGGGGTAGGTGACCGCTCCCCTTACTCTATTTTCTGTATAGGTTATGGAGCGCTAAAGTCGGGGAACATCAATTTGAACACTGTAATGGAGGGGCTACATAGCACTGGCTGGCGCGTCATTTTGATATCCATACCACTGTCTTAGTCCTCCAGAATTGGTTCATTAATTAAAAAACGTTCAGCATTAATGTACGGCCAGGTTGTACATTATCGATATCGCAATGTATAGCTAAATTGCGATACTGTGTAATTTTAAATAGGGCCATTAGACCTCTAAAAGGCCTAACACTAATTTTGTCCAAAAAACTTATAGGGGGGTTAGTCCTCAAAAGGACTTTTGGGTCCCAAATTGTGTGAATACAGGAGTGGTTAACAAGTGCTAATCCACCCCACTAAAATATAAACACGGAAAGCTCAAAAAGCAGAAAAAAAAATGTCTAACTCCTACACTGTCAGGTCTCCACTAAACTCATTTTAACCAGGGCGGCTGGGCCGTAGCAGAGGGGGAAATGCCCCCCGGGCTGGTCTTTGTAAGTAAAACTGGGCCAGGCAGTATCAATAAAGTAAAAAAAAAAAAAAAGTTCTGGTCATTGGCTCATGGCGGGACCCTGTAATTAATTAGGAGGCATTACTCACAGTAGGCCACTTTCTACTTCCCTCCCCAGCCGGACATTTACAGCACTTAAGTTCTGTGTTCACAGTCAAGAGATCGCTATCACACTGCAGAAGCAGAAGGAGCACATAAATCTCCCTACTGCAGTGTGATAGCGATCTCTTCGACGGTGAACACAGGGGAACAATCTGCATGGCCTGCGCCTACAACAGGAGATGCTTCCTGGATCCAGTCCCTCTGCAGCTGCCACTTCTCTTCCAGTGACTCAGTAAGAAATGGCTTTACTGTCTGTCCTTTTATGTTTACAATTCTTGTGAATGTGGGCAAGGTGGCATTTTATATTTCACACCAGTCTGTGTGATGCTGTGAATGAGGGATCTTATATTTACCAATTTGTGTGGGCACATCTTATATTTACAAGTATATTTGCAATTACCCAATATTGTCAGCCCTCCAGATCATTAGCCAGTGTATGTCAGCCCTCCAGTTCATTAGCCTCTGTTGCCATCCCTCCAGTTCACTAGCAGTGTTAGCCCTCTTGTTCATTTCCCAGTATTTTCAGCCCTTCGGTTCATTAGCCAGTGATAGTCAGCCCTCCAGTTCATTAGCAGTGTCAGGCATCCAGTTCATTAGCAGTATTAGTCAGCCCTCCAGTTCATTAGCCTATTGTCAAACCTCCAGCTCCAGTCCATAAGCATTGTTAATCAGCCCTCCAGTTCATTAGCCAGTGCTGTCAGTCCTCCAGTTTATTAGCCACTTTTTTCATCCCTCCAGCTCATTAGCCAGTGTTGTCAGCCCTCCAGTTTATTAGCCAGTGTTTTCAGCCCTCTAGTTCATTAGCCAGTGTTGTCAGCCCTCCAGTTACTTAGCAGTGTTTGTCAGCCTTCCAGTTCATTAGCACATTGTTAGCCCTTCTGTTAATTAGAAATGTTAATCAGCCCTCCAGTTTATTAGCCAGGGATAATTATATCCAATATTGTCAGCAAAAATTTGAAGGCTCGCACACCTTATAGAAGTGAACCAACTTTTATTGAACCTTCATCAAGTGCACCCCGAAACGTTGTGTGTGTTATGTTGATGGATCAATAAAAGTTGGTTCACTTCTATAAGGTGTGCAATCCTTCAAATTTTTGCTGACGATATTGGATATTATTAACCTTTTAGGGGTAAGAGTTGGAAGAATTTGCACCCCCTGCTCTTGGATGTGCTGAGGACACTATTGCTTTGAGCCTCCAGTTAAATAGCCAGTGTTGTGAGCCCTCCAATGTTATTTAGCCAGCTTTAGTCAGCCCTCCCATTAATTAGACAGTGTTTGTTTGCCTTTCATTTTATTAGTAATGTTAGCCTTCAACTTCATTAGTAATGTCAGCCTTCAATTTCATTAGCAGTGTCAGCCCTTCAGTTCATTAATCAGTATTGTTTTCTCTTCAGTTTAATAGACAGTGTTGTCACTTCAGTTCATCACCTAAAATTATCAGCCCTAGAGTTCATTAGCCCATAGTCAGCTCTCCAGTTCATTAGTCAGTATTGTCACCCCTCCAATTCTTCACACAGTATTGTCAGCCCTACAGTTCATTAGTAAGCATTGTCATCCCTCCAGTTCAATAGCAGTGTTGTCAACACTCCAGTTCATTAACCAGTGATGTCAGCCCTGCAGTTCATTAGCCGATGTTAGTCAGTCCTCTAGTTCATTGGCTGGTTTTAGGTTAGCCCTCCATTTTTTTAGTCCTAACCACATCATAGAAGATTTGCAAGAAGGTTAAATTCCATTCGGACTCTAAGGGCAATATTCATAAATTCTATCAGTTTAACGATAGTAAATTACCAATACCGATCGTAAATCTATGATAACCCGATCGTAGATTTACAATCCCCATAGAATATCATTGCGTTAGTTTACTACCACATAGTATTCTATGACCAAACGTTCATTAACGAATGTTCTGTGTAAATATACGACCATGGCCTTACATTTATAGCCAAGGCCGTACATTATCGATAACGCCCGGTATCGGTAAATTGCGATACAGCGCATTTTTAAAGGGCATGTCCACCCCCAAAACTATAATCCCCCCCACTACTGGCCCCATTGTGTAGTGTAGTTTAATCCTTACCTCACATCCCAGCTCCAAATGGTTCTCCTGTAGTCCCCCCCAAAGTCCCAAAAACTGCCCACCAGGAGGATAGCAGAGTCCATATAGGAGAGAGATTTGGCAGTAGTACTGCAGCCCTTCCCCCTGCCTCCCCCTCCCTCTCCTCCCTCTCCCTCCCGATCTAGTATTCCTTCCTCCCTCATAGTGTAAAAATCTTTTACATAACATTCCCCCTGTCCACCCCAGCCCCAACTGCTCTATTTGTATTATCAGAAAATGCAAAACATTACTTACCTTCCCTCTTTCCTCCACCGCACTGAACTCCCGGCAGCCGCGTCCGTGATTGGCTGCCGCTCAGCCAATCACAGATGGTCTCGCCCCTCTGCTTGCATTTTCTCGCAAGCATAGGGCCTGGCAGCGCGGCGGAGGAAAGAGGGAAGGTAAGTAATGTTTTGGGCATTTTCTGACAAATATAGCGGTTGGGGCTGGGGGGACATGGGGAATGTTATATAATTTTTTTTTTAGAGGGGTGGACATACCCTTTAAATAGGGCCATAAATAGCAATTGGAAAGGAACCGTGGACAAAGGATAACTAAATGTATTTAATACTTTTTAATGAGCTTACCATTACCACATCAGCTGGAAGACAGTTCCACAGAGTCACCATGGACTTCTTTTTTTTCTAATCTTAAAGATTCCTTTAATATGACCTATTAGTGAACAATACACCAGAGAGTTTATTGTATGGCCCATTAATATATTTGTATAAAGTGACCTAAATTGGTTACCGTAATCTGCCTGCATATAATGTAAATGGGATTCCAAAACTGCACTGCATATTGCAAATGAGGCTTTATCAGTGCTTTGTATGTATGTATGTATAGTTTATTTATAAATTGCCACTATTGGATGCAGCGCTGTACAGAAACGAAATCCAATAAAGTTACACATGGGGGATAAATACATAGAAACAGTAGTTTAGTACATAAATATATAAATTATATAAATATAAGTGCTAGAGCCTTGCCACAAGAGGAAAGGAGGTCCGATCTCCAGCAGATAAACAACTTCAGTTGGCTGTGAGATCTCTCAGGTATGCCACCAAGATTTCTAGTGGTCCCTATGCTTTATTACAGGAAGCCTAATGTGGCAGCTGCCCATCCAAAAGATCTCACTTTACAGATTATAGGAGAGTGTTAGGGATGTGTGTAGGAGATATAGCATCCAATGGCAGACAGCTTCCAATGAAATCTTCCTGTCATGGGCAATTAGTCTGTAAGGTTTACTCACCTTGCACTCCTTACCATAATACCATTTAATGTAGGCCATACCTACCTTACCATAATATAATTTAATGTAGGCTATACCTACCTTACCATAATACCATTTAATGTAGGCCATACCTACCTTACCATAATATCATTTAATGTAAGCCATACCTACCTTACCATAATACCATTTAAAGTAGGCCATACCTACCTTACCATAATATCATTTAATGTAAGCCATACCTACCTTACCATAATATCATTTAATGTAAGCCATACCTACCTTACCATAATACCATTTATTGTAGGCCATACCTAACTTACTATAATACCATATAATGTAGGCCATACCTACCTAACCATAATACCATTTAATGTAGGCTACCTACCTTACCATAATACCATTTAATGTAGGCATACCACTTACCATAATACCATTTAATGTAGGCCATACCTAACTTACCATAATACACATTTAATGTAGGCCATACCTACCTTACATAATACCATTAATGTAGGCTTACCTACCTTACCTAATACCATTTAATGATGCCATACCTACCTTACCATAATACCATTTAATGTAGCCATACCTACCTTACCATAATACCATTTATGTAGGCCTTACCTACCTTACCATAATACCATTAATGTAGGCCATACCTACCTACATAATACCATTTAATGTAGGCCCAACTACTTATCTATACCTTAATGTAGGCATACCTACCTTACTATATTACCATTTAATGTAGACCATACCTACCTTACCATAATACCATTTAATGTAGGCCATACCTACTTACTATAATACCATTTAATGTAGGCACATACCTACTATAAACTATTTAATGTAGGCCCTACCTACCTTACTATAATACCATTTTATGTAGGCCATACCTACCTAACCATAATACCATTTAGTAGGCCATACCTACCTTACTAAATACCATTTAATGTAGGCCATACCTACCTTACTATATACCATTTTGTAGACAATACCTACCTTTACCATAATACCATTAATGTAGGCCATACCTACCTTACTATAATACCATTTAATGTAGGCCATACCTACCTTACTATAATACCATTTAATGTAGGCCATACCTACCTAACCATAATACCATTTTGTGTAGGCCATACCTACCTAACCATAATACCATTTAATGTAGGCCATACCTACCTTACCATAATATCATATTTAATGAGGACTACCTCCTTCCATAATATCATTTAATGTAAGCCATACCTACCTTACCATAATATCATTAAGTAAGCCAACCTACCTTACCATAAACCATTGAATATAGACCATACCTACTTACCATAATACATTTAATGTAGGCCATACCTACCTTACCATAAACCATTTAATGTAGGCCATACCTACCTTACCATAATACCATTTAATGTAGGCCATACTACCTAACCATAATACCATTTAGTGTAGGCCATACTACCTACCATAATACCATTTAATGTAGGCCATACTACCTTACCATAATATCATTTAATGTAGGACATACCTACCTTACCATAATATCATTTAATGTAAGCCATACCTACCTTACCATAATATCATTTAATGTAAGCCATACCTACCTTACCATAATACCATTGAATATAGACCATACCTACCTTACCATAATACCATTTAATGTAGGCCATACCTACCTTACCATAATACCATTTAATGTAGGCCATACCTACCTTACCATAATACCATTTAATGTAGGCCATACCTACCTTACCATAATACCATTTAATGTAGGCCATACCTACTTATATAACCAATTAATGTAGGCCATACCTACCTACTATATTACCATTTAATGTAGAACCATACCTACCTACCATAATACCATTTAATGTAGGCCATACCTACCTTACTATAATACCATTTAATGTAGGCCATTCCTACCTTACTATAATACCATTTAATGTAGGCCATACCTACCTTACTATAATACCATTTAATGTAGGCCATACCTACCTAACCATAATACCATTTAATGTAGGCCATACCTACCTTACCATAATACCATTTAATGTAGGCCATACCTACCTTACTATATTACCATTTAATGTAGACCATACCTACCTTACCATAATACCATTTAATGTAGGCCATACCTACCTAACCATAATACCATTAATGTAGGCCATACCTACCTTACCATAATATCATTTAATGTAGGCCATACCTACAATACCATACCATAATAACATTTAATGTAGGCCATACCTACCTAACCATAATACCATTTAATATAGGCCATACCTACAGAACCTACCATAATACCATTTAATGTAGGCCATACCTACCTTAACATAAACCATTTAATATGGGCCATACCTACCTAACTATAATACTATTTAATGTAGGCAATACCTACCTTACCATAATACCATTTAATATAGGCCATACCTACCTTACCATAATACCATTTAATATAGGCCATACCTACCTTACCATAATACCATTTAATATAGGCCATACCTACCATAACCATAATAACCATTTAATATAGGCCTACCTACAGAAATACCATAATACCATTTATATAGGCCATACCTACCTAACCATAATACTATTAAGTAGGAGCATACCACCTAACCATAATACCATTTAATATAGGCCATACCTACAGAACTTACCATAATACCATTAATATAGGCCATGCCTACCTAACCATGATACTATTTAATGTAGGCCATACCTACCTTACCATAATACCATTTAATATAGGCCATACCTACCTAACCATAATACCATTTAATATAGGCCATACCTACCTAACCATAATACCATTTAATGTAGGCCATAGCTACAGAACCTTACCATATACATTTAATATAGGCCATACCTACCTTACCATAATACCATTTAATATAGGCCATACCTACCTAACCATAATACCATTTAATATAGGCCATACCTACAGAACCTTACCATAATACCATTAATATAGGCCATACCTACCTAACCATAATACTATTTAATGTAGGCCATACCTACCTAACCATAATACCATTTAATATAGGCATACTAAGACCTTACCATAATACCATTTAATATAGGCCATGCCTACCTAACCATAATACTATTTAATGTAGGCCATACCTACCTTACCATAATACCATTTAATATAGGCCATACCTACCTAACCAATACCATTTAATATAGGCCATACCTACCTAACCATAATACCATTTAATGTAGGCCATACCTACAGAACCTTACCTAAAACCATTTAATATAGGCCATACCTACCTAACATAATACTATTTAATGTAGGCCATACCTACCTAACCACAATACCATTTAATATAGGCCATACCTACAGAACCTTACCATAATACCATTAATATAGGCCATACCTACCTAACCATATACTATTTAATGTAGGCCATACCTACCTTACCATAATACTATTTAATGTATGCCATACCTACCTTATCATAATACTATTTAATATAGGCCATACCTACCTAACCATAAACAATTATAGGCCATACTAACTTATCATAATACTATTTAATTAGGCCATACTACCTAACCATAATACCATTATGTAGGCCATACCTACCTTACATAATACTATTTAATATAGGCCATACCTACCTAACCATAATACCATTTAATGTAGGCCATACCTACCTTATCATAATACTATTTAATATAGGCCATACCTACCTAACCATAATACCATTTAATGTAGGCCATACCTACCTTATCATAATACTATTTAATATAGGCCATACCTACCTAACCATAATACCATTAATGTATCCAACCTACCTTACCATAATACCATTTATAAGGCCATACCTACCTAACCATAATACTATTTAATGTAGGCCATACCTACCTAACCATAATACCATTTAATATAGGCCATACCTACCTTACCATAATACCATTTAATATAGGCCATACTACCTAACCATAATACCATTAATATAGGCAATACCTACAGACCTACATAATACCATTTAATATAGGCCATACCTACCTAACCATAATACTATTTAATGTAGGCCATACCTACCTAACCATAATACCATTTAATATAGGCCATACCTACCTAACCATAATACTATTTAATGTAGGCCATACCTACCTAACTATAATACCATTTAATATAGGCCATATCTACCTTATCATAATACTATTTAATGTAGGCCATACCTACCTTACCATAATACCATTTAATGTAGGCCATACCTACCTTATCATAATACTATTTAATGTAGGCCATACCTACCTAACTATAATACCATTTAATATAGGCCATACACCAAACTGTTTTGTTACTGGAAAAAAACAAACAAACACAAGAATAAAAACTGAAAAATATTTTTTTTTATTATTTTCTTACATCAGATCAGCTTTGGGGAACTTAACAGTTCAATACACTATTGGTTATTGTTACAGCAAAATAAGACTGTATGATTATTTATCTATTATCACATCTGTAATAGCATTGAATATTTATATGCAGTCCTTTAGTAAATTTACAGTCATGGTATAAATGTACAATTCATTCAGTATTACGGTGATTGGTGACTTCATAGAGAACACTGTAATAATATTGTATTGTTTGATAGATATATTCTGTATTTTATATTATCTCATTGTTCTTGCAGTGGCAGGAAGCTGGGCAGTCATCCATCAAGCCTATTTCTTTCTGACATCCATCTCCTTTAGCGAGGGAGGGACAATCTCCATATTTGTTTTGGTTATATGGACAATGGTTGGCTGAAATAAGATGAAATATAATAACTCATTCAATAAAATGTACATATGATATACAATGATGACTGGTTTCAGGTCAGAAAGATCTTATATTGGTATTTGGTACCTGGTGAATAGAGATGGCCGAACTTACAGAAGTTCGGTTTGTTTCCGAACTCCCGAATTTCAGTAAAAGTTTGGCATTTCGAAAGTTCGGAAACAAACCCATTAAAGTCAATGGGGAGTAATAGTTCAAAAATTTTGGATGATTTACAGATAAACTAACAATGGTAATTTGCTGTAAATGCATGTGGCACCTGGGAAATAGTCTGGGGAACATGTCACTATCACCAAAAGCTGTTTAAACACTTCTTACTTCAAGATCGGGCAGTTGTCAGGTTTGCGCAAGCTACATTCGAGGGTTATGGACAATTTAAGGGTTGCCAAACGGTACTTTTGAGGGTTACCAAAAATAGAACCATTAATTCGAGGGTTATAGAAATCAAACATTAAATTCAAGGGTTGCCGAATATCGAAGGCTACATTTGAGGGTTAGCAAATGATACATTCTAGGGTTAGTGAAAACGATCCATACATTCGAGGGTTACCGAAAACAAACTATACTTTCGAGGGTTACCAAAAATTGAAGGCTACATTACATTCAAGGGTTAGTGTATGATGCATTGTAGGGTTAGCAAAATTGATCCATACACTCGAGGGTTAAAGAAAATGAACGATACATTCCATTCGAGGATTATCGAAAGTGAACAATACTTACGAGGGTTACCGGAATTCGAAGGTTACATTCAAGTGTTACCCAACGATACATTCTAGGGTTAGCGAAAATAAATTTGAGGGATACCAAAAACAAACAATACTTTTGAGGGTTACCGAAAGATATATTCTAGGGTTAGCAAACGGCTCGAAAATTCGATAATTATCGAATTTTCCAATAACCATCGAAAATACAACCGCGAGTTTGAAAAACCAAACTAGTTCGAGCCCAAACTAGTTTGAATAGTTCGAGTTTGTCCAAACTCATAAAGTTCAGCCCGAACTTGGCTTCGAGGTCGAGTTCGGGTCCATCACTACTGGTGAAGCGATTTTACAAAAAGTTCTGGAGAGGCCGGATAGCTGGTGACTGGATGAAAAAACTGTGGAGGCAGTGGCCAGACTCACATATGAACTTAGACAGCATAGCCCTGAGTGCAAATGGACAGTGGTACAGTAGGTCGGTTATTATAAACAACAGCCTCAAATTGTTTCACATTTATGTCATACATTTATTATATATATTGTCTCAGCCAATCACAAATGCCGTTGCCGGTAGAAGGAAGCCGGGGAAACAAAGTCTGGTAAGTACATTTAGAATTACTTTTGATAACTTTAAACCTCGGCAAGTTGAGGTTTTAGAGGCAAATTACTCTATATACAATTGGTTTTTGGGGGGATGGACATACCCTTTAACCATTTAAAGACAAAGCAAGTCTAGAATGGCTGGACCTGACATTGAATTACTGGAGTGTGTCTGAGTGACTATTACATGAGGTTTGATTGCTTAAAGGAAACCTGTTTTTAAGTGAACTTTTTTTTAAGTGTTTTTTTTTTTTTTTTTTTACCAGCGAACATGGTCGGGGGCGCATTTAGTGGATACTGCGTGCTTAGGGGCTGATACAATAGGAGGTCAAAAAGTTTACCTGTGCTATTAATTTGAAGCAACCAATTCGATTTTAGCTTTTAACTGGGTTCCTCCAGTTAGGTTATTTCTGATTGGTTGCTGTAGATTAAAAGCACAGGCAAGTTTTGCACCTCTTATTGGATTAGCCCCTTAGTGTCTATGCTTTGTTGGATATTCATTATATTATCTCATTATTCCTGCAGCAAAAGAAAGCTATGCAAACGTGCAACATCACTGGTGCCTTAGCCAGTTAGTATAGCTCCTAGCAAGTCTACAAGTATCCTCCTATGGCCCAGAGTATTTAATGCCCTTCATGATCCCTTTCAATCAAATTTTAAAATGGTCTAATGTGAATTAAAAAAGTAAGTCCACATATTAAAGGACAAGTCCAATTCTTAAAAACATTTGTATAAATCACACCACAAACACCGAAATGGCAAAAATTTAGAAATACGAGAGGTGTAAGACTAACCTAAATGCTGCACAATGGAGGAGAAGAACATTTGGCAGCATAGCAGGTTAGTCCTGGGTCTGTCAGCTCCTTAGGGAGGTGGTTTATATACAATATTTCATGTAAGAGGTGGAATTGCCCTTTAAAGGTCCAGTGTAGTGTGAGAATATAAAAGACCATTCCTCAGGCACAGTGTCAGACTGGAATGTTAGGGCCCACCAGGAATTCTGTGACTAGGTGCCAACCTGGATGATTTTAGGGTCCCACCTAACCTTTCATATCTCTATCACTCATTCCCTTTAATATCTTACTTGGAAATGCATTTATTACTGTCCCTTTGGCTCTGTTTTTTACATTTTAGTGAAAAACAGGGGGATTCCCCTGTAACCCTGTGGGTGAGTCCGACATTGCTCAGGTAGTATATTCCCCATCATTAGGAGGTATGGGAAATTGGGGAAAGAAAAGGAACATAAACTGGGAGATTCAATAAAAGTTCTTATTGTTACAAATGGTGCTAATTTTGCCCCGACCAATCAGATGTTAGCTTTTAAATGTTAAATAATACCTGATTAGCACCATTTTTAACGATAAGATTTTTTATTGAATCTCCCTGTAAGTTTCCAAAAACACGTTCTCTTTTCACAGCAAATTAAAGGAGAACTAAATGCAATTTGTTATTCTCCAGAATCTAAAAACAATCCCCCTAAAAACACCAATAAGCTATAAAATCCCACTGCAGTAAATTGTATTAAAGTAAATGTAAGCCTGTTAAGAACTGGATGAAGTATCTGTGTGTATGTGCAGGGTCAGACCACACCTCCTGACCTCAGTCACATGCTTCCTTGCTTTATCTGTCCTGTAAAAGGATTGGCTAGAGATTACTAATGGGTGTTACCAACTGTAACAAGTTTCTGCCATAGCTAAGGACTGAGCATGTGCAGAATATAATGGTCGTTGACCAAACTGTGTGATACTAGAATGCTGAGAAGTAAAGCACAAACCATATGTTATTTAGGTAAATTTCCCACCACCCGTATCAAAATGAGAGGTAAGAAACAGATTTCTGGTTATATATCAAGGTGTTCTGCCTTCTGGTTCAGTGTTGTTCTGTGGTTTTAGTTTTCCTTTAATCTACAGAGCTTAGAATGTTGGGGAAACCTTTAATTAATACATACAAAATACAGAATTCTAGTGCACAAACAATTCTAATTGCATATTGGCTACCTCCATAAGGAACCTTTAAGTGAATTTTTTACTTTACTTGCCCTTTAAGAAAATGTCTATCATTTTCCACAAGGAGACTGGAGTTGCTGAATCAAGAATATTCTCAGTATCGCGCCCCTCCGCTTTTCTTCTGACAGGTCCCAATGGAGCTTGTACCAGCTCTGTACTGTGAAGAGACCCTTTAACTAGAGATCCTATCAATGTCTCGCTGATATTAAACAATCAAGAGCTGGAACTGGGAGAATATAATGTACTTACTGCAGAGACCGTTATCACATGAATTTTCACAGTCGCCACAGTTTTTGCCTTTTTTGTACGGGTAAGGAATGGTTTTTAGATTCGTATTTCCCCTAAAATAGTTTTAAAAACAGGTTAACAGGACCTTAGGATACACATTCTATAGCAAACTAAAACAATTGCCCATAAACATTAAACATCACTTACACCATCATTTACACTATTATGGGTATTTGGGAATTATGTCATGTCTGCTCCCAGGGAGTTGGACCCAACTGATTGACAGGTGCTGGCAAACCTTGGTCCCAGAGGTTGGAAACTAATATGGAAAGCAGATAAATGACATATAAAAGGGTCATAATGGAAATAGTTTGGAGAGCACGTTCTAGAGTGTTTCAGTTTAAAAAAACAATAGCTTGGGCAATCAGATTTTATTTAACATTTGAAAGCCAACATTTGATTGGTTGGGGCAAAATTAGCACCATTTTAAACGATAAGAACTTTTTTTTTGAATAACCCTAAATGTGCACAGTGCATCATACATAATAAACAAGCTCAGAGTCATATTAGTCCAATGACAGTACAGATACATGGTTTTAAAAAGTTCCCATGTCCTTTGCTCCTCCTCCGTACCCACTGGGAAGCAGACATGCCCAATAGCCATGATTGAGGCTAAATAACAAACTCTGATATTGTGCACTGTTGTTTAACAATCTTGTGAATTAGAAACTGTGCATATAGATTTTACAATTTTACAAAACTTGTTAAATCTTTTATAACAGGACAAATGGACACATCACTAATTCTGTGATCGGCCCAGATAGTCATATTTACTTATTTTTCTGAAATATTGTATAGATTTAAATAATATTGGTATTTCGGCTTCAGCTAAAAGAAAACCATTCAAACACTACATAAAACAGCAAAATAATGTTAACTTACGGGGGGCAATAGCGACAAACATAGAAGTATTTCTGGGTGTCGTCACTTACAGGACATTCAGCACAAGCGCACCCAACTTGGAATGAGGCGTACCACACCAGCTGGGAATGTAATTCAGAAGAAGCAAAAAGCTTATTGACATTCAAAAACGAATGCAACTTTAATTATTCAACGACAATTAATTTATTAATTAGTCCATGAAACAAAGACCATAAATTCCATGCTAAAAATGGTAATGGTCATCTATAAACCAATTTTGCTACCTATTCATTTTAATATGTAATAATGTAGTCATGC
This sequence comes from Hymenochirus boettgeri, assembly GCA_019447015.1. NCBI lineage: Eukaryota > Metazoa > Chordata > Amphibia > Anura > Pipidae > Hymenochirus > Hymenochirus boettgeri. The sequence goes on from CM033473.1 coordinate 283,490,051, forward strand.
AAGTCAATGGGCCTTGAAATGTCCTAGTATACCACATACCTCGACCTGGCCTATCTATTATCAAACAATACACCAAGCATTTACAGTATTGCAAGGCCCATTAATATACTTGAATAAACTGATCACTTACCCATGCAAGTGCTTCTTTGCAGTGATTTATCAACCCTGATTTATCTAATCTATCTACAGTAAATAGTCAAGCTCATCTTTTCCCCTTAGAAATGATGTTGCCTTTCTCTGAACTCTCTCTAGTTCCAAGTTTGAATGTATGTTGTATACATGATTACAAAACTTAACCACATATTCCACTTCCTCAAACTAAACATGGACAAGACTGAACTTGTCATTTTCTCACCCTCACGCTCTATTCCCCTCCCTAGTCTCACTATTAATATTAATGACACACCGATATTCCCATCTCCTCATGTCCGCTGCCTGGGAATAACACTAGATTCCGATCTTTCCTTTAAACCCCGTGTCAACGCGCTTACCAACTCCTGTCGCCTCCAACTCAGAAACATCTCCCTCATTTATCTGAAAGAAGCTACAAAAACCCTAGTCCATGCCCAAATCATATCCCGGCTACACTATTGCAACACACTCCTGTGTGGTTTACCAAACAATCACCTGGCACCACTTCTCAACTCTGTTGCCCAGCTCATTCATTTCTCTTCTCGCTTCTCTAATGCCTCTCCTCTCTGTCAGTCCCTCCACTAGCTGCCCAATATGCAAAGGATCCAGATGAAGCTGCTAACCCTATCCTATAAGGCACTATCCAATACAGCCCCTCCATACATCTCAGTGCTGATCCACAGATACCGTCCCAGATGCAACCTCTGGGAAGAGGTAACCCTGGTCACCTCTTCCCATACTGACATTCAGGACTTTGCTCGTGCTGCCCCTCTGCACTAGAACTCCTTTCCTCCATCTGTCACTCACCATCCCTTAATACCTTCAAACGTAACCTTAAAACTCACCTCTTCAGGCAAGCATATAACCTGGAATAAACATTACCCATCTTACTACCCAATATGATCCAACCCGCCTTTCACACGCCACTGCCAATCTATTTACAGCCTACCGACTCCCGCAACCTTATGTCTCACCCCCATTTATTCTAGACTGTAAGCTCTTTGGGCAGGGTCATCCCATTGTATCACGGTATTGCTGTAAGAAACTCATCATTCTGTGTACTTATATTACTGTATGTATTACCTGTGTATGTAATATGTATGACTTTGTATATGTATTACCCACGTATGTAATGTATAACTATGTAATTGTAAAGCTCCACAGAAGATGTTGGCGCTATATAAATCCATAATAATAATAATAATAATAATAATAAAACTTATTATTTTTTTCTTTCTTTACCTGTGTGTAATGTAATATCTCCTGATCAGGATCAATATATCCTTTTCCATACTCAAAATTGGAAACTTCACTATAGAATGCCTTAATGACATCCTCCCATGAGGCTTTAAATGACGACATGAACAGATTCTCTCCACAGTTGAAACCTAAAGATAAAACGTAACACAGGAATTTCATCTAATTTACTATAAAATATAACTATAAAATTGGGTTGTAGGGAAAATGCTCACTAAAATATTCCAACCCCCAACCCTTTGGATGGTCCTTAATCTAAAAATCTGATTCTCATTTAAAGTGAACTGGAATTTTTACATTTTTCAACCAAGATTTTCTTCTTTTCTTTCTTAATTTTAAAATTTTTAACAGTCATTCCTGAATTTTCAGTGAGTTCCAATTCTCGGAATTTCACGCTGGATCCGCAGATTTACGAAGCTAAGTTTGCTTCCACTCATTTCTTCTTGTAGCATTTAATATTAATGGAGATTCCTGCTCCCCAGTCTTTATTAGCCCCAACCTCTCCACTTGGAAGGTGCAAGGAGCATGTCTCTTATAGGCGTCACATCAATTATTTTGCCAGCCAAGGTGAAAGGGGCAGGACATGTGAAAATTGTGACAGGTCTTTAAGGTTAATTTCCCCTAATCTCCTCCCAGATGTACTATTTCATATCCCCACTAGTGATGGCCCAGTTTGCGAATCCGAACCCGGATCCGCGGCGGATTTACCTGTTTTCCGCCTTCCGAACTTTTACGAGGATTGTTTTCATCTGACAGGATGTATAGTTGAATATTTAGTATATTAAACCCTTTCTAGATAATACAATGTGCAGGATATCATTTTGACCCTTATTCTGTGTTTTTATTGCTAAATTAATTACCTACCAGTGAAATTACGCTCCTTTTGTTGGCTGGCATATTGTTTGCATGATCTTGCATATTCAGCAGCTAATTTTGCAGCTTTATCACTCCATTCCTACAAAAATGTCAATTATCAATTTTATTACCCCAAGTTAAATGTATGGACTTATAATTAGCAACAGTTAGACTATGATAAGTAAAAGTGATGTAACACCATTTACTTGAAATGAGACAAACATTAAAGGGCATGTCTACCAATAAATAGAAATTATACATCCAGCTGCAGGATTCCCCCCCACTTACATTTTGCTTACCTCCTCCAAAGATGCAGCTAAAGAAACTTACAAGACCCGGTCCCTCTTTACTCTACTGCATCTCACCTCACTGCTTCACTCACGGCTGTCAGTCAAAGACGTGAATGTGACGTCATGCCCAATCGCTGACAGCCATGACCAGGAAGGGCCTCACTTCTGCTGCTCTTGCTCACAATGAGCTCGCAACAGAAGCAGGGGGGTGGTACCCAGACTATAAGAGACAGGGCTTATAAGTTTCTTTAGCTGCCTCTATGGAAGATGTAAGTAAAATGTGAGGTTTGGGGGGGAGGGTCCGGCAGCTGTATGTAAAATGTCTATTTATGGGTGGACATGCTTTAGGGGCACTGTTTCCAGGGGGGCAAGTTAAAAAACGTGGCTCTGGATGCCAAGATCCTCTGCCCCTATAGCAAGGGCAGATTGGGCCAGTCGGCAGAGGGGCAAATACCCCCGGGCTGGTCTTTGTAAGTAAAACTGGGCTGGGCAGTATCAATAAAGTTTTTTTTTTTTTTAAAGAATTCCGGTCATTGGCTCATGGCGGGACCCTGTAATTAATAAGGAGGCATTACTCACAGTAGGGATCACTTTCTACTTCCCTCCCCAGCCGGACATTTACAGCACCTTAGTTCTATGTTCACAGTCGAAGAGATCGCTATCACACTGCAGAAGCAGAAGGGAGCACATAAATCTCCCTACTGCAGTGTGATAGCGATCTCTTCGACTGTGAACACAGGGGAACAATCTGCACGGCCTGCGCCTGACAAGCAGGAGATGCTTCCTGGATCCAGTCCCTTGTAGCTGCCACTTCTTTTCCAGTGACTCAGTAAGAAATGGCTTTACTGTATGTCCTTTTTATGTTTACAATTCTTGTGAATGTGGGCAAGGTGGGCATTTTATATTATTCACCAGTCTGTGTGATGCTGTGAATGAGGGATCTTATATTTATTTGTATGGGCACATCTTATATTTACAAGTATATTTGCAATTACCCAATATTGTCAGCCCTCCAGAGCCAGTGTTTGTCAGCCCTCCAGATCATTAGCCTCTGTTGTCAGCCCTCCAGTTCACTAGCAGTGTTAGCCCTCTTGTTCATTTTCCAGTATTTTCAGCCCTTCGGTTCATTAGTCAGTGATTGTCAGCCCTCCGGTTCATTAGCAGTGTCAGCCCTCCAGTTCATTATTCAGTTTTGCCAGCCCTCCAGTTCATTAGCCAGTATTATCAGCCCTCCAGTTTATTAGCCAGTATTGTCAGACCTCCAGTTTATTAGCCATGTCAGAAAGACGTCCAGTTCATTAGCAGTATTAGTCAGCCCTCCAGTTCATTAGCCTATGGTCAACCCTCCAGCTCCAGTCCATAAGCATTGTTAGTCAGCCCTCCTGTTCATTAGCCAGTGCTGTCAGTCCTCCAGTTCATTAGCCAGTATTTTCAGCCCTCCAGTTTATTAGCCAGTGTTTTCAGCCCTCCAGTTCATTAGCCAGTGTTGTCAGCCCTCCAGTTCATTAGCCAGTGTTGTCAGCCCTCCAGTTCATTAGCCAGTGTTGTCAGCCCTCCAGTTCATTAGCCAGTGTTGTCAGCCCTCCAGTTACTTAGCAGTGTTTGCCAGCCTTCCAGTTCATTAGCACATTGTTAGCCCTTCTGTTCATTAGCAGTGTTAATCAGCCCTCCAGTTTATTAGCCAGGGATAATCAGCCCTCCAGTTAATTATATCCAATATTTGAAGGATCCCACACCTTATAGAAGTGAACCAACTTTTATTGAACCATCAACATAACACACATAACATTTCGGAAGGCTCCTCCCACTTCATCAAGTGCACCCACAGTGTGACAGCAAATCTGGGGGTGTGGTCACATTCCAGGAGGCTCTGCTTTAAATTTCTTAGCATGACAATAACCGAAAATGTGCTTCATATCACCAATAGTAACATAGTCTTTCCAGGGTTTATATTTGTATTTAAATGTCATTCATATCACCAATAGTAACAAAGTCTTTCCAGGGTTAATATGTATATAAATGACATTCATATTACCAATAGTAAAATAGTCTTCCCAGGGTTAATATTTGTATATAAATGTCATTCATATCACCAATAGTAACATAGTCTTTCCAGGGTTAATATTTGTATATAAATGCCATTCATATTACCAATAGTAACATAGTCTTTCCAGGGTTTATATTTGTATATAAATGTGATTCATATCATCAATAGTAACATAGTCTTTCCAGGGTTAATATTTGTATATAAATGTCATTCATATCACCAGTAGTAACATAGTCTTTCCAGGGTTTATATTTGTATATAAATGTGATTCATATCACCAATAGTAACATAGTCTTTCCAGGGTTTATATTTGTATATAAATGTCATTCACATCACCAATAGTAACATAGTCTTTCCAAGGTTTATATTTGTATATAAATGTCATTCATATCACCAATAGTAACATAGTCTTTCCAGGGTTTATATTTGTATATAAATGTGATTCATATCACCAATAGTAACATAGTCTTTCCAGGGTTTATATTTGTATATAAATGTCGTTCATATCAATAATAGTAACATAGTCTTTCCAGGGTTTATATTTGTATATAAATGTGATTCATATCACCAATAGTAACATAGTCTTTCCAGGGTTTATATTTTTATATAAATGTGATTCATATCACCAATAGTAACATAGTCTTTCCAGGGTTTATATTTGTATATAAATGTCGTTCATATCAATAATAGTAACATAGTCTTTCCAGGGTTTATATTTGTATATAAATGTCGTTCATATCAATAATAGTAACATAGTCTTTCCAGGGATTTATATTTGTATATAAATGTGATTCATATCACCAATAGTAACATAGTCTTTCCAGGGTTTATATTTGTATATAAATGTGATTCATATCACCAATAGTAACATAGCCTTTCCAGGGTTTATATTTGTATATAAATGTGATTCATATCACCAATAGTAACATAGTCTTTCCAGGGTTTATATTTGTATATAAATGTGATTCACATCACCAATAGTAACATAGTCTTTCCAAGGTTTATATTTAAAACCTTCCAGGAGTAAATTGTAATGTCTTACAGACCTTAAGGGCATGGTGACACTGTCGCACATGCAATCGCACGCGATTGCACATGCAATTGCACGCGATTGCACATGCGTTTCCCGTGCTTTGGCGCAATTGCAAGGTTAGCAAAAATCGCATGTGCGAGCGCAAACGCAAAAAGATTGAGCTAGTGTGGCCTAGTCCTAAGGGAAATGTCTGGTTCCCTCTGATATAGAAGCTGTTGTTTTGTGTGTGCAGCTCTCTGAGTTGTGTAGCCGTACATTACACTGTTGTTGTGTCACTGAAGTGGACTCTGTGTCTGTGTTGTTGAAGTCGGGCAGCACACAGAGCCCAGGCCCTTCATCTGAGTTACTAAATTAGGGAATCACACTCTGCAAGTGACGTGCAGGCTTTTTATTGGTCAAACTGGACTTCACGGGCATTGAGTCATTCATGGGTGTGGCTGTGAGGTGATCACATACATACATACATACATACATACATACATACATACATAAATAGATACATACATACAAGATTTCTGCTTTATACAGTAGATTTTTTACACAGTCAGTTTTCGGATGTGTGTGTCATATTTTCGGTTTATCAAAAATTTGCTGAAAATTCAAACGGGGAGATCCAATATCTAAGTGCCACGTTTCTTACCTTAGCCCGATCCCGCGATACAATAACTGACGTAAACGAGATTACGTCAGTTATTGCATTGTGGGATCGGGATAAGGTAAGGAGCGCCACTTTAACGCTCTACAAGCCATAGCGTTAAGTTTTACACTACAAAGTAGCGCAAAACTTAACGCTATGGGTTTTGGATCGTTAGCACAGCGCTATTTCCAAAAACATTCGGAAATGGCGCTGTGCTCGAAAATCCGTCTTAAACCCACGTTAACCCGACATTTTTTCGGGTTAACGTGGGTTTTAGACGAAAATGGGCCATATTGTATCTCCCCCAAAATTTCCAATCTCCCAAAATTTTGTAAATTCCAAAAGTTCCATTGGAATCCATCCCTACTGCTGAATTGGTAACTTAAACATTTTTAAATTTATTGTGCTGATCCTGTTTAGGGGGATAATCCCTTTTTGTTTTTGATTATCTCTTTTATATGAAGTTTTTCCTGTATGGCACAGGGCTGATGAATGCACCTCATAGTTTTCCCACTTGGTCTTAACCACATTAATTTGAATTCTTACCATTTTCAGCATGTTAGTTGCAGTGGGAGAGACCTCGGCCCTTAACTCATTGTGAGTGTCAACGATGATCTTCTTGTTAGCGTTATTGTTAATATCACACAGCCTGAATATTGGAACCCCAGCCTGAATAGAAAACAGACATTGGTCAAATTCAGTCATCCAGGAACTGCCCAATCAAGAAACCTGCTAAACAGGGGCCAAGCATGTTTGGTAATCTATGGAAAAAATATGAATACAAATGAAGTATAATAATATGCAGAAACATATAGAAATATTTAAATAAATGGAAATAAAGGAAAGAGAAAGGAGAAAATAATATATCATACCTCCCACCTTTCTGAAGAAGGGAACTGGGACAGGGGTGAAGTCTAATGATGGAGTCATAAGCCAATGAAACACCCCATCACGCCATGGACTTTACAGGAATTACCTGGACTCTGGGGCAGGCCCTTCAAACTGGGTTTGTCCCAGAGAAAACAGTATGGTTGGGAAGTATGGATACACCAATGAGTTATAAGTAAATTAGCTAAATTTCACTCCCTGATTGAATGTTTTCACAGGTCCTAGTACATTGGCACTATAGTCAACCTGACAGTAAATTGAATAGACTAAATTAACTAAACAGTTTTGACCGTATGGTATTAGGTTATATTGGTAATGGTCATTAATAGGAATAAATCCGGCAGTTTTACTTCAGATCCTACCTTTGTAAATAGCAGAAATCACATTAATTTTAGTAGCAAACCATTTTATTAACCAAATCCCTTTTTAGAATACACAAATGTGCTAAACGTATACTTACCATTTTATCAATATTCTCTTGGGGAATATAAATTTCTTGGCCTTTTTTATGCACCTGTAATTTAAAATTGATGACAGAATGTTTAAATCATGTATTACCACGTGACCTTTCTTATAAAGACGTAAGCTGGGTACACACAGTACCAATTTGTCATCTTTCAAACATGTCGCTACACAGTCACAAGCATTTTCCCTATATAAAGTTTAGGTGGATTGTTCATGAATGCCACACACCTAACGATCGTAGCCAACTCCTTACAGTACAGTACAGGGAGACCATTTACCATGCCGACACTGAATGTTCTTCGGCACTGGAAATGGTTGTTTCGCATGTAAAAACATCACCACGAATGACAGGATTGGCTCATTATTGGTAAAGTGTTTAACCAGCCATAGAATTTGCCAGCAAATTAAATGATTTGTTCATTTAAAAATCTATTTTTATGGTATTAAGATGCCCTATTTCTATCAGGTCCTCATTAAGATGGAAGGGGTGGGGATTACTGTAAAAGTGAAGTGAACAGATTTACAATATTCTGACTCGTAATCGTGTCTTATCGTAACTTTATAGCATAAACCTTTGTCTAACCAATGAACGCCCACTGCTGTCTTCTCAGAAATTAAATCTTAGTCAACAGTAGACTTGGATCTGACACAAAACCCCTCAGTTCTGAAATCTGAATAGCCTCAAACATTCGATAATCTTAGAAAATACGATCCGAAACTCAAAAGTAGTTTCCGATCGTATTTTTGAGGTTTATCGAACATGCAGTATAAAGTCTTCGAAAATGCGCTCCGTAGTCCCGAAGGTACGTTCCTTTTTCAGATTTTCGTACCTTTGGGATTTTCCTGAGATCCGTAAATCCTAAAACGGAATGAAACTTATCAGTTTTGGCCATATCTAGTCAACAGCAATGATAAATAAATGATAGACCAGTGCCATCTATGTACCTGTTTTGCTGCTATTAGCTGGAAGGCTGAAAGGCATAGAGCTACAACCAGCATCATTTCACCTGTAAAAAATAAATAGATTCCTTTTTCAGTTTCCCCAAAAAAGTATTTTTCACAGAAAAATAAGTAGATAAAATTGAATTCTCATTTAAATTCCCTATTGTGACAGATGGCAAAATGCAGAAAAAGCAAGCATTTCACGTGGGTTACCATCCGTCTGTGCTGTGATTCATGCAGCACAGGTGCAATTATTAGCGTGTGAAAAAACGTGGTGGTGTGGCCAATCCTTAACACACAAATAAACACTAAATTGGAAAAAAAGACATCAAAGGAAAATAATAACTATTTAATAATTAATTTGGCTTGAAAAACCTAGAGGCATGAAATTCGGTACAGACGTGCGGAGCATATAGGAGAAGTGTGCTATCTTCTAGCTAAGGAATCCGCGTAAGCGTTACAGCGTTATCGGCGAATTTCCGGTCATTTTTTCCCATAGACTATAATGGTAACAATCCTCAAATGTGGATATTTCAAAACAGTTTTTTTCATGGTCATAAATACAAATGGTGATACCCCCAACCCCCCACACAGACCCAGGTACACCCACCTACTGACCTACCTTTCCATTCCCATGGAAGCCATATTTAAAGGGTAACTAAAGTCAAAAAAACTAATTAATTTGTCTTCAAACAGCCAAATTACTGTTCTTTCTATTTCTTCTTCTTCTTTTTCTTTTTCTTCTTTTTCTTCTTCCGTTTTATTCTTCTGCTTATTTGGACCGTATCTCATCCCACAGTTTTTGAGCTAGAGACATGAAATTCAGTACAGACGTGCGGGGCATATAGGAGAAGTGTGCTATCTTCTAGCTAAGGAATCCGCGAAAACGTTATGGCGTTATCTGCGAATTTCCGGACATACTTAATTTTAATTTTTTAAGCCATACTTAAAGGGTAACTATAGTAAAAAAAAACTAATTTAGATTTATTCTCAATAAAATACAGTTTTATGGTTGTAAACACAAAAAAGGCATACCCCCTCAACCAGACCCAGGTACACACACCTACTGATTTACTTATCCATTACTGTGGCAGCCATACTTAAAGGGTAACTAAAGTAAAAAAATATTATTTTGATTAATAATAAAAAAGGTTTGTTTTTTTAACCCCCATGTGGCACAGTTACATATACCTACTGACCTACCCCTCCATTACTGTTGCAGCCATACCTAAAGGGTAACTAAAGTAAAAAAAAAAAATTTTGACTAATCATCAAAAAAGTTTGTTTTTTTAACCCCCAACCCGACACAGGTACACACACATACTGATCTACTTATCCATTACTGTGGCAGCTATACTTAAAGGGTAACTAAAGTAAAAAAAAATTGACCAATCATCAAAAAGATACAGAGAGATTCAATAAAAGTTCTTATCATTGAAAATGGGGCTAATTTTGCCCTAACCAATCAGATGTTAGCTTTCTGATTGATTGGATCAAAATTAGCACCACTTTGGGCTGGGTACACACAAAAGTTTTTTTTGTCCCAAACAAGCGTTCACTACAAACTCATCATTCCGATTATTGAGTTTTAAAATCTGCAGCAAACACACATATTCCCTTCCAAAATGCAGCCATTCAAGCCAAATTCAAAGTTTGTACTTAAACTTTCCCTTTCTAGTTCACAATTTAAAATGTATTTTAACAAAAATCATAATACCAAGCAATAATCAGTCTAGTAAATGAATCCAGGTACTTACAGATTTTGTGGACCTTCATATGTTTTGAATTTATCTTCTCACCCAACATTGTTTAAATAAAGAAATAACCCAATGTTCCTTTCTGTAAATAGATTAGTGGTAAATGTCATTAAATATGTGGTCTATTCATTTCAGCAGAGACTGCATCATTCTGTTTAAATAATATGTTCTACCTTAGTGGGTTACAGTTGGAAATATTCAAGACTAAGTAAGCATGTTTGCTATATATGCCAATATATATACTAACCAATAGAGAATGCCTTTATAACTAGCCAATAGCTATGTACATAATGTAGTTTGACTACATTTTGCTGGAATCCATTTGCTGGTTATATTTAGCGACTTGTAGAGCTGCATTCTCTCTATTTTATTTTATTCATTTGCAGCACTTCTGGATTTATTCTACTTGACACACATTGATAACATGAATTTAATTAGGTATTAAACTACATTGTTTTAGATCTGATACACTCAGGAATGAATTATAATTACTGGTTAATCATGATAATAATAATTTTTATAATTAACTCAAATGATAAATTAGCTTATGCATATAGATTAATTGCATTTATAATGAATGATACCAATGGATTTATAATTAATTCGACATTTTCTAAATAGGTATTGACTGTACCGTGTATATTGTTTTTAAGGATCTGTTATACTGTAAGTCTTGTGAGCAAATTAGCCGGTTTTAAATGTTTTTAATACTTCCATGGACATGTATATCATACCGATATCGAAAGAGGTATAGCGGGGCCTAGGGCTAAATTAACAGAAGAGAAATGTAAATGTTAGGAACTGTACTCATAACAGTGTTCCCTCTAAGCTGTGTGCTGGTGTGTATGCACACAACTCTGCCAGCCTGCCACACAGGTTAAAGTAGTGTGCATAGAAACATTGGTCTGGAATATAAGCACTGCTGTGTGTAGCGCACAAAAATTATGAACGTGCACAGAATAATATATATCTGCACCCTTTAAAGGGCATGCCGACCTCTTTTTAAAAAAATTTTTGTAGTGTAGGGCTCCCTCTCCCACCCCCAACCGCTGTATTAGTTTGTAAAAAAAACTATCCCGATCTGTACTTACACAGCCTCGTTCCACCGGTGTTCAGACACGGCCCTCTGCTTGCATAAAACTGCAAGCAGGGGGGCGGACCGGAATCCACGTCCGTGATTGGCTGAGAGGCAGTAAATCACAGATGTGGCTTCCGTTCTGGCAGTACAGAACGCTGGAGGAACAAGGCTGTGTAAGTACAGATTGGGCAAGATTTTTTTACAAACTAATATAGCAGTTGGGGGTGGGAGAGGGAGCCCTACTCTACAGAAAAGGGGTTTAGAGTTAGGTGAAGGGAGAGAAAACCGGGGGGGGGGGGGGGGAGAGACTTTACTGCGCATGCCAAACTTCTCCCGGGGGAGAGACAGGAGGCAGAAACATTATGGGACACGGCCAGGTCCTGATCTTCACTTTTTTGGGCTTTAAACAGACATTGCAGGTCACCCATTTGGAGCAGGGATGTAAGGTAAAGATAGTTTTGGGGGTGGACATGCCCTTTAAATATTAGATATAATATTAACTCCTCCTCCTAGGAACAAAATAGTAAGTAACATGTTGCATAAGGAGAAATTGCAAGAACCTAGTTACCTTGTAAGAGAACAACATGTATCAAAGGATACAATGTTTCAAACTGGCATGAGCGGTATCTATCTATAGTATTCTTATACTCCATTATGTACAAAAGATATATAAAATGATAAGTAAAATAAATAGTCAGATAATATTATAATATCTACAAGTCCAAAAAGCATGAGATCTCAAATCCTCTATTCAAACCTGTGGAAACGATAGGAAGTTTATTAATCCAAAAGGCCTCCCGTTTTAAGAACAATTTGTGCTAATCCCCTTTTCTCTTATCGTTAATAATCCCGTCTATCACTAGTTGAAACTTTATACACAGTTGTCCACCATGTTTTTCTATTAGATGCTGTCTATTAGACCATGTTTAGTTCCCCCTTGGGGAGTGCATTCAAATGTTCTGCAATTCTCTGTGCTCGACCAATAGTTTTACCCACATATTGTAAATTGTTTTACAATTAGAATAAAATTTCATTTGAAACTCTTGATTGGTTTGAGTACTTTTAAAAGGGTAATTTGTCAGTAAATATAGGGCCTCATCTACCCAGACTCGCTGGGCAAATATATGGAGGTAAAGTCGCGATAAACGGTTCACTACCAGTTAGCGTGATTTTAACTCCATATTAGCGCCGGACGCACGGGTTACGCAAAAATCATCCCGCATCCGACGCTCGCAAATTAATATTGCATTTGCGCTAGTTTTAGCAAGTAGCTGGCGTTAAAATCCCGAAGTGGGTAAATCCCTTACTGGAATTTACCCACATTTGCAAACACGATATTGAAACGCGGAAGGAGCATTTACCCAGAGTGATAGCAGCTCTGCGTAAATGAGCCTGATACTTTTTACCAGCAAGCCTTCCTGTATTTAGGACTATGTAAGTGTTTTAATTAATGAGATGTTATCTATGCTATCTAGTCCTTATTTATACTTGTATGTATGTATAATTTTATTTATAAAGCGCCACTTGGGTACATTATAACATACAGAGTTTACAAACATGGGGATAAATGCAAGTCATTATTGATAAAAATTAAATACAATTTCATACATCGTTTAATTAATATATATATATATATATATATATATATATACTGTATAATTGGTAAGTTGATAAATGTGCAGCATGCCTTGACAAATTAGGAATGAGATCCCTGCCCCGAGGAGCTTACAATCTGGGAAGGACAACATACAGATACAAGTTGGGGGGTGGGTACAAAGTGCTTAAAGGGGATAACAATCATTTGTTGTGCTGATGCTCAGAAAAGTAGGAGGACAGTCTAGATTTGAAAGTGTATTACTTACTTTAACTGTACTTACCTTTCAACTGTATTGGTCCAGATGTTCTATGTATTTAACCAACTAACTATTTAAACTGATTATTTATTTGTTTATTCAGAATTGGGTTGTGCTACATTGTTTTGAATATGTTTATGTATGGTGACTAATCCCTAATACCTTTTTCTGTTGGCAGTTTTACACTTGCCCCCATTTCCCCTCCCTCTTTCCCTTTGTCGGTATGTGTGTATTTAAGGGAGTGTGGGAGGTGTGGCACCTTGCCTCTGAGGAAGTGACATACACGTCACGAAACGTGTAAGGCGGTGCCTTGTCTCTACTACCCTCCTCTCCCCTTTCATATTGTGCAGCGGTGAATCATAATTCTGTAAGTGTTTTTGCTTCTAAATCAATAAAGGTGAAGTTTTATACCACGTCATTGGAGCAAACTTCTTTGTATATATGTATTTCTCATGAGTACGGTGGAGCTCTGTACCTGGAAACTGGTAGTTGCATGCTCCCGCGAAGTTGTCTTCCATACTTTGCGTGTTTGGTTTGGAATCTTTGCCTGGGAAAGACCTTGCTGATGTAGTTGCACTACCTTTTCCTCAGGTACAGCTAGTAAAAATAACAATTAAAGGAATAGTTCACTCAAAAAGTACACCATTCCTTTAATGTATTGATTGTAGACCAGTGGGTTAAGGAGCAATGTCTTACATCCCATTCTTTAATCAATTCCCCAGGAGCGACAGACGAAGATAGCACTGCTGCTGTGATCCTCCGCAGCAGCAGTGACAGGTCCCGACCACTTCCTGGTTTAGAGTTACTATAGCGCGCATACCCAATAATACGCACTATAGTTACTCTGAATAGAAGGCGGTTAGGAATTTCCACTGCTGCTGCGGAGGATTGCGTGTAAGGTAAGTTTCTGCTATCTTCATCTGTCGCTCCTGGGGAATTGATTGAAGAACTTGAGGTAAGACATATCTCCTTAACCCTTCTTCAATCAATACACTTTTTGAGTGAACTATTCCTTTAAATTTGAGTAATTTATTTTTGTGGTGCTATCTTTGTCTGCTCTTGCTGTATGTTATTAACGTATTTTTGGATGTATTGGAAAAGTTGCTAAAAGGTTCTCCTTAATGGAGATCTAAACTTATTTTTTTTAAATCCTAATATGATAGTTTTTCTCCCCAGAACACCTATACATTGTAAGATTCTTCTCTAGTAAGTTGCATTTACATACAGGTGAGGAATAGATTCTATAACTAGGAAGGCTTCCATGTTGTTACCAGTACAACTCACAGCCCATGTAGTGTTCAGAGCCTTGTGAGCATGTGCACTTATTGCCACACCCCCTGACTCCTCTCTATGCACATTTTTTCCGTATACAGATGTCTCCACTAGTGATGGCCCAGTTCGTGGATCCGAACCCGGATCTGCGGCGGATTTGCCTCGTTCGCGAACGGCGGATATTGCAGATTTTCCGGTTTTCCGCCTTCCGAACTTTTCCGAACCGCGTTTTCGAAAATTTTAGAAATTACAAGGATTTCTCGTATTTTCGAAAATACGGGAAAAATATGAGAAATCGCAGTATTCGTATTTTCGCAGAATCCTTGTATTTTCGAAGAATCCTCGTATTTTCGAATTTTAATAGGTTTTATTGAATCCACTCGCGGATTTTCGAATTTTTTCGAAAATTTGTGGATCCTTGAGCGGACCGGATTTTGCGAAGTTCAGACATCTCTAGTCTCCACACCAATACAGAAGTCCCTGATTAGACATTAACAGTCAGGTGGGGTTTACTCTCTGCCCTTAACGTCGCGCTAACCGATTTCCGATCGGTTAGTGCAACGCTAAGTCTCATTTTGCGTGGCCTTTGCAAAGCAATTTACCAGCAGTTGCGCTGACTTTAAATGCTTACGTGCGGGTGAGATTCACCCAGAGACGCGCAGCCTCTGATAAATCCCGTACAGGAAATTTGCCCAGAGCCCTTGCTGCTCTGGGTGAATCTCCCTGTAAAAGCTGCTTGTTACCCTGCAGATTATTTACCAGCATGAATTACATACAGCCTGGGACAATACAAAATATTTAGCATTTTTAATAAAATATCACGGTTATTCAATAAAAGTTCTTATCCTTAAAAATGGTGCTAATTTTGCCCCAACCAATCAGATGTTAGTTTTTAAATGCTAAGTAATATCTGATTGGTTTGGGCTAAATTAGCGCTATTTTTAATGATAAGAACTGTTATTAAATCTCCCTGCGTATGTTTTTTTTTAATCTTGTTCCTAGCAGAAGAAAAAGCTTCTAAATTTACCTGTATTCTTTGCATATGCTGTAGTGGCTCACCTGCTAAACACTTGTTTTAAAAATGCACAGCCCTAGCAAAAGATAAAGATTCTATATGTACCAGTATTCCAAATAGTATCTCTGTTGGGCTAGGGGTATATATTGTAGCAAGACAGATTACACAAGGTTGCAGTTTAAATTTTTACTTACTTTACATTTACTACTTTTTACTAACTTTCTACTAATTTTCTCTCAAATAATATTATTCTGTTTCTTACATCCAAGAAAAACACTGCAAAAGAAGAGCATTTAACTATGTTTACAACAAACCTGCACTGAAATCCCTGTTCTGTGTTAGTCAAAGTGAGGGTATACAGTACGCTGCAGCTTGCTTGTTTTAAACTGTAAAGTACTACAAAACTTGTGAAGAGTACTCTGACACTTAGCCCAGCTAAGGTGGATTTTAGGAGCTTATCCCTAGTACCCACACGTAAATTTCATAAATCAGTCATAAGCCACAGCTTGTAGTGTGTTTGTGAATATGCTCTATCTATGTTAGGATTGCATTTATGCATTGCACCTGAACCAACATGGGCAATGCACAAGATGTGCAATAATGCAGGAAATGTCACTTATGGGGAAAAACTGAGCGACCAAGCCAGGAATAAATGAACAAGGCAATTTATTAACAAATGCAAGGAATATAAATAATAATGAAGCAGATGTAGACATTAACCTCATGCACTACAACATGCATACATACGAAAAGGTAATGCAAGACAATCTCCCTGCAGGCAAGTGTATTTAACGAGCATACACCTGCAGTCTGGAGTACATACCATTAGCCTACTCTGCATAAGATGCCAATGCAGAGTTACCCAGTGTATATACAAAAATGTGTGCACACAGACCCCAAAACCCAGGAAGATAAAATAAACCAATAAATCTCAGTATTAGATGCAGCAGGCAAACGTAGTAGCAGTAAAGGAAGAATACAAACCGGAACATAAAAATAATACAAGATGAATGCTGGGCAGAGAATAGAAACAAGGAACACAGGTCAAAACGCAGGAGGGCAACCAGAAACTGGACACAGGACTCGAGTACACGGACTGCTAACTCCGGCTAGAAGGGCTAGGACACAGGAAACCTAAGAACAATGAACTAGCACCGAAGCACTGTTCATGCTGGCCTTAAATGCAGACATAGGAAGGTCAGGTGACAGATCTCCTCCCAGCAATTGTCTGTAATGCCCACAGTTCTTGAGGCAGAGAGCCCTCTGCTGGTGGGCAGTTAGAAGTTCCAGGCGTGAGATCTCTGAGGAGAACCACGACATCTGCTGGGGGAGAGAAGGAAGTTCATGCAGGCAAATCATAAAGTCAGTAGCAGATGTTGATCGTGACATTACCCCCCCCCCCCTCAGGAGCGGCCTCAGGACGCTCCACTTGACCTTAAACTCACACCCGCCTGGATCCCAGAAGAGCAGCAGATTAGGCCATAACAGGAAAGGCCACAACCCGGATACTACCGAGCTGAACAGACCTTGGGTCACTAGAACAAAGAGCATGCTAGAAAACAAAATGAAGACCCTTAGGCAAATCAAGAAACCAGTCATCGCAGAAAAGTATAAACCGATCCTCCATAAGAATACTGGATTAGTAGTCAAGTAGGACAGTAGATTGGAAACCATCGGAAAGTGAAGCAAACTGGCTATCAACAGAAAGATCAGGAACCCATCAGGAGGGACACTGGAGTTGAAGGCGACAGCAGGAACACTGGAGTTGAAGGCGACAGCAGGAACAGCAGACAGAACAGAAGAAGTAATCTCGACAGACTGGGCGCTGGGCAGGGCAGAAGAAGTCATCTCTGCAGACTGGACGCTGGACAGGACCGAAGAAGTCATCTCTGCAGACTGGACGCTGGGCGGGACCGAAGACGTCATCTCTGCAGACTGGCTACTGGACGGGACCGAAGAAATCATCTCTGCAGACTGGCTACTGGACGGGACCGAAGAAGTCATCTCTTTACCATAATACTGTTTAATGTAGGCAATACCTACCTTACCATAATAGCATTTAATGTAGGCCATACCCACCTTACCATAATACTGTTAAATGTAGGCCATACCTACCTAACCATAATACTGTTTAATGTAGGCTATACCTACCTTACCATAATACCATTTAATGTAGGCCATACCTACCTTACCATAATACTGTTTAATGTAGGCTATACCTACCTTACCATAATACCATTTAATGTAGGCCATACCCACCTTACCATAATACTGTTAAATGTAGGCCATACCTACCGTACTTTAATACTGTTTAATGTAGGCAATACCTACCTTACCATACTACCATTTAATGTAGGCCATACCTAACTTACCATAATGCCATTTAATGTAGGCCATACCTACCTTACCATAATACTATTTAATGTATGCCATACCTACTTTACTATAATACTGTTTAATATAGGCCATACCTACCTAACCACAATACCATTTTATGTAGGCCATACCTACCTTACCATAATGCCATTTAATGTAGGCCATACCTACCTTACCATAATACTATTTAATGTATGCCATACCTACTTTACTATAATACTGTTTAATATAGGCCATACCTACCTAACCACAATACCATTTAATGTAGGCCATACCTACCTTACCATAATACCATTTAATGTAGGCCATACCTACCTTACCATAATACTATTTAATGTATGCCATACCTACCTAACCATAATACCATTTAATGTAGGCCATACCTACCTTTCCATAATACCATTTAATGTAAAGTAGGCCATACCTACCTTACCATAATACCATTTAATGTATGCCATACCTACCTTACTATAATACTGTTTAATATAGGCCATACCTACCTACCATTATAATACGTGTAACTGTAGGCCATGTCTACCTTACCTAATACCATTTAATGTAGGCCTACCTACCTTACTAAATACATGTTTATATAGGCCTACTACTAACCAAATACAATTTAAGTAGCAAACCTAACTTACCATAATTACGCATTTAAATGTAGGCCCATACCTTAACCTTACCCTAATACCATTTAATGGAGGCCATACCTACCTTACCAAATAGCATTTAATGTTGCCATACCTACTTCTATAATACTGTTTATATAGGCCATTACTTTCCTAACAGAATACCCATTTAATGAAGGCCTACCTACCTACCATAATACTGTTAATGTAAGGCAATACCTACCTTACCATAATTACCATTTAATGTAGGCCATACCCACCTTACCATAATACTGTTAATGAGGCCATACCTACCTACCATAATACGTGTTTAAGACTAGGGCTATACTTCCTTACCATAATACCATTTAATGTAGGCCATACCTACCTTACCATAATACTGTTAATGTAGGCTATACCGTACCTTACCATAATACATTTAATGTAGGCCATACCACCTTACCATAAATGTTAATGTGGGCAAGACCTACTTACCATAAACCATTTAATGAGGACATACCACCTTCCATAAATACTGTTAAATGTAGGCCATCCTACCTTACATAATATGTTAAAATGTTAGGCCATTACCTACCGTACTTTAATACTGTTTAATGTAGGCAATACCTACCTTACCATACTACCATTTAAAGTATGCCATACCTACCTTACCATAATACGTGTTAATGTAGGCAATACCTACCTTACCATAATACCATTTAATGTGGCCATTACCTACCTTCCATAATACATTGTTAAAGTAGGCCATACCTTACCTTACCAAAACTGTAAATGTAGGCCATACCTACCTTACCTAATACTGTTAAACTAGGCCATACATACTTGCCTCATAAATACTGTTAAATGTAGGCAATACCTACCTTACATTATACTATTTAATGTATGCCATACCTACCTTACCCATAATACTGTTAAATGTAGGCCATACCTACCTTACCATAATACTGTTTAATGTAGGCAATACCTACCTGGCCATCATACGTTAAATGTAGGCCATACTACCTTACCATAATACTATTTAATGTATGCCCAATCCTACCTAACATAAGAACCATTTAATTTAGGCCATACACCTACCGTCCATAATACCATTTAATGTAAAGTAGGCCATACCTACCTTACCATAATACCATTTAATGTATGCCATACCTACCTTACTATAATACTGTTTAATATAGGCCATACCTACCTAACCATAATACCATTTAATGTAGGCCATGTACTTACCTCCCATACCAGTAATTACCTTTAATGTAGGCCATACATACCTTACCATAATACTGTTTAATGTAGGCCCTACCTACTACCATAATACCATTTAATGTAGGCCATACCCTACCTTACCATAATACATTTAATGTAGGCCTACCTACCTATAACAATAATTACTTTAATGTAGGCCATACCTACCTTACCATAATACCATTTAATGTATGCCATACCTACCTTACTATAATACTGTTTAATATAGGCCATACTTCCTAACCAGAATACCATTTAATGAAGGCCATACCTACCTTACCATAATACTGTTTAATGTAGGCAATACCTACCTTACCATAAACCATTAATTTGTATTAGGCCATACCCACCTAACATAATACTGTTAAAGTAGGCCATACCTACCTACATAATACTGTTTAATGTAGGCTTACTACCTTACCATAATACCATTTAATGTAGGCCATACCTACTTACCATAATACTGTCTAATGTATGTAGGCCATTACCTACCTTACCATAATACCTTTATGTTAATAGGCCATACCTACCTTACATAATACTGTTAATGTGGCAATACCACTTACCATATACTATTTAATGTAGGCCATACCTACCTTACCAATACTGTTAAATGTAGGCCCTCATACTTCACTTACCATAATACTGTTTAATGTAGGCCATACTACCTACCTAATACTGTTTAATGTAGGCCAATACCTACCTTACCATACTACCTTTAAAGTAGCCATACCTACCTTACCATAATACTGTTTAATGTAGGCAATACCTACCTTACCATAATATTAATACCATAATGTAGGCATAACCGACCTGCCATAATACTGTTAAATGTAGGCATACCTACCTTACATAATACGTGTTAAATGTTAGGCCATACCTACCTTACCATAATACTGTTTAATCTAGGCATAACCCTACCTTGCCATAATACTGTTAAAGTAGGCAACCTACCTTACCATATACTATTAATGTTGCCATACCTACCTTACCAAATAATGTTAATGTATGCCATACCTACCTTACCCATAATACTGTTTAAATGTAGGCCATACCTACCTTAGCCATAATACTGTTAAATGTAGGCCCATACACTATTACCATAATTACTGTTAAATGTCACATACCTAACTTGCCATAATACTGTTAAATGTAGGCCATTACCTACCTTGCATAATATGTTAAATGTAGGCCATACCCACCTTACCATAATATGTTAAATGAGGCCCATACTACCTTACCAATAATACTTAATAGCCTATACCTTACCAATACTGTTAAATGTAGGCCACTACTACCTTCCATAATACTGTTAAATGTAGCCATACCTACACTTACCATATTACTGTTTAATGTAGGCATACTACCTTTAACCATAATACCATTTAATGTAGGCCATACCTACCTTACCATAATACTGTTATGTAGCTAATAACGTACCATAATACCATTTATGTAGGCCCATACCTACCTTACCTAATACTGGTTAATGTAGCATACCACTTACCATTATAACATTAATGTAGGCCATACCTACAACCTATAATACTGTTAATGTAGGCATACACCTTCCATAATACCATTTAATGTAGGGCATACTACCTTACCATAATAACTGTTTAATGTGGCTATTACCTACCTTACCCATATATGCCATTTTAATGTAGGCCCATACCTCCCTTACCATAATACCTTTAATGTAGGCATACCTACCTTACCATATATTTAAATGTAGGGCTTACCCACCTACCAATACATTAATGTATGGCATACCTTACCACCATAATACCATTTAATGTAGCCATACCTACCCTACCAGTTAATACTGTTTAATGTAGGCTATACCTACCGTTCTACATAACTACCATTTAAGTAGGCCATACTACCTTAACCCATAATACTGTTTAATGTAGGCTATACCTACCTTACCATAATACCATTAATGTTGGCCATACCTACCTAACCATAATACCATTTAATGTATGCCATACCTACCTACCATAATCCATTATGTAGGCCTACCTACCTTACATAATACCATTTAATTGTAGGCTATACCTACCTTACCATAATACCATTTAATGTAGGCCCATACCTACCTACTATAATACCATTTAATGTATGCCCATACCCACCATTACCATAATACTGTTAAATGTAGGCTTTACCCCCTTACCATAATACTATTTAATGTAGTGCCATACCTACCTTGCCATAATACTGTAAATGGAGCCATACCTACCTCCATAATACTGTTAATGTAGGCCATACATACCTTACCATAATACTGTTAATGTAGGCATACTACCTACATAAACATTTAATGTAGACCATACTTACCTTACCATAATACCATTTAAGTAGCATACCTACCTTACCATAATAATGTTAATGTAGGCCATACCTACCTTACCATATACTGTTAAATGTAGGCCATTTAACCTACCATAATACTGTTAAAATGTAGGCCATACCTACCTTACCATTACTAAGTTTTAAATGTAGAAACCATACCTACCTTCCATAATACTGTTAAATGTAGGGCATAACTACCTTACCATAATACTTGTTTAAGTAGGCACTACCTACCTTACCATAATTACATTAATGTATGCCATACCACCTTACCATAAATACTGTTTAATGTAGGCTATAACCTACATTACCATTAATACTATTAATGTAGGCAATACCTACCCTTACCATAATACATTTAATGTATGCCATACCTACCTTACCCTAATACTGTTAATGTAGGGCTATACCTACCTTACCATAATACCATTAATGTAGGCCTACCTACCTTACCAATAATACTGTTTAATGTAGGTATAACCTACTTACATAATACCATTTAATGTGGCCATTTACTACCTAAACCATAATACCATTTATGTATGCCATACCTACCTACCATAATACCATTTAATGTAGGCCTCATACCCTACCTTACCATAATACCATGTAATGTAGGCATACCTACCTTACCATATACCATTTAAGTAGGCTCATACCTACCTAAAACATAATACCATTTAATGTAGCCATACCCACTTTCATAATACTGTTAATGTAGGCTTACCCACCTTACCATAATGACTATTAATGTATGCCATACCTTACTCATAATACTGTATTAAATGTAGGCTATACCTACCTTACCATAATAATTTAAAGTAGGCCATTACCTACCTTACCCATAATACTGTTTAATTGTAGGCTATACCTACCTTACACCTAATACCATTTAATGTATGCCCATACCTACCTTACCATAAATACCATTAATGTATGCCCATACCCCCCCCCCACACCCCCCCACCTACCTTACCATAATACTGTTTAATGTAGGCCATACCTACCTTGCCATAATACTGTTAAATGTAGGCCATAACTATCTCACCATATTACTGTTAAATGTAGACCATACCTAACTTGCCATAATACTGTTAAATGTAGGCCATACCTACCTTGTCATAATACTGTTAAATGTAGGCCATACCAACCTTACCATAATACTGTTAAATGTAGGCCATACCTACCTTACCATAATACTGTTTAATGTAGGCCATACCTACCTTACCATAATACTGTTAAATGTAGGCCATACCTACCTTGCCATAATACTGTTAAATGTAGGCCATACCTACCTTACCATAATACTGTTAAATGTAGGCCATACCTACCTTGCCATAATACTGTTAAATGTAGGCCATACCTACCTTGCCATAATACTGTTAAATGTAGGCCATACCTACCTTACCATAATACTGTTTAATGTAGGCAATACCTACCTTACCATAATACCATTTAATGTATGCCATACCTACCTTACCATAATACTGTTTAATGTAGGCTATACCTACCTTACCATAATACCATTTAATGTAGGCCATACCTACCTTACCATAATACTGTTTAATGTAGGCTATACCTACCTTACCATAATACCATTTAATGTAGGCCATACCTATCTTACCATAATACTGTTTAATGTAGGCTATACCTACCTTACCATAATGCCATTTAATGTAGGCCATACCTACCTAACCATAATACCATTTAATGTATGCCATACCCACCTTACCATAATACTGTTAAATGTAGGCTATACCCACCTTACCATAATACTATTTAATGTTGGCCATACCTACCTAACCATAATACCATTTAATGTATGCCATACCTACCTAACCATAATACCATTTAAAGTAGGCCATACCTACCTTACCATAATACCATTTAATGTAGGCTATACCTACCTTACCATAATACCATTTAATGTAGGCCATACCTACCTAACTATAATACCATTTAATGTATGCCATACCCACCTTACCATAATACTGTTAAATGTAGGCTTTACTCACCTTACCATAATACTATTTAATGTTGGCCATATCTACCTTACCATAATACTGTTTAATGTAGGCCAATGTAGGTTAAACAGACCCAACTGTTGCTCTGCTTAGTGGCTGCAAGTTATAGAAAATAAAAATATAAGAATAAAAACTGAAAAATAAATAAATGACATAATAAATCCGGTGTGTAAACTTTATTTTATTACATAAAACAATCTCTGGGGAAAACAATATTGTTTATATAAATACCATAGTAATAATATTTAATATATCACAATTATCGTATGATTATATGTGTATTATAAGATCTGTAATAGAAATGCAGCCATTTAATCACAGTAAATTTACAGTCATGGTATAAATGTACAATTCATTCAGTATTACGGTGATTGGTGACTTCATAGAGAACACTGTAATAATATTGTATTGTATGATAGATATATTCTGTATTTTATATTATCTCATTGTTCTTGCAGCGGCAGGAAGCTGGGCAGTCATCCATCAAGCCTATTTCTTTCTGACATCCATCCCCTTTAGCGAGGGAGGGACAATCTCCATATTTGTTTTGGTTATATGGACAGTGGTTGGCTGAAATAGGACAGAATTAAAATAACTCATTCAATAAAATGTACATACAGATGTATATAGTAACTAAAAGACTTACAAAGAGTGTAGCCATTCCCAATAATGGAAGTTCTTTCAATGACAAATTTTATGGCATGGCTATACATAACTGGTTTGGAAGTTTATCAGGGAGATTTAATAAAAGTTCTTATCGTTTAAAATGGTGCAAATTTTGCCCCAACCAATCAGATGTTAGCTTTCAAATGTTAAATAAGTTGTGATTGGTTGGGGCAAAATTAGCACCATTTTAAGCGATATAGATAATCACCGGGCACACCAGTCTTAGGTGCAAAACCAAATTTATTTGTGAAGTTTCTGGATCATATGCGGTCCCTTCTTCAGACAAATATGAATGAAGAAGGGACCGCATATGACTGGAGCACCCAGCATGTGAATAAATTTGCAGTTTTTACTGCTTGCATTGGTTTAGGAGTGCATAGGCCTACTCTACACAGTGTATATTTTAAGTGATAAGAACTTTTATTGAATAACCCTGTATGCATCGATACAGATACAGGCTGACATACAATAAAATACTATCATTGTTTTCCAGCCTTAATCAGCGAAACAACCTGCAATAGTCCATTGGGAGGTGACACGTATATTTTTATGTATTTATATTACCAATGTCTCTATGTTATTACACTATCAAGAGCAGTTTGTACAGCAGAAAATAATATAGGAAATTCCAGTAGCACTTACTGCAGACACCATTGTCACAGGAATGTTCACAGTCGCCACACCTATTGCCTTTTTTGTACGGGTAAGGAACGGTTTTTAGACTTGTATTTCCCCTAAAATTGATTTAAAAACAGGTTAACCTGATCCTAGAAATGAAGTTTTAAGCAAATGTATACAATTGTCCTTACACAGTAATCATCCTTTCATTCAGACATTCAGATCTTCCAAGAGAATAAAAGTGTAATAATAAATCAAGTGCCCCCATTGAATGAGGGCCTGAACTGCTGTATTGTTTATTTGTTGTCGTTTTTTTTTACCTTGAAGGGCATGTTCACCATTCACAAACTTATAAACATAGACTAAGTACCCCCCATACCTCATTTTTGCAATATTTCATTTCTCTCCACTGCTTCTGATTTAGGATATCCTACCCTGAAATCCTACAGTCCCTTGCCACCTTCTTTATGGCTTTGTGAGCTTGTGCAGCCATAAATTAGACATTGTACAGGTAAGTCGTTGGCTGTGAGGTCACCGTCGCAACCTTGACTAGTGGCTACTACCAGGGAGAGCCAAAAGAAAGCGATGAGGAACTAGAGGAATGCAAGGTAAGATATATTGACTCAACACCAGGGAAAAATATAAGTATTGGGAAAATAAGGTTTGTGGGGTGCTTTGTCTATGTTTAAAGGATTAGGTAGGGGGTGAACATGCCCTTAAAACCACTTCAATCCCATATGCTTCCTTTCCTTCTGTTTCCCATGGTACTTTGCAATCGGTGATGTAAGCTATATTCAAGTCTATGGTGCTGCTGTCAAATAAAGATATGGCTAACAGAGAAGTGTTACCAGAAGCAGAGCAGCTTGGGAAGAATAGCAGTAGCACACACAAACACATACATTCTGATGTAGGCAATAAGAATTTCTAAGGTTAAAATAATAGAAGTTCTTATCTTTATTACACAGGGAATCATATGAATCATATAATACTTAATTATTAGACTTTTATTCTCCTTTAAAAAAAGATTATTTTAGATTGATATAGTAGGGGTAGGGAAATGTATCTACAACCAATACAGAAGAACGAATCCTATGTCTATCTATTTTTAATGTAAATGTATTAGTATACAGAATGGTAACCAAGACAAACATCCTTAGCCACTGCTAGAGAGTCCCAGATTTGAAACAAACCTGGTTTTGATTAGGAACTGGCAGTTTAAAAAATCCGCAGATAAGTCGAAACTTATCGAAAATCTGGGGGGGAAATCAAAACCAGGAAAATTGAAAAGTTGAAAATTGTGGCCAAAAAGTGGTTTGAATTAGATTTTTGGAATTTCAATAAGTTTTGCACAACCACTGGCGGAACTTAACTCACCAGTTTTGTTTTTCTCTAACTACAGTCATTGCTCCTTCTCCTATATGCAATCCTCATTAAAATGTATGGGGGCAGGATTTTCTAGTTGCCTTATTTCCATCCTGGCCTTGGGATTGATTCCTGCTCTTGGTGTACAAGGGTTTCCCTACCTCCCAGAGCAATAGGAAAGCCAAACTCACTGAAAGCAAATAAATAACTGTCAGAAGGGATTATACTGGATACAATTAAAAGGGATTACGTTGAAAGAGTTTTTTCATTTGATCTTGTCACTAATTCAAACAGAGCCTAGAAAATGTATTTGTATTGGCCATGTGTAATTTTGTTTTTAATAGCTTTCCTGTGTTTGAATACGATCAAAAATTATTATACGCAGCAAGAAATTAGGTCAACATGTATGAGACTCCTTAAAGGGCATTTAAAGTGCCCAGAAATATTTATTTACCCATTTAAAATACACATTTCCTAGGGAAGTAGGGACCATGGGCAGCATTAGGAGTGGTAGTGCTATCAGACACAATACAAGCAGCTTTTTCACAGCTCGCCATTTTAATTTATGTAAATAAGTTGTCTTTAGTTTACCATTGCATACAATATTTGTAATTTTTATCCAAGAAAACAGGAACATAAAAAAATCAACAATGATAGAAATGTTAACTTACGGGGGGCAATAGCGACAAACATAGAAGTATTTCTGGGTGTCGTCACTTACAGGACATTCAGCACAAGCGCAACCAACTTGGAATGAGGCGTACCACACCAGCTGGGAATGTAATTCAGAAGTGTTTTAGTCTTTAAATATTAACTTACCAATAAATAACGCAATAAAAACTTTGGTTTCAAAGTCTCTGTTTTGTAAGAATGATTCTACCATTTCCAAGGTCATTTGGACAAAAGGGAAGTCTATGGATAGACCAATTCTTCGTAGAACATCTACTACGATTACTCCTCCTTGTGGAAATAATCAATACTTTTTATTTGAGCATGATGGCATTTTAACCAGTGTAGTCAGCCCTCTAATAAAGACAGTGTAAAGTCAGCCCTCCAGTTCATCAGCCAGTAAAAAGTCAGCCCTCTAATAAAGACAGTGTAAAGTCAGCCCTTTAGTTCACCATCCAGTAAAAAGTTAGCCCTCCAATAAAGCCAGTGTAAAGTCAGCCTTCCAATAAAGCCAGTGTAAAGTCAGCCCTACAGTTTACCAGCCAGTATAAAGTCAGCCCTTCAATAAAGCCAGTGTTAAGTCAGCCTTACAGATTACCAGCCAGTATAAAGCCAGCCCTCCAAAAAAAGCAGTATAAAGTTAGCCTTCCAGTTCACCAGTCAGTGTTAAATGGTATATCCATCCCCCACACAAACTTTTAGCATTAGGTTAATAAAAAAACTCAACCTAGTCAGGTTCTTAGTTTTCAAAGATGCTGGTAAACCTAATTGCCAGCATTTATTCCCTCGGCATTCCTTTGCTTTGCTCCTATGTCTTTTTCATGCACGGAATCTGCAGAAGGGGATGGACCAGCATTGGCTCCTGTGATTGGCTAAGACATTGCATCCCAGCCAGTCACAGGCACTGCTGCCAGTCCTGATCCTGTTTCTGTCTGCCATCACCTAACACAGTTAGATTAAACGTTTATATATGTACAAGTCACTGTGGGTAAACTTGTATGTATCAGTCACTGTGAGCAAACTTGTATGTACCAGTCTCTGTGGGCAAACTTGTATGTACCAGTCACTGTGGGAAATTTTTTTTATATACCAGTCACTGTGGGCAAACGTGTATGTACCAGTCACTTTGTGCAATCTTATATGTACCACTCACACTCACTGTGGGCATTCTTGTATGTATCAGTCACTGTGGGCAAACCTGTATGTACCAATCACACTCACTGTGGGCAAACTTGTATGTACCAGTCACACTCACTGTTAAAAAAATTGTTGTATTTACCAGTCACTGTGGGCAACCTTGTTGCATGTACCAGTCTCTGTGGGAAAACTTGTATGTACCAGTCCCTGTGGGCTAACTTGTATGTACCAGTAACTGTGGGCAATCTTGTATGTACCAGTCATTGTGGGGAAACATGTATGTGCCAGTCACTGTGGGTA
Source organism: Hymenochirus boettgeri (assembly GCA_019447015.1). Taxonomy (NCBI): domain Eukaryota; kingdom Metazoa; phylum Chordata; class Amphibia; order Anura; family Pipidae; genus Hymenochirus; species Hymenochirus boettgeri. The sequence continues at coordinate 283,518,950 of CM033473.1, forward strand.
AACTTGTATGTACCAGTCACTGATGGGGGAAACTTGATGTGTACCAGTCACTGTAGGCAAAGATATAAGGGTGGCTTAAAAATGTTTAGCTCAGGTTTTGTACTTTTCTCCATGTGCAAAATGATTGCTTTGTAAATACGAAGAAAAAAACCCTGTGATATTAAAAAAAAATTAAGCTAATAGTGCTCGTTTATACATATATCACAAAGTGGGTGTTTTTGTTTTTTTTAATAACATTACTTGTACATCAGAATAATAAACCCAAAATGAAATATAACTAGAGATGGCCAGTTTGCAGATCTGTTACCAGATCCGCGAAACGCGGATCTCGCGGATTTTCCAGAATTCCGCTTTCCAAATTTTTTCGAACTGCGTTCAAGAAATTGGGAAATTTCTAGAAAATTCGAATTTTTAAAGACTTTTTGAAAAATTTGGCAAAAATGATACAGTAACTTGCTGTAAAGGGCTCTGGGAAATGGTCTGGAGAACTTTCTAAAAGAATCTTATTCTGATTAGTTACAATCAGAATTTTCAGAAAGAATCTGATTAGTATACCAACCAATCACATTCTTTTCCTGTCAGAATTGGTTACAATTAGATTCTAATCTTATTGTAACCAATTCTGATTGGCATACTAACTAGAGATGGACCGGATTGTGGAACCAAACCTGGTTCCATGGCAGATCTCCGAGATCTGCCAATCCGCGGATTTTCCGAACCCACCTTTGAACATTTTCGAAGATTTTCATGTATCAAATTCACCAATGGCAGCTGCTTTTACCCGTGCCAACCCCCTGGGTATAAAAGGCAGCTAGACAGGTGCCACTTTGTCAGTGTGTTAAAGTGAGTTTAGTGGAGACCTGACAGTGTAGGAGTTATAGAGTTTTTTCCATGCTTTTGAAGCTTACTGTGTGTGAATTTTAGTGGGGTGGATTAGCACTTGTTAACCACTCCTGTATTCACACAATTTGGGACCCAAAAGTCCTTTTGAGGACTAACCCCCCCCCCTATAAGTTTTTTGGACAAATTTAGTGTTAAGCCTTTTAGAGGTCTACTGGCCCTGTTTAAAAACACATAGTATTGCAGTTTAGCGTTACAGTGCATTATCGATAATGTACAACCGCGGCAGTAAATTAACGATGAACATTCGTTAATTAACAAACCAATTCTGGAGGACCAAGACAGTGATATGGATGTCAAAATGACGCACCAGCCAGTGCTATGTAGCCCCTCCATTATAGTGCAATTCTAGCGCTGTACATGGCTTTTCCCCATTGGAATGCTCTAAATCCAGGGGCAAGCGCAGGGTTGTTAAGGGGGGGGGGGTCTGAAGAAGCACAGTAGGAAGTTCATGACTAGAGATGGACTAAACCCAAAATGAAACACACATATTTGAACGTTCGATAATTATCTTGTTCCCAGACTTTAGCGCTCCTATACAAAAAACAGAGGAGCGGTCGCCTACCCACTCCGTTAGTGGAGCTAAACATCAGCGGCCTTTCAGCATGTCCTTGAAAACATATAAACTGCAAATAACAGACTTCAAGCTTTAGGGTTTTAAAACTTCACCTTTATTTGTAAGCAATTCTGATTGGATACATTAAAATTATTTTAGAAAGAATCTGATTGGTATACTAACCAATAATATTCTTTTTCAATCAGAATTGGTTACAATCAGATTGTTCTGTTCCCCAGACCATTTCTGAGGTCCCAGAGCCATTTACAGTAAGTTACTGTATCATTTTTTGCAAAATTTTCGAAAAATATCGAACACGGCTCAAAAATAGAATGTGGAAGCTCGAAAAAAGGTGCAATTGTGAGGAAAGGTTTTTTTTTTTTAGTTCTGGGTATATGTACGTGTTCTATACAAGAATTGTGGAAGCACCCCAATTAGGCTAATTTACAACTACATTTAGCAGAAGTGCAACTGATCTGGTCAAACATTTATACAAACATAGAAAAGATAATCAATGCACATTCCTAGGCCCCATAAAATATCATATTATCTGCACACTGGCATACTTTATAAACAAAGGGGTTTTAGTATACATTACTGTGATCACATGAATGAAAAGCCTTCCAACCACGTCAAGGTAACCCCAGTCTGGAAGGTCCTAACGGCTAACCTTTTCAATTTCTTTTACTTCAATTACGATTAGCAAACTTTTGCATTTCTCATTCTTACACACTGGATCCATATAACAGGCTCTCTCACTTCCCCCTCAGCCCTTTGGCTTTTTAAAATGAGGGAAGAGGCCATCCAGTGCTTTAATTTAAAGGCATAGGACCTCCCATTAAAGGGGCGTGTTGGGGGTGCTATTACCACATGGAGGCTTGACCAAGCCTCCCAATAAATACATACAATACAAGGATTGTGGAAGCACTCCAATCAGGCTAATTTACAACTACATTTAGTGGTTACTGATCTGGTCAAACATTTATACAAACATAGAAAATATTAATCAATGCACATTCCTAGGCCCCATACAATATCATATTATCTGCACACTGGCATACTTTATAAACAAAGAGGTTTTAGTATACATATGTACGTGTTCCCAGACCATTTCCCAGGTCCCACAGCCATGTACAGTAAGTTACCATTGCTGTTTTACCTTATATTTAGGCGGATCTGTGCGGATTTTTTTCTCCCATTTACTTTAATGGGTTTTTACGCGGATTTTCAAATTTTTTCGAAAATCCGCAAATCCACAGGCGAAACGGATTTTAGCAGTTTCGGCCATCTCTAAATATAACCATAAACATGTTGACTGAATAAATGTCTTTACCTGTGTGTAATGTAATATCTCCTGATCAGGATCAATAGCTCCTTTTCCATACTCAAAATTGGAAACTTCACTATAGAATGCCTTAATGACATCCTCCCACGAGGCTTTAAATGACGACATGAACAGATTCTCTCCACAGTTGAAACCTAAGATAAAATTGAAACAATATCATGTGGATTGGATAAGGAGGAGTCCGCGAGTAAAATGTCCATGGTAACTAGGTAAACAAGCTCGAAAATAGCGCGAGTGAGAGTAAAATTGATTTTTCAAATGTCCTGTATATTCGAACATGTTCCCCAGACCATTTCCCAGGTCCCACAGCCATTTATATTAAGTTACCATTGATAGTTTAGTTGTATTTTATTAGAACTTTTTGAACTATTTTACTCCCATTGACTTTAATGGGTCCGTTTTCGAACTTTCCATATAGTTCGAAAGTTCGAAAACGGACCGAACTTTCGAAAGTTCGTCCATCTCTAACCTTTAAGAGGAAGCCTCAGAGGCGGAAACAATTTCCCTCCCTGTCAGGCTCCTGGTGGTCAGTTTTTTGGACTTTGGGGGGACATTACAGGAGAACCATTTGGAGCTGGGATGTGAGGTAAGGATTTTATTACACTACAGAGTAGGGGCCAGTAGTGGGGGAAATTATAGTTTTGAGGGTGGACATGCCCTTTAAAGTTAAACAAAAACTCCATACCCAAACCGCTATACTAAAGCCTTTCAATAAGATACCCAGCATTAAATATTTTTACTAAGAAAGCAAGGCTTTGGTTTTTCAAAAAATTTCCATAAAGATGCTAAATTGTTGAAAAGGAAATTGTTGAATGACCCCCTAGGCTGCCCTCACCAACTATACTGACTTAGATTATCAGAAGTTCATCTAAAGGATTTGGGTTAATTGCATCATTGTTTAATTCTGGGTTTGAATAAGTAGCCCAGGTTATGAAATGGCCCTTGAACAAGTAGTTTGTAAGCTCTCCATTGTATCTGTATGTTACCCACCTAACTAGATTATAAGCTCTATGGGGCAGGGACCCTAGCACTTTTATTTATATAATTTATATATTTAATGCACTGAGCTATCTATGTATGACTTTATTGTATTGTTACTGTACAGCGAGGTGTCCCCAATAGAGATGGCAGAAACTCACTAGTTTCATTCCATTTTTGGATTCCCGGATCTCAGGAAAATCCCGAAGATCCAAAAATCCGAAACCAGAAAGAATTTTTGATAATTTTCGAATGTACGCGGCTATTTTTGATAATTTTCTAAAATAGCCTTGAACGTTTGAAAATTATCGAAAATACGATCGGAGACCATTTTCAAGGTTCCAATCGTATTTTTGAAGATTTTCAAATGTTCAAGGCTATTTTCGATAATTTTAGAAAATAGCCCCGAACATTCAAAAATAATTGAAAATGTCTTCGGAAGTCCCGAAATCCGGAGAATCCGGACGGATCTTTCGGATTTAGGAACCGTGTCATGTCTAACTCGGATCCCATCTCTAGTCCCCAAGTGGCGATTTATAAATAAACTATACATACAGTATGCCAAATCTTCCCATGCTTATGTGGGTTTCCTCCAGGGGCACTCCGAATTCCCCCACAACCATAAAGACATACTGATGGGTTGTATTTGTATCATAAAGCTGCTTAGATTGTAAGCTCTTTGGGGCAGGCCTGATGTGAATGTATACATGTAATTGTAAAGGAAGATGTTGGTGCTATATAACTCTATAATTGTAATAATAATATAGTATACCCTATTACAATATAGCATTTTACACATATTCTGTGTTCTTTACTTTACATTCTGTACAGTGTTTTGATTACCAGTAAAATTCCGTTCTGTTTGCTGACTATGATACTGTTTGCATGATCTTGCATATCCAGCAGCTAATTCAGCAGCCTTATCGCTCCATTCCTACAAAATAAGAAAATCAGTAGTCTTTAATTTTGCCTTTCGTTTGTATGTGCTACTTTAATATACAGCAGGAAATTCACAAATCTGTCATAAAAACGTACTGATAGGTTATACAGTAGGTGTGAAATAAAGCCATTAGTAAAGTATTAGTAAAGGATAAGTGCATGGTGCTCCTCACAGAAACAATACTGGGAGGTTAGAATTACCAATCTGTCCTCCCTGCCCCAGGTAATTTAAATTGTTTTATTTTTTCTAATAGTTACATGCACTATAGTTCTCCTTTAAAGAGGGCAGTGCATCACTATGGGGTGGATACTGATGCAAAACTTCCTATTGACTTTGCCCACACAATAGTTTTGCGTATTTTCATATAACTTTGTATAGCAGCTGGTGGGATAAAGTGGTTTTGATTATCTCACAAATGCTAACAGCAGCTTAGTGTCTATCGCTGGGTTGTAGGACCGAGATCTTTATATTCACCAGTACAGTTTGTTTTATAAAACCATGTAAAGAAATACAAAACAAGCTTCTTATACAATAGGTTCTTCCAACGACACGAACCCAGATCCGACAAGGAACCCCTCGGTTCAGAAAGATCCTCCGGATTTCGGGACTTCGAAAAAAATTTCAAAGATTTTCGAATGTATGGAGCTATTCTCGTTCCTTCTCCAAAGTATCTTTGAACGTTCGAAAATCCTCGAAAATACGATCGGAAACTCTAAAGTGGTCTCCGGTCGTATTTTCGAGGATTATCGAAAATAGCTCCGTACATTCGAAAATCTTCGAAAATTTGTTCCGTTTTCTGATCTTCGGGATTTTCCCGAGATATGAGAATCCGAAAACAGAACAAAACTATGTAGTTTCGGCCATCTCTAGTTATAAAATATAATTTTGGCCTTAAAACAGCATCATTCCTATTCTGTCCATGTTACTATATTAATGCTATAATAAAAGGTTCATAGTCGTCCTGCTTAGAGATCGGATCCGGGTCCGACATGGAACCCCTCGGTTCCGAAATCCGAATGATCCGCCGGAATTTGGATGGACCGTCCGGATTTCAGGACTTCGGGAACATATTTTCGAATCTAGGGAGCTATGATTCGATGATTTTCTAAAATCGATTTGAATGTTCAAAAACCTTCAAAAGTACGATCGGAAACTCGAAAGTGGCCTCCGATCGTATTTTCGAAGATTTTCGAACATTCAAATCTATTTTCGAAAATTATCGAATCATAGCTCTATACATTCGAAAATTCATTCAGTTTTCGTTTTTTCGGATCTTCGGGATTTTCCCGAGATCTGGGAATCCGAAAACGGAACAAAACTATTGAGTTTTGCCCATCTTTCATCCTGCTTACTGGGCCTGGTAATGGAGGGGTTAAATAAACAATCTCCAATACCAGGAGTTACCTAATGTAATTGAATTAAGAGTCTTACCATTTTTAGCATGTTAGTTGCAGCAGGAGAGACCTGGGCCCTTAACTCATTGTGAGTGTCAACGATGATCTTCTTGTTAGCGTTAATATCACACAGCTTGGATATTGGAACCCCAACCTGAATAGAAAACAGACATTGGTGATATACAGTCAATCAGCTCTATCTGGAAATCTGCAAAAAAAAAGCCCATTAGGTCAAAGCATTTGATTGATCACTTGAGTGATTCTGTACATTTGATTGAATCACTCTAAACATCGATAACTATTTTCCATTTTTACCGATTGTCCACTTGACAATATCGAGGGGTTTATTGGAAAAACGAAGATCGGGCCAGGCATATGTCCCTAGATCTAGAGCAGTTCTTCCGATTGGACATACCCTTTTCACATTAATTGTGTTTTAACAGAAGATGACAGAGTAGCTGAAGTAGTTAAGAAGAAGGTCACACTGGTGGCATACAGGTTCAATCAGCAAAAGGCAAATGGTCAAAGCAAGTTGGTGATCAGGCAAGTGGTCAGGACTGGCAATGTTCAGTCAAATTGATAATGACAGTAAAGGTCTGGATAGACACCTAACAATTGAAGACACTAAACAGGCCAAGGTAAGCAAATGGAGATGAGGGTCAAATGGTGGAAATCAGGCAATTAAAAGTCAAGCTGCAGTCAAGCAGTCAGATTTGATATGAAGGTACAATAGAGTTAGAAAGGGATCAGTCAAAAGATAGACTTTGCAGGAGCCAAGTACCAACACATGATGTTGTACCACTCAAGTGCACAATGTGAAGTACATGATCCAAGTGCATTACACATTCTGTATTTACAGGAGCACAGCCCTGAGAGGAACCAGGATGAAAGTGGAAACAGACCTTAAAAACTTTCTCATTGCGTTAACTGTCCGTTTTTCATGTTAGATTACATTGACAAAACTGTGTTCAAATTGAAGAAAACATCTTTAAACAAATACAGTTAAAGTGCAAGGAAAAATTATAAATTATCAGGGTTATTCAATAAAAGTTCTTATCGTTTAAAACTGTGCTAATTTTGCCCCAGCCAATCAGATGTTAGCTTTCAAATATTAAATAATATCTGATTGGTTGGGGCAAAATTAGCACAATTTTTAACGATAAGAACTTTTATTGAATCTCCCCGTATCTTTTTAATAAACTTTATCTTTAATATTAGTTTCCAGGATAGGATAGGACAAATACCGTATATACTCGAGTATAAACCGAGATGAGTATAAACCGAGATTTTCAGGCTTTAAAATTAGCCTGAAAACCTAACCTCGGCTTATACGCAGGTCAAGTCCTAATTCAGATCCAAATGCTGCATTTGCAGATAGTAAAAATAAAAATAAATTGCTGTGTTAAAAAAATCCTTCACCTGCACGAACAGTTACAGGAGCAGCTTTTCTGCCTTAACACTCCTTCCTGTAGTCTGGCTGCTGGACTAACTCTCGCACTGTCACAGCTCATCTGGATGCTGAAAATCTGATGGGTCTACTCAATTTGGTACAAAAAACAGCTGCGAGTTCAGTGCAAATGGCAGCTTGAAACTACAACTCTCAGGTGACATTTTTTAACTATAGGGGTCAGAGAGTCCTTTACTATATGGGGGCCAGAGTGCCCTTTACTATATGGGGGCCAGAGTGCCCTTTACTATATGGGGGTCAGAGTGCCCTTTACTATATGGGGGTCAGAGTGCCTGTTACTATATGGGGATCAGAGTGCCCTTTACTATATGGGGGTCAGAGGGCCCTTTACTATATGGGGGTCAGAGTTCCCTTTACTATATGGGGGTCCGAGTTCCCTTTACTATTAGGGGGTCATAGTGCCCTTTATATATGGGGGCCATAGTTATCTTTACTATATGGGGGTCAGAGTTCCCTTTACTATATGGGAGTCAGAGTGCCCTTTACTATATGGGGGTCAGAGGGCCCTTTACTATATGGGGGTCAGAGTGCCCTTTACTATATGGGGGTCAGAGTGCCCTTTACTATATGGGGGTCAGAGTGCCCTTTACTATATGGGGGTCAGAGTGCCCTTTACTATATGGGGGTCAGAGTTCCCTTTCTTATATGGGGGTCAGAGTGCCCTTTACTATATGGGGTGAGAGTGCCCTTTACTATATAGGGGTCAGAGAGCCCTTTACTATATGGGGGTCAAAGTGCCCTTTACTATATGGGGGTCAGAGTTCCCTTTATTATATGGGGGCCAATAAAGCCAGTGTAAAGTCCAGTCCTCCAAAGCCAGTTTAACACCTACAGTTCCAGGTAAAAAGTCAGCCCCTTCAATACAGCCGTGTTAAGTCAGCCTTACAGATTACCAGCCGTATAAAGCCCAGCCCTCCAAAAAAGCAGTAATAAAGTTAGCCTTCCGTTCCCTCATGTTTAAATGGTATATCCATCCCCCACCCAAACCTTTAGCATTAGGTTAATAAAAAAAACTCAACCTAGTCAGGTTCTTAGTTTTCAAAGATGCTGGTAAACCTAATTGCCAGCATTTTTCCCTCGGCTTCCTTTGCTTTGCTCCTATGTCTTTTTCATGCACGGATCTGCAGAAGGGGATGGACCACATTGGCTCCTGGGATTGGCTAAGACATTGCATCCCAGCCAGTCACAGTCCTGATCCTGTTTCTGTCTGCCATCACCTAACACAGTTAGATTAAACGTTTATATATGTACAAGTCATTGGTGGTAAACTTGTATTAGTCACTCTGTGAGCAAACTTGTATGTACCATCTCTGTGGGCAAACTTGTATGTACCAGTCACTGTGGGAAATTTTTTTTTATATCATCACTGTGGGCAAACGTGTATGTACCAGTCACTTGTGGCAATCTTATATGTACCACTCACACTCACTGTGGGCATTCTTGTATGTATCAGTCACTGTGGGCAAACCTGTATGTACCAATCACACTCACTGTGGGCAAACTTGTATGTACCAGTCACAATCACGTTAAAAAAATGTGTGTATTTACCATGCAACTGTGGGCAACCTTGTGCATGTACCAGTCTCTGTGGAAAACTGGTATGTACCAGTCCCTGTGGGCTAACTTGTATGTACCAGTAACTGTGGGCAATCTTGTATGTACCAGTCATTGTGGGAAACATGTATGGCCAGTCACTGTGGGTAAACTTGTTGTACCATCACTGATGGGAAACTTGATGTTGTACAGTCACTGTAGGCAAAGATATAAGGGTGGCTTAAAAATGTTTAGCTCAGGTTTTGTACTTTTCCTCCATGTGCAAATGTATTGCTTTGTAATAATACGAAAAAAACCCTGTGATATTAAAAAAAAATTAAGCTAATAGTGCTCGTTTATACATAATCACAAGTGGGTGTTTTTGTTTTTTTTATAACATTACTTGTACATCAGAATAATAACCCAAAATAAAATATAACTAGAGATGGCCAGTTTGCAGATCTGTTACCAGATCCGCGAAACGCGGATCTCGCGGATTTTCCAGAATTCCGCTTTCCAAATTTTTTCGAACTGCGTTCAAAAAATTGGGAAATTTCTAGAAAATTCGAATTTTTAAAGACTTTTTGAAAAATTTGGCAAAATGATACAGTACCTTGCTTGTAAAGGGCTCTGGAAATGGTCTGGAGAACTTTCTAAAAGAATCTTATTCTGATTAGTTACAATCAGAATTTTCAGAAAGAAATCTGATTAGTATACCAACCAATCCATTCTTTCCTGTCAGAATTGGTTACAATTAATTCTAATCTTATTGTAACCATTCTTGATTGGCATACTAACGAGATGGACCGGATTGTGGAACCAAACCTGGTTCCATGGCAGATCCCCGAGATCTGCCAATCCGCGGATTTTCCGAAACCACCTTTGAACATTTCGAAGATTTTCATGTATCAAATTCACAATGGCACTGCTTTTACCCGTGCCAACCCCCTGGTTATAAAAGGCAGCTAGACAGGTGCCACTTTGTCAGTGTGTTAAAGTGAGTTTAGTGGAGACCTGACAGTGTAGGAGTTATAGAGTTTTTTCCATGCTTTTGAAGCTTACTGTGTGTGAATTTAGTGGGGTGTGATTAGCACTTGTTAACCACTCCTGTATTCACACAATTTGGGACCCAAAAGTCCTTTTGAGGACTAACCCCCCCCCCCTATAAGTTTTTTTGGACATTTTATGTTAAGCCTTTTAGAGGTCTACTGGCCCTGTTTAAAAAACACATAGTATGCAGTTTAGCGTTACAGTGCATTATCGATAATGTACAACCGCGGCAGTAAATTAACATGAACATTCGTTAATTACAAACCAATTCTGGAGGACCAAGACAGTAGTATGGATGTCAAAATGACGCACCAGCCGTGCTATGTAGCCCCTCCATTAAGTGCAAATCTACTAGCGCTGTACATGGCTTTTCCCCCTTGAATGCCTAAATCCAGGGGCAAGCGCAGGGTTGTTAAGGGGGGGGGGGTCTGAAGAAGCACAGTAGGAAGTTCAGACTAGAGATGACTAAACCCAAAATGAAACCCACATATTTGAACGTTCGATAATTATCTTTTTCCCAGACTTAGCGCTCCTATACACAAAACAGAGGAGCGGTCGCCTACCCACTCCGTTGTGGAGCTAAACATCAGCGGCCTTTCAGCATGTCCTTGAAAACATATAACTGCAAATAACAGACTTCAACTTTAGGGTTTTAAAACTTCACCTTTATTTGTAAGCAATTCTATTGGATACATTAAAATTATTTAGAAAGATCTGATTGGTATACTAACCAATAATATTCTTTTCAATCAGAATTGGTTACATCAATTGTTCTGTTCCCCAGACCATTTCTGAGGTCCCAGAGCCATTTACAGTAAGTTACTGTATCATTTTTTGCAAAATTTTCGAAAAATATCGAACACGGCTCAAAAATGAATGTGGAAGCTCGAAAAAAGTGCAATTGTGAGGAAAGGTTTTTTTTTTTTTAGTTCTGGTATATGTACGTGTTCTATAAGAATTGTGAAGCACCCCAATTAGGCTAATTTACAACTACATTTAGCAGAAGTGCAACTGATCTGGTCAACATTTATACAAACATAGAAAAGATAATCAATGCCATTCCTAGGCCCCATAAAATATCATATATCTGCACACTGGCATACTTTAATAACAAAGGGGTTTTAGTATACATTACGTGATCACATGAATAAAAGCCTTCCAACCACGTCAAGGTAACCCCAGTCTGGAAGGTCCTAACGGCTAACCTTTTCATTTCTTTTACTTCAATTACGATTAGCAAACTTTTGCATTTCTCATTCTTACACACTGGATCCATATAACAGGCTCTCTCATCCTCCCCCTCAGCCCTTTGGCTTTTTAAAATGAGGGAAGAGGCCATCCATTGCTTTTTTAAAGGCATAGGACCTCCCATTAAAGGGGCGTGTTGGGGGTGCTATTACCACATGGAGGCTTGACCAAGCCCCCATAAATACATACAATACAAGGATTGTGGAAGCACTCCAATCAGGCTAATTTACAAACTACTTTAGTGGTTACTGATCTGGTCAAACATTTATAACAAACATAGAAAATATTAATCAATGCACATTCCTGCCCCATACAATATCATATTATCTGCACACTGCATACTTTATAAACAAAGAGGTTTTAGTATACATATGTACGTGTTCCCAGACCATTTCCCAGGTCCCACAGCCATGTACAGTAGTTACCATTGCTGTTTTACCTTATATTTAGGCGGATCTGTGCGGATTTTTTCTCCATTTACTTTAATGGGTTTTTCCGCGGATTTTCAAATTTTTTTCGAAAATCCGCAAATCCACAGGCGAAACGGATTTTAGCAGTTTCGGCCATCTCTAAATATAACCATAAACAGTTTGACTGAATAAATGTCTTACCTGTGTGTAATGTAATATCTCCTGATCAGAATCAATAGCTCCTTTTCCATACCAAAATTGGAAACTTCACTATAGAATGCCTTAATGACATCCTCCCACGAGGCTTTAAATGACGACATGAACAATTCTCTCCACAGTTGAAACCTAAGATAAAATTGAAACAATATCATGTGGATGGATAAGGAGGAGTCCGCGAGTAAAATGTCCATGGTACATAGGTAAACAGCTCGAAAATAGCGCGAGTGAGAGTAAAATTGATTTTTCAAATGTCCTGTATATCGAACATGTTCCCCAGACCATTTCCCAGCCCAGTCCCACAGCCATTTAATTAAGTTACCATTGATAGTTTAGTTGTTTTTTATTAGAACTTTTTGAACTATTTTACTCCCATTGACTTAATGGGTCCGTTTTCGAACTTTCCATATAGTTCGAAAGTTCGAAAACGGACCGAACTTTCGAAAGTTCGTCCATCTCTAACCTTTAAGAGGAAGCCTCAGAGGCGGAAACATTTCCCTCCCTGTCAGGCTCCTGGTGGTCAGTTTTTTGGACTTTGGGGGGACATAACAGGAAACCATTTGGAGCTGGGATGTGAGGTAAGGATTTTATTACACTACAGAGTAGGGGCCAGTAGTGGGAAATTATATTTTTGAGGGTGGACAATGCCCTTTAAAGTTAAAACCAAAAACTCCAACCCAAACCGCTATACTAAAAGCCTTTCAATAGATACCAGCATTAAATATTTTACTAAGAAAGCAAGGCTTTGGTTTTTCAAAATTTCCATAAAGATGCTAAATTGTTGAAAAGGAAATTGTTGAATGACCCCCTAGGCTGCCCTCACCAACTATACTGACTTAGATTATCAAAGTTCATCTAAGGATTTGGGTTAATTCTTGCATCATTGTAATTCTGGGTTTGAATAGTAGCCAGGTTATGAAATGGCCCTTGAACAAGTAGTTGTAAGCTCTCCATTGTATCTGTATGTTACCCCCCTAACTAGATTATAAGCTCTATGGCAGGGACCCTAGCACTTTTATTTATATAATTATATATTTAATGCACTGAGCTACTATGTATGACTTTATTGTATTGTTCTGTACAGCGAGGTGTCCCCAATAGAGATGGCCAAACTCACATAGTTTCATTCCATTTTTGGATTCCCGATCTCAGGAAATCCCGAAGATCCAAAAATCCGAAACAAAACAGAAGAATTTTTGATAATTTTCGAATGTACGCGGCTATTTTTGATAATTTTCTAAAATAGCCTTGAACGTTTGAAAAATTATCGAAAATACGATCGGAGACCATTTTCAAGGTTCCAATCGTATTTTTGAAGATTTTCAAATGTTCAAGGCTATTTTCGATAATTTTAGAAAATAGCCCCGAACATTCAAAAATAATTGAAATGTCTCGGAAGTCCCGAAATCCGGAGAATCCGGACGGATCTTTCGGATTTAGGAACCGTGTCATGTCTAACTCGGATCCCATCTCTAGTCCCCAAGTGGCGATTTATAAATAAACTATACATACAGTATGCCAAATCTTCCCATGCTTATGTGGGTTTCCTCCGGGCACTCCGATTCCCCCACACCATAAAGACTACTGATGGGTTGTATTTGTATCATAAAGCTGCTTAGATTGTAACTCTTTGGGGCAGGCCTGATGTGAATGTATACATAATTGTAAAGGAAGATGTTGGTGCTATATAACTCTATAATTGTAATAATAATAGTAGTACCCTATTACAATATAGCATTTTACACATATTCTGTGTTCTTTACTTTACATTCTGTACAGTGTTTTGATTACCAGTAAAATTCCGTTCTGTTTGCTGCTATGATACTGTTTGCATGATCTTGCTATCCAGCAGCTATCAGCAGCCTTTCGCTCCTCCATCCTACAAAATAAGAAAATCAGTAGTCTTTAATTTTCCTTTCGTTTGTATGTGCTACTTTAATATCAGCAGGAAATTCACAAATCTGTCATAAAAACTTACTGATAGGTTATACAGTAGGTGTGAAATAAAGCCATTAGTATAAGTATTAGTAAGGATAAGTGCATGTGGCTCCTCACAGAAACAATACTGGAGGTTAGAATTACCAAATCTGTCCTCCCTGCCCCAGGTAATTTAATTGTTTTATTTTTTCTAATAGTTACATGCACTAGTATCGCCTTTAAAGAGGGCAGTGCATCACTAGGGGGTGGATACTGATGCAAAACTTCCTATTGACTTTGCCCACACACATAGTTTTGCGTATTTTCATATAACTTTGTAAGCAGCTGGTGGGATAAAGTGGTTTTGATTATCTCACAAATGCTAACAGCAGCTTAGTGTCTATCACTGGGTTGTAGGACCGAGATCTTTATAATTCACCAGTACAGTTTGTTTTATAAAACCATGTTAAAGAATACAAAACACTTCTTATACATATGGTTCTCTCCAACGACACGAACCCAGATCCGACAAGGAACCCCTCGTTCGGAAAGATCCTCCGGATTTCGGACTTCGAAAAAATTTCAAAGATTTTCGAATGTATGGAGCTATTCTCGTTCCTTCTCCAAACTATCTTTGAACATTCGAAATCCTCGAAAATCCGATCGGAACTCTAAAGTGGTCTCCGGTCGTATTTTCGAGGATTATCGAAATACTCCGTACATTCGAAAATCTTCGAAAATTTGTTCCGTTTTCTGATCTTCGGGATTTTCCCGAGATATGAGAATCCGAAAACAGAACAAAACTATGTAGTTTCGGCCATCTCTAGTTAATAATATAATTTTGGCCTTAAAACAGCATCATTCCTATTCTGTCCATGTTACTATATTAATGCTATAATAAAAGGTTCATAGTCGTCCTGCTTAGAGATCGGATCCGGGTCCGACATGGAACCCCTCTTCCGAAATCCGAATGATCCGCCGGAATTTGGATGGACCGTCCGGATTTCAGGACTTCGGGAACATATTTCGAATCTAGGGAGCTATGATTCGATGATTTTCTAAAATCGATTTGAATGTTCAAAAACCTTCAAAAGTACGATCGGAAACTCGAAAGTGGCCTCCGATCGTATTTTCGAAGATTTTCGAACATTCAAATCTATTTTCGAAAATTATCGAATCATAGCTCTATACATTCGAAAATTCATTCGTTTTCGTTTTTTTCGGATCTTCGGGATTTTCCCGAGATCGGGAATCCGAAAACGGAACAAAACTATTGATTTTTTGCCCATCTTTCATCCTGCTTACTGGGCCTGGTAATGGAGGGGTTAAATAAACAATCTCCAATACCAGGAGTTTACCTAATGTAATTGAATTAAGAGTCTTACCATTTTTAGCATGTTGTTGCAGCAGAGAGACCTGGGCCCTTAACTCATTGTGAGTGTCAACGATGATCTTCTTGTTAGCGTTATTCACACAGCTTGGATATGGAACCCCAACCTGAATAGAAAACAGACATTGGTGATAACATCAATCACCTCTATCTGGAATCTGCAAAAAAAAAGCCCATTAGGTCAAAGCATTTGATTGATCACTTGAGTGATTCTGTACATTTGATTGAATCACTCTAAACATCGAAACTATTTTCCTTTTTACCGATTGTCCACTTGACAATATCGAGGGGTTTATTGGAAAAACGAAGATCGGGCCAGGCATATGTCCCTAGATCTAGAGTTCTTTCCGATTGGACATACCCTTTTCACATTAATTGTGTTTTAACAGAAGATGACAGAGTAGCTGAAGTAGTTAAAGAAAGGTCACACTGGTGGCATACAGGTTCAATCAGCAAAAGGCAAATGGTCAAAGCAAGTTGGTGATCAGGCAAGTGGTCAGGACTGGCAATGTTCAGTCAAATGATAATGACAGTAAGGTCTGGATAGACACCTAACAATTGAAGACACTAAACAGGCCAAGGTAAGCAAATGGAGATGAGGGTCAAATGGTGGAAATCAGGCAATTAAAAGTCAAGCTGCAGTCAAGCAGTCAGATTTGATATGAAGGTACAATAGAGTTGAAAGGGATCAGTCAAAAGATAGACTTTGCAAGCCAAGTACCAACACATGATGTTGTACCACTCAAGTGCACAATGTGAACATGATCCAAGTGCATTACACATTCTGTATTTACAGGAGCACAGCCTGAGAGGAACCAGGATGAAAGTGGAAACAGACCTTAAAAACTTTCTCATTGCGTTAAAACTGTCCGTTTTTCATGTTAGATTACATTGACAAAACTGTGTTCAAATTGAAGAAAACATCTTTAAACAAATACAGTTAAAGTGCAAGGAAAAATTATAATATCAGGTTATTCAATAAAAGTTCTTATCGTTTAAAACTGTGCTAATTTTGCCCCAGCCAATCAGATATTTAGCTTTCAAATATTAAATAATATCTGATTGGTTGGGCAAAATTAGCACAATTTTTAACGATAAGAACTTTTATTGACTCCCCGTATCTTTTAATAAACTTTATCTTTAATATTAGTTTCCAGGATAGGATAGGACAAATACCGTATATACTCGATGTATAACCGAGATTTTCAGCTTTAAAATTAGCCTGAAAACCTAACCTCGGCTTATACGCAGGTCAAGTCCTAATTCAGATCCAAATGCTGCATTTGCAGATAGTAAAAATAAAATAAATTGCTGTGTTAAAAAAAATCCTTCACCTGCACGAAACGTTACAGGAGCATCTTTCTGCCTTAACACCTCCTTCCTGTAGTCGGGCTGCTGGACTAACTCTCGCACTGTCCAGCTCATCTGGATGCTGAAAATCTGATGGGTCTACTCAATTTGGTACAAAAAACAGCTGCGGTTCAGTGCAAATGGCAGCTTGAAACTACAACTCTCAGGTGACATTTTTTAACTATAGGGGTCAGAGATTCCTTTACTATATGGGGGCCAGAGTGCCTTTACTATATGGGGGCCAGAGTGCCCTTTACTATATGGGGGTCGAGTGCCCTTTACTATATGGGGGTCAGAGTGCCTGTTACTATATGGGGATCGAGTGCCCTTTACTATATGGGGCCAGAGGGCCCTTTACTATATGGGGGTGCAGAGTTCCCTTTACTATATGGGGGTCCGAGTTCCCTTTACTATTAGGGGTCATAGTGCCCTTTATATATGGGGCCATAGTTATCTTTACTATAGGGGGGTCGAGTTCCCTTTACTATATGGGGGTCAGAGTGCCCTTTACTATATGGGGTCAGAGGGCCCTTTACTATATGGGGTCAGAGTGCCCTTTACTATATGGGGGTCAGAGTGCCCTTTACTATATGGGGGTCAGAGTGCCCTTTACTATATGGGGGTCAGAGTGCCCTTTACTATATGGGGGTCAGAGTTCCCTTTATTATATGGGGGTCAGAGTGCCCTTTACTATATGGGGTGAGAGTGCCCTTTACTATATAGGGGTCAGAGAGCCCTTTACTATATGGGGTCAAAGTGCCCTTTACTATATGGGGGTCAGAGTTCCCTTTTTATATGGGGGTCAAGTGCCCTTTCTATATGGGGTGAGAGTGCCCTTTACTATATGGGGTCGAGAGCCCTTTACTATATGGGGGTCAAGATGCCCATTACTATATGGGGGTCAGAGTGTCCTTTACTATATGGGGTCAGAGTGCCCTTTACTATATGGGGGTCAGAGTGCCCTTTACTATATGGGGTGAGAGTTCCCTTTACTATATAGGGGTCAGAGTGCCCTTTACTATATGGGGGTCAGAGTTCCCTTTATTATATGGGGGTCAGAGTGCCCTTTACTATATGGGGGTCAGAGTTCCCTTTATTATATGGGGTGAGAGTGCCCTTTACTATATGGGGGTCAGAGTTCCCTTTACTATATGGGGGTCAGAGTGCCCTTTACTATATGGGGTGAGAGTGCCCTTTACTATATGGGGGTCAGAGTTCCCTTTATTATATGGGGGTCAGAGTGCCCTTTACTATATGGGGTGAGAGTGCCCTTTACATATAGGGGTCAGAGAGCCCTTTACTATATGGGGGTCAGGTGCCCTTTACTATATGGGGAGAGTGCCCTTTACTATGGTCAGAGTTCCTTATTATATGGGGGTCAGAGTGCCCTTTATATGGGGGTCAGAGAGCCCTTTACTATATGGGGGTCAAAGTGCCCTTTACTATATGGGGTAAGAGTGCCCTTTACTATATGGGGGTCAGAGTGCCCTTTAGTATATGGGGGCCAGAGTGCCCTTTACTATATGGGGTCAGAGGGCCCTTTACTATATCAGATATACTTTACAGATATCATATAGTATAGTAGTAGTATAGAGTATAGTAGCAATAATGGTATAAGATTTAAGTGCACTTTGGTTAACCGAGGATATGGTACAGAAAGAACTAAATAAGGTTAATATTAATAAATCTCCTGTACTGGATAAAATACATCCTCGGGTCCTTAGGGAGCTAAGATCAGTTTTATCTAGGCCATTGTTTCGTATTTTTGCAGATTCCCTCATGTCCGCATGTGTGCCTCTGTATTGGAAAATGGCTGATGTTATTCCAATATTCAATAAATAATTACAGGCCTGTAAGTTTAACTTCAGTCGTGGAGAAGATTCTGGAAAGTTTAATAAGGGAACATATTCTAGAGTATGTTTCAAGGACTGACATTATAGTAGTAACCAGCTGGATTTAGGAGAATAGATCTTGTCAAACTACAGTAACGCTTGGCTTTTATGAGGAATTAAGTAGAAATTTAGACTCGGCATGCAGTAGAGTAGTTTAATTGGATTTTGCAAAGGCTTTTGATACAGCCCCCCTGGGCGACTAATGTATAAGCTAAGGCTGTTGGTCTGGGGAGGCACTTGTACATGGATAGAAATTTGTTAATGAATAGGATACAGAGAGTTGTTATAAATGGGGCTTCATCATTATGGACTAAAGTGCTAAGTAGGGTGCCACAGGGTTCTGTGTTGGGGCCGCTTCTATTTAATCTATTTTTTAATGATTTGGAAGTGGGTATTGTCAGCAAGGTTTCTGTGTTTGCTGATGACACAAAACGTTGTTTGACCGTTAAAAACTTCAGAGGATGTGCAATCGGATGTGCAATCGTTGCAAGAGGATCTAGATAGATTGTCACATTGGGCAGATGAGATTCAATGTTGAGAAATTTAAGGTGATGCATTTTGGACTTAAAAATCCTTGTGCTAGTTATACTTTAAATGGCTCTGTGTTAAGTGAATCCCTGTTGGAAAGGGATCTTGGAGTTTTGGTGGAGAACAAACTTAAAGGTAGCAAGCAGTGCCAGGTGGCAACAGCCAGAGCCAGCATGGTATTGTCTTGTATAAGAGAGGTATAGATTCAAGGAAAAAATGTAATTCTCCCTCTTTACAAAGCATTGGTAAGGCCTCATTTGAAATATGCAGTGACATTTTGGAATCCTGTATACAAAAAGGACATCTTTGAAATGGAAAGGGTTCAAGAGAGGGCAACTAAATTAATAAGGGATTGGGGGATCTTGAAATATAAGAAACACTGGAAAAGTTACAATTATGTACGCTGAGAAAAGGCACTTCGTGGGAGATATGATTACTGTGTATAATAATTAATAGGGGACAATAAACAATCGGGGCATTGTTCACCAATAGAATGTCAGAGGACATGAGGACATCCCTAAGACTTGAAGAAAAAAGGTTTAGGCTTCAAGTTGGGAAAGGGTTTTTCACTGTGAGAACGGTAAGCTATGGAACTGTCTTCCATGGACGTTGTTATGGCAGGTTCATTGATCAGTTTACATTAACATAGTAATTAAGGTTGAATAAAGACATACGTCCATCAAGTCCAACCTATTCACCCTCTTATATATATATATATATATAATATATAATATATATATATAATTTTTTTTTTTTTTTTTTTTTTTTTTTTTTAACCCTACCTAACAGTTGATCCAGAGCAAGGCAAAAAAAACCCAGCTAAAAAGGGGGGGGATTCCTTCCTGACTCTAAACGGCAATCGGAAAGTATCCCTGGATCAAACCAGATCTATATGCATTAATACCAGTATATCTCAATATTTTCTAGCTTTAGAAACTTATCGAGGCCTTTTTTAAAGCTATTCAATGACCTTGCCATCCCACATCTCGCGCGGAAGACAGTTCCACACAATTTCACACCGTTCTCACTGTAAAGAACCCTTCCTAAACCGAAGATGAAACTTCTTTTCTTCCAACCTTAAAGGAGTCCACGAGTCCTCTGATATGACCTATTAGTGAACAATGCACCAGAGAGTTCATTGTATGGCCCATTAATATATTTGTATAAGGTAATCATGTCCCCACGCAAACGTCGCTTCTCCAATGTAAACAGCCCTAATTGTATAATCTGACTGCCATATTCGAGCCCCTCCATTCCCCTTATAATTTAGTTTGCCCTTCTCTGAACTGCCTCATTTCCAAGATGTCCCTTTTGTATATGGGATTTCAAAACTGCACCGCATATTCCAAATGAGGCCTTACCAGTGCCTTGTAAAGAGGGAGAATAATATTTTCTCTCTTGAATCTATTCCCTCTTTATACAAGACAATATCTGCTAGCTCTAGCCGTTTGGGGGTCGAGTGCCCTTTACTAATTGGGGTGAGAGTGCCCTTTACTATATGGGTCGAGAGCCCTTTACTATATGGGGGTCAGAGTGCCCATTACTATATGGGGGTCGAGTGTCCTTTACTATATGGGGTTCAGAGTGCCCTTTACTATATGGGGGTCAGAGTGCCCTTTACTATTGGGTGAGAGTTCCTTACTATATAGGGGTCAGATGGCCCTTTACTATATGGGGTCAGAGTTCCCTTTATTATATGGGGTCAGAGTGCCCTTACTATATGGGGGTCAGAGTTCCCTTTATTATATGGGGTGAGAGTGCCCTTTACTATATGGGGGTCAGAGTTCCCTTTACTATATGGGGGTCAGAGTGCCCTTTACTATATGGGGTGAGAGTGCCCTTTACTATATGGGGGTCAGAGTTCCCTTTATTATATGGGGGTCAGAGTGCCCTTTACTATATGGGGTGAGATGCCCTTTACTATATAGGGGTCAGAGAGCCCTTTACTATATGGGGGTCAGAGTGCCCTTTACTATATGGGGGTCAGAGTGCCCTTTACTATATGGGGGTCAGAGTTCCCTTTATTATATGGGGGTCAGAGTGCCCTTTACTATATGGGGGTCAGAGAGCCCTTTACTATATGGGGGTCAAAGTGCCCTTTACTATATGGGGTAAGAGTGCCCTTTACTATATGGGGGTCAGAGTGCCCTTTAGTATATGGGGGCCAGAGTGCCCTTTACTATATGGGGTCAGAGGGCCCTTTACTATATCAGATATACTTTACAGATATCATATAGTATAGTAGTAGTATAGAGTATAGTAGCAATAATGGTATAAGATTTAAGTGCACTTTGGTTAACCGAGATATGGTACAGAAAGAACTAAATAATGTGTAATATTAATAAATCTCCTGTACTGGATAAAATCACTCCTCGGTCCTTAGGGAGCTAAGATCAGTTTTATCTAGGCCATTGTTTCGTATTTTTGCAGATTCCCTCATGTCCGCATGTGTGCTCTGTATTGGAATGGCTGATGTTTATTCCAATATTCAATAAATAATTCAGGCCTGTAAGTTTAACTTCAGTCGTGGAGAAGATTCTGGAAAGTTTAATAAGGGAACATATTCTAGAGTATGTTTCAAGGACTGACATTATAAGTAGTAACCAGCATGGATTTAGGAGGAATAGATCTTGTCAAACTACAGTAACTTGCTTGGCTTTTATGAGGAATTAAGTAGAAATTTAGACTCTGGCATAGCAGTAGAAGTAGTTTAATTGGATTTTGCAAAGGCTTTTGATACAGTCCCCCCTGGGCGACTAATGTATAAGCTAAGGTCTGTTGGTCTGGGGAGGCACATTTGTACATGGATAGAAAATTTGTTAATGAATAGGATACAGAGAGTTGTTATAAATGGGGCTTCATCATTATGGACTAAAGTGCTAAGTAGGGTGCCACAGGGTTCTGTGTTGGGGCCGCTTCTATTTAATCTATTTTTTTAATGATTTGGAAGTGGGTATTTCACAAGGTTCTGTGTTTGCTGATGACACAAAACGTTGTTTGACCGTTAAAAAACTTCAGAGGATGTGCAATCGGATGTGCAATCGTTGCAAGAGGATCTAGATAGATTGTCACATTGGGCAGATGAGATTCAATGTGAGAAATTTAAGGTGATGCATTTTGGACTTAAAAATCCTTGTGCTAGTTATACTTTAAATGGCTCTGTGTTAAGTGAATCCCTGTTGGAAAGGGATCTTGGAGTTTTGGTGGAGAACAAACTTAAAGGTAGCAAGCAGTGCCAGGTGGCAACAGCCAGAGCCAGCATGGTATTGTCTTGTATAAAGAGAGGTATAGATTCAAGGGAGAAAAATGTAATTCTCCCTCTTTACAAAGCATTGGTAAGGCCTCATTTGAAATATGCAGTGACATTTTGGAATCCTGTATACAAAAAGGACATCTTTGAAATGGAAAGGGTTCAGAGAAGGGCAACTAAATTAATAAGGGAATTGGGGGATCTTGAATATGAAGAAACACTGGAAAAGTTACAATTATGTACGCTGGAGAAAAGGCACTTACGTGGGGATATGATTACTGTGTATAAATAAATGAATAGGGGATACAATAAACAATCGGGGGCATTGTTCACCAATAGAGAATGTCAGAGGACATGAGGACATCCCTTAAGACTTGAAGAAAAAAGGTTTAGGCTTCAAGTTGGGAAAGGGTTTTTCACTGTGAGAACGGTAAAGCTATGGAACTGTCTTCCAGTGGACGTTGTTATGGCAGGTTCATTGATCAGTTTACATAGTAACATAGTAATTAAGGTTGAATAAAGACATACGTCCATCAAGTCCAACCTATTCACCCTCTTATATATATATATATATATATATATATATATAATATATATAATTTTTTTTTTTTTTTTTTTTTTTTTTAACCCTACCTAACAGTTGATCCAGAGCAGGCAAAAAAAACCCAGCTAAAAAGGGGGAATTCCTTCCTGACTCTAAACGGCAATCGGAAAGTATCCCTGGATCAAACCAGATCTTATGCATTAATACCATATATTCTCAATATTTCTTAGCTTTAGAAACTTATCGAGGCCTTTTTTAAAGCTTCAATGAACTTGCCATTACCACATCTGCCGGAAGACAGTTCCACAATTTCACCGTTCTCACTGTAAAGAAACCCTTCCTAACCTGAAGATGAAACTTCTTTTCTTCCAACCTTAAAGATGTCCACGAGTCCTCTGATATGACCTATTAGTGACAATGCACCAAGAGTTCATGTATGGCCCATTAATAATTTGTATAAGGTAATCATGTCCCCACGCAAACGTCGCTTCTCCAATGTAAACAGCCCTAACTGTATATCTGCCTGCATATTCGAGCCCCTCCATTCCCCTTATTATTAGTTGCCCTTCTCTGAACTGCCTCAATTTCCAAGATGTCCCTTTTGTATGGGATTTCAAAACTGCACCGCATATTCAAATGAGGCCTTACCAGTGCCTTGTAAGAGGGAGAATAATATTTTTCTCTCTTGAATCTATTCCCCTCTTTATACAAGACAATATCTTGCTAGCTCTAGCCGTTGCTACCTGCATTGTTTGCTATGGCTAAGTCTGTTATCTACCAGAACCCCCAAATCTTTTTCCATTCAGATGCACTTAACACAGAGTATTTAGGTGTAGGTGACACAGGGATTATTAAATCCCATGCATCCCTTACATTTACCAACATTGAATCTCATCTGCCATTCTGCTGCCCATTTTGATAATCTATCTAGGTCTGCTTGCAGCACTTGTACATCATTGGAAGTTTCCAAAGCTCTGCATAGTTTAGTGTCATCAGCAAATACTGAGACCTTGCTCTCAATCCCTCTTCTAAGTCATTTATAAACAGATTAAACAGAAGCGGCCCCAGTACAGAACCCTGAGGCACTCCCTTAGAACTTTAGCCCACATAGATGTAGCTCCATTACCCACCCTCTCTGTTTGTGTCCAATAACCAGTTCTCTATCCATGAACAATGTTTTCTTCAAGGCCAACAGTCCTCGTTAAATAAAACTGGATGAGTTTCTGCAAACAAGGAATGTTGCAAGTTACTGGTATTGATACATAAAGTAGAGTTGATCCAGGGAAACTTCCATTGCCACTTGGAGTCAGGAAGGAATTTTTTCCCCTTCATAAATTTGTGGGGTTTTTTGCCTTCCTCTGGATCAACAGTTAGGCAAGAAATGAGGATATGCTAGATGGTTTGGACTGATGGACATATGTGTTTATTCAACCTCAAATACTATACTAAGTTATACTGGAGTATATACGGTATTACACAACATTTACTGAGAATGGAAAAAAACCTCAGACATGAGCTGTGCCCTGATTGGCCCAGATCTTATCATAATCCTTTGTAACGTCCAGGATTCATGTTGTTTATCAGTTTGCGGTAGTATACAGAGGGCCTCATTTACCCAGATGTGCTGTGCTAAAAAAAGTGGAGCTAAACTCACGCTAATAATATTAAATAGGTTAGCGCAAGTTTAACTCCATAATTGCACTGGCTGTACAGTTTCACAAAACACAACCCGTGCAAACCGGCGCACTGTATTTAATAAAGGATTTGCACCACTTTAACTCCACAATTTAAGACCAGCTAATGCTATTCATAAAGTGGTGCTGTGATAAAATTCCTTTTGGGATTTACCCCAGGGCAAATCCAGTATTAAATACTGGAAGCAATATTTGCGGAGGCAAATTGTGAATCTGGGTAAATGAGGAGAGCCTCATTGCTCTGCCCTATACTAAACTATAATGTATCTAATAGTGACAGCTTAGCTGGTGTTGGAAATCACTTAAAAACAAATACAAACTGATATATTAAATAGGTTGCGGTGTCAGTGTGGGTGTTGTTTGGGAAACCAGCTGGTAAATCAGTTAGTATGACTTTAATACAGGAAATGGAGCTTTGGGCTCGGTAAATTCACAGAATGTGCTGCGAGTAAATAAAATATTTGTACTTATACTTACCATTTTATCAATATTCTCTTGTGGAATAGAAATTAGTTGGCCTTTTTTACCCTGCAATTCAAAATAAATTTCAACATTTATAAATCATGTTATGCAAGCTACCTGGCATTGTTTGCTATGGCTAAGTCTGTTATCTACCAGAACCCCCAAATCTTTTTCCATTACAGATGCACTTAACACAGAGTTATTTATGGTGTAGGTGACACAGGGATTATTAAATCCCAAATGCATCACCTTACATTTACCAACATTGAATCTCATCTGCCATTCTGCTGCCCATTTTGATAATCTATCTAGGTCTGCTTGCAGCACTTGTACATCATTGGAAGTTTCCAAAGCTCTGCATAGTTTAGTGTCATCAGCAAATACTGAGACCTTGCTCTCAATGCCCTCTTCTAAGTCATTTATAAACAGATTAAACAGAAGCGGCCCCAGTACAGAACCCTGAGGCACTCCGCTTAGAACTTTAGCCCACATAGATGTAGCTCCATTAACCACCACTCTCTGTTTGTGGTCCAATAACCAGTTCTCTATCCATGAACAAATGTTTTCTTCAAGGCCAACAGTCCTCAGTTAAATAAAACTGGATGAGTTTCTGCAAACAAGGAATGTTGCAAGTTACTGGTATTGATACATAAAGTAGAGTTGATCCAGGGAAACTTCCCATTGCCACTTGGAGTCAGGAAGGAATTTTTTCCCCTTCATAAATTTGGTGGGGTTTTTTGCCTTCCTCTGGATCAACAGTTAGGCAAGAAATGAGGATATTGCTAGATGGGTTGGACTGGATGGACATATGTGTTTATTCAACCTCAAATACTATACTAAGTTATACTGGAGTATATACGGTATTACAACATTTACTGAGAATGGAAATAAAAACCTCAGACATGAGCTGTGCCCTGATTGGCCCAGATCTTATCATAATCCTTTGTAACGTGCAGGATTCATGTTGTTTATCAGTTTGCGGTAGTATACAGAGGGCCTCATTTACCCAGATGTGCTGTGCTAAAAAAAGTGGAGCTAAACTCACGCTAAATAATATTAAATAGGTTAGCGCAAGTTTAACTCCATAATTGCACTGGCTGTACGAGTTTCACAAAACACACCCGTGCAACCGGCGCACTGTATTTAATAAAGGATTTGCACCACTTTTAACTCCACAATTTAAGACCAGCTAATGGCTATTCATAAAGTGGTGCTGTGATAAAATTCCTTTTGGGATTTACCCCAGGGGCAAATCCAGTATTAAATACTGGAAGCAATATTTGCCTGGAGCAAATTGTGAATCTGGGTAAATGAGGAGAGCCTCATTGCTCTGCCCTATACTAAACTATAATGTAATCTAATAGTGACAGCTAATAGCTGGTGTTGGAAATCACATTAAAAACAAATACAACTGATATATTAAATAGGTTGCGGTGTCAGTGTGGGTGTTGTTTGGGAAACCAGCTGGTAAATCAGTTAGTATGACTTTAATACAGGAAATGGAGCTTTGGGCTCGGTAAATTCCACAGAATGTGCTGCGGAGTAAATAAAATATTTGTACTTATACTTACCATTTTATCAATATTCTCTTGTGGAATAGAAATTAGTTGGCCTTTTTTACCCTGCAATTCAAAATAAATTTCAACATTTATAAATCATGTTATGCAATTAAATCAGATTAATCAGAGTTTTGTTTTTCTGAAAAGTGCGAATTCCCCCTTAGACGAAAAAAATAAATAAAACTGGTGACCTGTCAGTTATATGTCCACAGCCCCAAATGCTACATTTCCCAGTTTGTAACCAGATAGTTAATGTTAATGATATTAAATACTACACAATGCTCCATGTAATATCAGTATATAATATATAAGTGGCCTGGATTATAATGGGAGCAACAGTGGATTATATCCTTATAAAAATCACTCAATTACGTAGTTGAGTGATTTTTATAAGAATATTCACCACTGCTGCTCCCCATACATGTGCCGTCCTCCTTCCACACCTTCCCTGTCAAACCAAGCAAAGAAAAAAACACAGATAAAACACACAGACCTTTTACTGTGTAGAAAATCCTTCTGAGTCCTCCATGTGAAATGTATCTCTCACCCGATAACCTTTTAAATCCTGTCAGCCATGATTCAACTTCTGCCTGGTTCAGTCCGTGCAAGTGAGGTCAAACAGAGCGGCTCTTCCAGCTACTGACAACTTGAGCGGGAGTCAGTACCGGAAGTCAGTAGCTGGAACAGCCGCTCTATTTAACCTCACTTGCACGGACTGAACGAGGCTGAAGTTGAATCATGGCTGACAGGATTTAAAAAGTTACCGGGTGAGAGATACATTTCAGATGGAGGACTCAGAAGGATTTTCTGCACAGTAAAGGTCTGTGTGTTTTATCAATCTTTTTTCTTCCAGGGTTTGACAGGAAAAGTGCCGGGAAGTGGAGGAGAAAATTCCAGAAAAAAGACAGTTAAAGTTAAAGTCTGGTATGTATTCCTTTCTATTTATTCATTTACTAATTTTATTGCAGGGCTGACAGGGAATATAGCTTGTTTAATTACTTAGGGAAAGAATAACAGCTGGAGACTAGCCATCAAATTACATTTTTTAAACTTATATATTATAAGAAATAATAGGCCCCATTACAGTGTAATATAAGGTTTATAAAGTCAACTCGGAGTTCCCTGTCCGTATAAAAGCACTCGACCTTCAGTCTCGTGCTTTTATATGGCCAGGGAACTCCTCGGTGACTTTATATCCTTATATCACACTGTAAGGGGCGCATTATCCCTTATATATTATTCATTGTTATACCGTTCAGTGTGACCAAAATTAGATATGAATTGATATAATGTAATCAAAATTAAACCGTGGGTCAGTTCTCACCTCTACGGTTATTTGCAGCAAGGCATTGGAGACACAGAGGATGGCCACCAGCATCATTTCTCCTGAAATAAATTGTTGCCTTAAGTTAATTCCTTTTTATATTACATTACATTTATGTTAATTAACAAGTAAACATCAATGTCTGGTTTCTAAGTAGTTTCCATCACAATGCAGACACGAATGGGAAGTGATGTCACAATATGGAAAATAAAGAAACAAAACACTTCCTGTACCAATAATAACACAAGAGACGTCAATACAAAATGGAACCTTCCGCTTTATTAATACCCAAACAGTTCATTGACACTCATTCCATAGAGTTATAAAGAGTTGATCATTCTCTCACCTGATGTTGGGAATTCAGTTTTGCTCTATGGAGAACTGGACCTGATGTTGGGATCTGAAAAGCTGAATATATATACAGATAGATCACAGATGGTTCCAATGTTTTGTTTGTTTATGAAAACAATAATTCCTAGCAAACCATTTTCCTCCAGGATATTTACCTGCAGCTAAAATAATATTTATTCATTGGCTAAATGAACTAGTATTAATTATAGTCATTTAAGAAAATGTGTACATTGTAGAACATCCTTTAAGTTCAATGCATTCATTTTATCCTCCATTAACCTTTTTCTATTTATTAAAAAAAAGCAGGTGTGAATTATCAGTATTAAACATGATGATCTTATAGTGGCCATAAGCTAAGTACAAATGAGAAACAATTCACAGTTTGGGGGGGGACTATTTGTAAAGCTGGCCACACACTATTAGGGAGATTGGGGCAAAATTAGCACCATTTTTAACGATAAGAATTTTTATTGAATCTCCTATACTTTACACATCTTATTTACTAACCTAGCGCTGTACATATGCAAAGGCGCTGGACGCATTTACTCGAGCTGTGCGTTACAATGTGGGAGGAATGGAGGAGGTGCGTGCAGGGGGGGGGGGGGGGGGGGGGGGGGGGCGTGGTGTGCCGTGGGGTTTGCTAGTTATATAGATTTAACATAAAACCATTTAATATCTATATAGACTGAAATGAATTGCCCATTCATTTGGCAATTAGATGTCGCCTGCAAAATGGCAAGGCCGGGCAGTAGTTTGAGTGCCATGGAAACATCTAAAAAGAAATTGGCCGTATATATGGATTGGGAAGGTTAAGAAACGATCAGAGTTATTCAATATAAGTTCTTATCATTTAAAATGGTGCTAATTTTGCCCCAACCATTCAGATGTTAGCTTTCAAATGTTAAACAAGATCTGATTGGTTGGGGCAAAATTAGCACTATTTTAAACGATAAGACCTTTTATTGAATCTCCCTGTATATATTGTTACCTGCCCAGTTGCTGTGTGAAAAATGAGTGCAGAAAAGACACACTCATCCACCAAATGACTGAAATACTGTAATGTGCCCACTGTTGATCAATCTGCTTAAGGGACAATTGAGTTTATATGTGTTTGGTTTATAAAAAAGATGTTGGAACTCTACATATATAAAAAAAAAAAAACATATTATTCAGTAATACCCATCTTATTCTTCCTTTACTTTCCATACAACTTACCATAATAATTCTGATACCTAACTCATCATATCCACATATTTATTGGGGGTAAGTGGGGCATACATGGCACTAAATCCATTGGAAAAAAAATAAGTTTTCCAAGCAGATACCAAGGGATGTGGGTAATTGGGGCATATGCATTTAGCAACCACTGAAACCCTCATTCACAAGTGCTTAAAGAGCAAGTCCAGCCCCAAAATGAAAACTTACATACAGGTAAATCACCCCCCAAAACCCAAAACGGTAATAGTTTGAAATGTGAAATATATAAGTCTAACCTGAAATCCTGCACACTGTCCTGTTTCCCCTGTTTCTGCTTCCTGGTTCTTCCAGTTAGTAACTGTCAGTTATGGATTTGACAGTTGACATCACATGACTGAATGTTAATCCCCTCTCTGCCTCTTCTGAGCATGCCCAGGCTCAGTACAGGCTCAGTACAGGTTTCTAAATTGCTCAGTTTCCATGAGGCATCCAGAAGCATAGCAGGCTTACAGTAATGAATTAATAGGACAAACTATGATATATCAACATATTTTAAAGAGGCCATTCTTTCTAAATGATGTTCTTATGAGGGTGGAGTTGTCCTTTAATGCATTTGTTTAGAATGCGGCAGAACCATATCAGTTTACATTTTAAAAACATACTTAAAGGAGAACTAAACCCAATTTTTTATACCCCAGAGTCTGAAAACAACCCCCCTAAAACACCAATAAGCTATAAAATACCACTTCAGTAAATTGTATTAAAGTAAATGTAAGCCTGTTAAGAACCGGATGAAGTATGTGTGTGTATGTGCAGTGTCAGACCACACCTCCTGACCTCAGTCACATGCTTCCTTACTTTATCTGTCCTGTAAAAGGATTGGCTAGAGATTATTTATGGGTGTGACTAACTGTAACAAGTTTCTGCCATAGCTAAGGACTGAGCATGTGCAGAACATAATGGTCGTTGACCTAACTGTGTGATACTAGAATGCTGAGAAGTACAGCACAAACCATATGTTATTTAGGTAAATTTCCCACCACCCGTATCAAAATGAGAGGTAAGACACAGATCATTAGTTTTATATCAAGGTGTGCTGCCTTCTGGTTTAATGTTGTTTTGTGGCTTTAGTTGTCCTTTAATTGGGTTTTAAGGTGGCCATACACAGAACTATATCGGATTGTACGATGCTAGAATCCTTTGTGACAATCAGATCACATGTAGAGGATTGTGTAATAATAATTGTGATTTTTACTTTAACAAACATGCTGGAAAATTATTTTCGCAGTAGAACGTGAAAACTTTTCTCCCCAGAAAACCGATACATTGTAAGATTGTTCTCTAGTAAGTTGCATTTAGTACATGTGAGAAAAAGATTCTATAACTAAGAAGTTTTCCATGTTGTTGCCAGTATAATTCACTCCCTAAGAATTCTTCAAAGTGCCTTGTGGGCATTTGCACCTATTGCCACACCCCTGACCCACTATTACTGTAACTGTCTCTATACACAGAGCATTTTCTATACTGATGTCTTCACACCAATATGGAAGTCCCTGATAAGACTGAAAGCTGCTTGTTAACCTGGAGTTTCCAATTATGGTTCATTGCTGACAGTGTTCCAGCCTTCCAACAATTCAAATTATTTAGCTGATCTTAATGTCATTTTTAAATTATTATTCTTCTGTTCCTAGCACAATATAATGTTGTATTCTTTGCGTATGCTGTTGGGGCTCAGCAGTTTTTTGTTTTTTTTTTAGAAACACACAAATGCAAAGGAATATATGGGGAAACAGAGATTAACACTTAAATCTCAACAGTGTGTTTTTTAAAGGAACACTAAACCCATAAAATTGACTAAGTGCCATTCGTTTCTATTATTCACAGGGAGGTGAGAACGCTTATTCCACCTCCCTGTGAATAATAGGACGCTCGGGGGACCAGGAACTTACCTTACCCGCCGCTCCCCTCGCAGCCGCTCAGTCTCTGAACAGCTGTTCTGTCCCGATCGCGCGCCC
Source organism: Hymenochirus boettgeri (assembly GCA_019447015.1). Taxonomy (NCBI): domain Eukaryota; kingdom Metazoa; phylum Chordata; class Amphibia; order Anura; family Pipidae; genus Hymenochirus; species Hymenochirus boettgeri. The sequence goes on from CM033473.1 coordinate 283,550,461, forward strand.
TATCTTTTGAATTGGCGAGCTAGGCGCCAAAGATAGGGCGCGTGGTCGGGCAGAGCGGCTGTCAGAGACTGAGCCTGCGAGTGGAGCGGCGGGTAAGGTAATGTTCCTGGTCCCCCGAGCGTCCTATTATTCACAGGGAGGTGAGAATAAGCGTTCTCACCTCCCTGTGAATAAGAAACAATGGCACTTAGTTATTTTTAAGCACAGTTGGAGTTTACAGTCCTTTAACAACTGTTACACCTCTTGTGTCTCTGAGAGACAGATTCTGCTGTAGGATGATTGGCTGTTGAGCTCCTATTACAAGGTCCCCGGTTTTGATCTGTTGAGCACTATACAGATCATGTGAAGTGTACTGTGCTGAGTGTCACACAGCTAAGGTGGATTATGGAAGCTGACACCTAGGGCATATTTATAAAGGTTCGTTACTACTTTCGTGGCCGTTTTCGCGACATTAACGCATAAATCGCGTTTACGCGATTTATAAAAGTCCGAAAACGGCCGCGAAAAGTTAACGAAGCGTTAACCTTTCGCGGCGATACTTACCTGTTCCGCCGCTTCTATTTATAAGCGGCGTACTGGTTTCGCTCGGCTAGCATCGGCTGTTTTACTTCGCCACCTTGAAGGTGGCGAAGTCAGCCGATACTAACCTCCCCGGCGCGATACTACCTCCCGTGGCGGGGATGGGCAGGCAACCCGCGGCGGGTGGTCGCACCCGCCCACCCCGCCCACACCCCCCGCGGCGGCAGCGGCGACCACCCGCCGCCCCGCTTCCCAGCGCCCCTCCCAACCTTTTCCCCTTCGCGGCAATCTCGAACGGGAGGCAGGAGGGGCTACCGGGAAGGGGCCGCACAGGTGGTCGCGACCACCCGCCGCGCACCCCCTCCCCGGCAACCCCTCCAGCCCCCCGCCCCGGCCGCTCCCGGGGCCGGGGGGGGAGCCGCTGGGGGTGGAGGCTCCCCCAGCGGGGCCCTGAGAAGGGCCTTTGGGGCTTAGGGGGTCCCGCAGCTCGAACCGGGACCCCCCTCCCCGGCCCTTGTAAGGCCTTGGCGCACTTACAAGTGCCCTTGCGGCTCTGACAAGAGCCTTTTGGGGCTTAAGGGGTCCCGCAGCTCGAACCGGGACCCCCCTCCCCCCCCGGCCTCTCAGGGCCTTTGCGGCACTTACAAGTGCCCTTGCGGCTCTAACAAGAGCCCTTTGGGGCTTAGGGGTCCCCGCAGCTCGAAACAGGACCCCCTCCCCGCCCTTGTAAAGGCCCTTGCGGCACTGACAGTGCCCTTGCGGCACTGATAAGTGCCTTTGGCGGGGGTCCCGCAGCTCGAACCGGGACCCCCAGTGCGGCTCTTAAAAGACCCTTGGGCGACGTCTTCGGGCTGCGACACCAACCCCACTCACAGGTCGCCGATGCCAGGCAGACTCACGCGGCCGACAGTGAGCCCGCTGCACCCACCGGCCGCCTCAGCGAGCCGATGTTGCCAGCCGCTTCTTTCTTACTTCTTCAGCCATCTACTGCGATGGCATCTTGAGTTCCCTCGGCGGAAAGCTCCTCTTTATTAGGTTTGCAGAAATCCATAATCCGTTTCTGATTGGTCATTTTTTTAATACTTGCTTTACATTAACGGACTGTGTCGCCGGGACTGGAAGAAAGAAGACGTCGCCCAAGGTGCTCTTTTAAGAGCCGCACTGGGGTGTCCGGTTTCAGCTGCGGGACCCCCTTCAAAGGCACTTGTCAGTGCCGCAAGGGCCCTTATAAGGGCCGGGGGGTCCCCGGTTTCGAGCTGCGACCCCCTAAGCCCAAAAGGCCCTTCTCAGGGCCCCGCTGAGGGAGCCCTCCACCCCCCCAGCGGCTCCCTCCCTCCCCTCCCCGGATCGGCCGGGTGCTTGGAGGTGGTTGCCGGGGAGGGGGTGCGGGCGGGTGGTCGCGACCACCTGCTGCGGCCCCTTCCCGGCAGCCCCTCCTAGCCTCCCGTTCCGAGATTGGCCGCAGCGGGAACGGTTGGGAGGGGCTGCTGGGAAGTGGCGGCGGGTGGTCGCCGCCGCGGGGTGTGTGGGCGGGTGGGCGTATGCCCCGCCCCCTTAGGAGCGGCGTCGGAAGGGATTTAAGTCCCTTCGCGGCGATCTATACAGTATCGCCGCGAAGGGCTTAAAATTACCGCAGCACATCGCGGCCGCGATAGGTATCGCGGGAATTACGCTCGCCGTTATAAATACGGCGATAGCGCTATTTTCGTGGCCGCGATGTGCGGCGGTAATTTTTTTGCGCTAACATCGTTTCTTTATAAATATGCCCCCTAGTACCCACTGGTTAATTTTATAATCAGCAAGCCACACCTAAGGGAGAGTTGAGACACAGCTTGTTGTATCTTTGTGAATGTGTCTATGAGGACAGTGTTGTCTGGAGACTATAGTTCCACTTTTACATATCTGGAGTTTTTATCTTTAGTAAAGCCCTTCAGGTAGCCATACATATGTTCGTTTTACTTACCCGACCCCGAGCGCGTCCTAACACAACACAGAATCACTGACTTGAATCTGATCCTGCCAGAACCCCCTCTCCCATTCTTCTAAGCGACCCAAATGCGATCGCAAAATCCCATTCATTTTGCGATCGTATGCCGGTTGCATAGAAGAACAGAAGCGGTTCTGGCAGGATCGATCAAATGACGGGAGCGCTCGGTCGGGTAAGTAAAATCGAACATATGTATGGCCATCATTAGTCCTTGTACAAAATCAAAATTCCCAAATCCAAAACATTTTTTAAGTCAATCAGGAAACAAAACCATTGTTTTTTCTTAGTGAGCAACTATGGCAACCATGTGAATCAAACTGGTATGGGAAGTCCACAAAATGACTAATGGATATTGTGGTAAACAGTGGTAGGAAGGGTTCATGTTATGTGGATGGAAGAACAAAGAAGTAGAGATTGTTGAACTCCGTTCGGCTTGCAGATTTAAAAAAAAAAAAATCTAAAAATTCTAATACCTGCATGCGGACCAAGTCATTTGGAGTTAAAAAATTGAAAGGTTCCGCCTAAAATGAAGGTATAAATAGCCATGGTGACTTACTGTAAATGGCTCAGGGACCTGGGAAATGGTCTGGGGAACATGTATCAAAAACTTTAAAAAAAACACTGACCAGGACCTCTGTCTCCTTGCGCCCTTGGATTGAGAATACTCAATCCATCAAATCTAGAATCTCCCAACACAGATCTGGCATCAGGCTCAAGGATGGCAAATTGCCTGTATCGAGACACTGTATGGATAAAAGGCATGATGCAGATTGCCTCAAATACATGGTATTAGAAGTGGCCCCTGTGCCATTTAGGGGGGGAGACCGTAAGCTGAAGCTGGTCTCTTGCCCCTAATGGTCTCAACAGGGACTATGATCTGTATCTCTTTATTTAGATTACTTATATAGATCCAGGTCTGTTGTCTTTATATGAGCTTTGGTATGTGATGGGAGTGGTGTTGTGGGAGGAGTTGGAGATAGGTAATTTCCTGTTATACCCTATAAACACGTATGTAGCTGATATGCGATGTAACAGTCATTTATTCACCTGAAGAAGGGGACTTTGTTTTCCCGAAAGGTTGTGATATGTATATGAACTCCTTCTTATGATAAACGACTCGAAGCATAGAACTTGAGTGCAGTAGTGTCCTTGGACATATATATATATATATATATATATATATATATATGAGCTTAAAATCTAAGTGTTAAATGTTTCTATGATAATTAATGCTATTAAGTTTTAAAAAGGCTATGTAAATTTCTGGATGTTACATCTGTATATGTAATGTTGTACCATTTTGCCAAAGCCTAATGTAGTATTGACTGTATAAAAAGGTTTAATATTGTGTCTCGGTATTGACAGTGCTAATTCAAACAAATGTAATAATTTGTTCCGGTCTAATTTGTTTTCCCAATTTCCTGTTGGAAAGTTACTTTGTGTTGTATTGGCCCCGTACAACATGATTCGTACCATAGTGAGAGGAAATTGTTTTAATTGTTTAATATTTTTCTTTGAAATGTCTTTGAAATTGAAAGGAATAATTTATTTTGTATTTACACAGATTCAATTAGATGTGCTAATTAAATCATATTTTATTTTAATTTAATTCAGCGTTCATTTAAAATTTGTAACAGGAAATCTTCCAGTTGGATAAATTACATGTGTGGTTTGTGCTGATGTTTGTTGTATGAACTATAACAATTTGTTTACTACTATCCACAGTTCTGAACTTTAAAACTACAAGTAATTATAAAAACTTACATTCCTGAACAATAGGGACAAGAATCTATATCAGAGTTTCTTAAACTTTATCCTCCTGAAACCATTAAAACTGTTTTATTATAAATTTGTATATAAAAACATTTTTAAAGTCACTAATTGTGATAGCATAACACAGTTCAATAAATGTATTTATAATATATGCATTCAAATTCATCACAAGGGTGGACCCATTACATTTTAATACACTATCTCTTGCATAGGCATATTTAGCGGAGATCACAGATATGGCAACTTGAGATCATCAGAAAGTGAAATGGGTGTCATTCTGAAAGGGGATTAAAACAATGGGAGCCAAGATAAAGACATGAACAGTAAGTGTGCGTTTAGGATCCAATTTGCGATACGATCATGCTAGTGGAAGTGCACGGCATGTAGAACCCAATGGAGCCAGCCCCACTACATATGCTGCGCTTCCGTATCGCACGTGATCACCATTTTTTGTGCATTTTGCATGTGCTCTGATAGGGCTCAAGAGTGTCAGCGCATCGCATGTGCACTGAATCACGCACAGGTCAAATATCACTGCGATTGTGCATTCTCCCGTGCACTCAAGTGAGACCACAGCCTTAGTTGTTCACAGTGATTGACAGTGATAGGGGCCACAAAATTGCACAAATGGAAATTTATCCTAATGCTTATTGTCCTGGTACCAGTATTAACATGAACTGGACTCCAGAAAGGAACAAGGATTTATGTGTTAATGTAGGTTTTACTTATTTAATGAGGTTTTTACCAATAACAGAATGTTTACACTATGAGATACTATATAGATACCTTATATTGTTATATGGTCATGGGGCTACTTGGTAACTTCTAATATCCTTATATTTTATAATAAAGAGTAGCATTATTCATGTAGCAAAAATCTAGGGACGAGAAAAATATAAAGATCGTATGGTGGTGAGATTCACTTACCTCTGCCCATTATAACCCTCCCTTGAAAATCCTGCAGTTGCCCCTGTCTTGGGAAGCCCTAAGCAACCTCTAAGGGAACCCTAGGGGTCCCTAGACCCATGGTTAAAAAACACTGATCTACATAATAGATACAAACCTTGATATAATTGTGAATCTTGTTTCTTTATTCTTCTCATCTGCCTCTGTAGCTGGACTGGTCTTTCTTCATCAACCTTATGGGCTTCTATGGGATAGGCCACTGGCCCAAACGACTGAGTGTTTCTACCTTGCATTTGGTAGAAAGGGAAACTTCCAATGGCATTGTATGGGCAATCGTGCAATTAAGCAAACGTAAATCTATAATCGTGATTGTAACTGTACAGAGCACAAACGTAATTGTACGATCTCAGTAATGTCTTCCCAAGAGGAAAGACAGGAGTAATAGTTACTAAAGATGTTCTTTCCCAGCAGTGCGATGCCAATTCTCTCTTTAGCTTTGTTATCAACTATTCTCAATAACATCACAGGACTTGTGCAATTAGCTAAGTTGACACATGTAGTCGACCTGTGCTCGGCATTCTTTTAATCTGATCTATGCCAATAGCAGCCACAGAGATCAAAAAATGCACAACTATGACTCTTTGTGAAATCTAATTGACAGCAGTGCCTATGTACCGTGACATATATATTTACAATAACAATTGTATTTTTATCTTAAATTGCAGTAAATGGATTCCAGTACACAACTTATTGATGTCACAAATAGCTCAGCCCCAGAATGTCTAGCTCAGCCCCAGAAAGCCAAATCAACCCATTAACATGGACCCATGCGTGCAGTGGAGGTTTTACCTTTTGATGTTCCTTTTACATTTTTCTGGCTGTATCATGTTTTGATGGCCATAATATTGGTTACAAAATGACCAAGGAGAGCAGATTTCTGAATGGTGTGGGAATGTCAAGAGGTAAGAGCTCAGTGTACGGCCAGCTTTACTTTTAGCAAACAATGCTGGAGAGCAACAGCTGAGTTATTGCACCACATTTTGTCTTTAGAAAAAAAAGAGTATAATTCAAGGTAGGAAAATATTATTTTTCCACTTAAAGGGCATGTCCACCCCCAAAACTATAATCCCCCCAACTACTGGCCCTATCATGTAGTGTAGTTTAATCCTTAGCTCACATCCCAGCTCCATGTGGTTCTCCTGTAGTCCCCCCCCAAAGTCCCAAAAACTGCCCACCAGGAGGATAGCAGGACTCTGCCTCCTACCTGCCTCTGGGAGAAGTTTGGCATGCGTACTGCAGCCCTTCACCCCTCTCCCCTCCCTCCCCCCCTCCCTCCCCCTCCTCTCAGGATTCCTCCCCCTAGCATAAATCCCTTTAGATATAGTATTCCCCCTGTCCCACCAGCCCCAACCACTCCATTTTATTTTTAAGAGTGCCTGAACATTTACTTACCTCCCCTCTTCTCTCGCTGCGCACTGAATGACGGCAGCCGTGTCCGTGATTGGCTGCCGCTCAGCCAATCACAGACGCGACTGCCGGTCCCGCCCCTCTGCTTGCATTTTCTCGCAAGAGCAGGGCCGGCAGCGGCGGCGGGGAAAGAGGGGAGGTAAGTAGAAACTTTCTAAGAATAAAAACATAGCGGTTGGGGCTGGGGGGACAGGGGGGGAATACTATATTAAAAAAAATTTTAAGGGTGGACATACCCTTTAACACAACTATGGTAAGGCCTCATTTGGAAATGTGGTGCAGGTTTGGAATCACCGTTACAAAAAGGACATCTTAAGCTAGGTACACACGTACAGATTCTGAAAGATGACAGACGGATCTGCAAGATCCTGTCTGCATCTTTCAAAGATCTGCATACACACAGTCCCGAGGCGTTCTCCTATGTGAGAACGCTCGGGACTGTGTGTTTCCATCGGCCGCCTAGACTCCTCTATAGGGAGTCTAGCGCGGCCGTGGAAATTTCGGCCTTTCCGAACGTAGTGTCGGCCGACCATCATTTGGCGGCTGCGCGCTCGTTCGGGAAACGAACGTACACACGTAACGATTAAGCCCGCCAATCCACGACGTATCGGGTCTAATCGTTAATGTGTGTACCCAGCTTTAGAACTGAGAGAGTTCCAGAGAAACGCAATTAAATGATTAGGGGAATGGAGGAGCTTGACTATGTAACAGATTAGGTAAGTTAGTGTATTCACACTGAGGAAGAGTCTAGGTCACAATTAGATCAAATTATACACAATACACAATCAGCAGATTCTAGGGAAGTAGGTACAGTATAATTAGATCTAAATTAGAAGTGAATTGAATAAAGTGAGTAAAAGGGTTTAGGAAAGGAAACCCTAATGTAATTATCAATATCGGTAAATCCACCAGGTATTTAATGTTTGGTTTGACAACTTGTAAATCTCATGTGCTTTATGCAACATATCATTCATTGCTACCATTTCTTTTATTCTGTAAAAACTAGAGAGATTCCGAACTTCGCAAATCCGGTCCTCTCGAGGATCTGTGAATTGTCGAAAAAATTCGAAAATCCGCGAGCGGACCCATTAAAATGAAAAATTCTTCGAAAATACGAGAAATCCTTGTAATTTTGAAAATTTTCGAAAACGCAGTTCGGAAAAAGAAATCCTTGTAATTTTGAAAATTTTCGAAAACGCAGTTCGGAAAAGTTCGGAAGGCGGAAATCCGGAAAATCCGCGATATCCGCCATTCGCGAATGAGGGAAATCCGCCGCGGATCCGTGTTCGGATCCGCGAACCTGGCCATCACTAGTAAAAACCCAAATTCTCTAAATGGTGCCATATTTAGTTTTTATTGTATTTTTAGTTACACCATATAGATTCCATGTTCTCTTGAAATTCAGGTGTTTGATGAATATGCCGATATTTTCATCTTCTCCGTTTTATTTATCTTTCACCCAAGGGGAATCTTCCTGTTTTTAGAATGCCTGAAGGAAGAGTATTAAAAGAAACTATCAATAATAATATAGTAGATAATGCACCCCTACTGTAAATTATAAGGATATTAGAAGTCACTGAGGAGTTCCGTGACCATATAAAAGCATTAGGCTGCAGGCCTCATGCCTTTTATACAGGGCTGAGAACTCTGAGGTGACATCTAATATACAAATTTTTTTTGTAGGGGGGTGTATTATTTAGTATAATCCACCCCCTCGTTTGAGAACCATCCAGGCCCCTGTGCAGGGATGGCAGGGAGGGATAGGAATAACCGTCTGTCACTTTTTCCAATCTTTCCCCCACCTCCTCACTTCTCCCACCTCTGTTTACTTTTCCCTTCAGGTTTACTTTCTTCACATTGTCTGTGGAAGAGGTGGAGCCGCGCCATCCACAGTGGTGCAGGAGCTGCAGAACTCAGTGAGAGACAATCTGAATAAAGGTAAACCTGAAGGGGAAAGTAAACGGAGGTGGGGGAAGTGAGGCAGGGGGAGAGAAGAGGGCGAGGCAGTTCCGGAAAGTTATAATTGGTGCGCTACTACGTAGTATCGCGCCGATTGTAAGATTATTATTTACAGGTCAGCCCCATTGCATTCAATGGAAGGGGTGGATTATAAAGTAATACACCACATTTTGTCATAGAGAATATTAGTGTATCGAGCTAATGTAACTTTTGCAGCATTAGATATTATAACATTTTAAATTGTAATATGATCATTTGTACATATAAAATTGTACATATAATAGAAATAAATACACATATTTATGACCTTCTGACAGGTAATATATAATGTATAATGTACCCCTACAGTAAATTGTAACAGGGAGATGTAATAAAAGTTCTTTTCACTAAAAATGATGCTTATTTTGCCCCAACCAATCAGATGTTATGTACCACTTTTTAATGATAAGAACTTTTATTAAATCTCCCTGTATATTAGAAGTCATGGCCAAGTTTTTTTTTATAAATAAATGTCTGTACAATTTATAGTTGGTTGACAGGTTTTAACAGAACAGATACCCCTCACAAAGAAAAAGATGGGTGTTCAGCCGCATCCCCCAGAATTACATCACAGCACGGGCTTGAGATAAGTTAAAACATCAGTCTTTATTTATACATGAGGATAAGACACATTTCGTACTATTACAGTACTTAAAGATACCCCTCACACACAACACCAACCAATCCCCTACCCCCAAACTTCCAGATTAACAGATCCACAGATTCTCCACAGCCCACCTTAATTGACCCTAACAACCAACCATTATTCTCTCTACTTAAATACTACACACACCAAATAAACATACCAGCACCCCTCCTCCCCATCCCCCATAATCCAATAAACTACTCACCCAACATGTTGGGAGTTCAGCCTTCCACTGGCCCCGCGCCTATGAAAAGAAAGCGTAAGTAGAGTCAGTTTTAGGGACAGGAAGCCCCAGTGGAGAGTGCCGAGCTCTGTTTTAGAGTTCATAATCGCTATGCTACTATGTAAAGTTTATTTATATTTAAACCTACATACAGTTTGGATTATATGTAAAATAAAAGCAATGCAACCTCTGTCTCAAAACTTCAATTCTGACTTTAATAAATCAATCTATCTAAAACAGAACTTTGCAAGAGCAAAATATAAACAAATAAATAACGGCTGGTCTTACAATGTTATATAAAAATATAAAATCAGCATCTATTATATAACAAACAGAAGGTAAAATGTAGTAGCTATAACACAATACTAATAGACTAATAGATCCTCCTTCCAAACCCAGTTCTGTATGGGTCTATAATGTTCCACTTATAGCAAGTGACTCCACCAGTCCTACACTGAAAACACTTAGAAAGTCATTATTCTGATTGCTACTCTTCAGAAAATGTTTTGCTTCCCAAGAGATCATGTGTACAAACATTAAAGTACAACTAAAGCCTCAGAACAACACGGTATAGATCCTGGTTTCTTCATCTCCACTGCCTTCTTTCTTCATCCCAATGTCTTCTCCTCCACCATATTTATCTACATGGTTTCACCCTCTGTGTAATCTCAGTTTACCCCACAAACATGAACACATATGGATAGTCCATAAATGTATGTGATAGGGAACTCAGATTGTAAGCTCTCTGCCCAGGAAGGATCATTCCTCGGACAGTGTGTACTGAAATAGGGATTATGGACATGGCTTGGGCTGCAGATAGATATTAAGAAGAAGTGTGAGCTGTTGGATTTACTCAAGTCCACATTGTTAACATCCAAATCTCAATCAGTTTATTAAAACAAAAATAGAGTTAATAAAAAAAGCACCTAATATGACCGAGGCACAATCCATTATCACACGAATCTGGACAGGAAGCACAAGGTGTTCCACGATTATAAGGTCTGTGTATCCTAAATCCCTTATTACCCCTAATATATGTGCAAAGAAAAGGAAATACATATTAGTAACAATGAATGGACCACAAAAAAATAATATATTTGCCATAACTAACTTTTGTGCAATGCAAAAATAATTTAATATTCCAGTTACAGTTTCTTTAAAGGAGAACTAAACCCCCCAAAAAATCAAAGTTTAAGTTAGAAAGTACTTGCCCCAACACCCTTCTCAGCATGGAAGATTCCACTCAGGGGCCTTTCCTTTACCTCTATGAGCTCATTTTAGGTTCTGTTTGTTCCCCAAATCTGAAGCTCTTCCTGACGGTACTTTTACCTTGATTACTTTTCAGCACCTGGTGATTTCCACTCCCACCTCTTAACCCTTATGTAGGAATATATTACATCATCAATATTCAAATTGGTGGTACAGCTGGTTAACCCTTTCCTAGTAGCAGTGTTGTAGTGTGATGTATATAGGTCTGGGTATCTAGTGTGTCCGGATCTGAAATAATGTATGTCTCACCTACGGCTTTCACTCCACCAAATCCGATATATAAACAATAAATTAGAGGTGAAACATACAAAGACACAGGTCTGTAGCTGAATATTGCAAGTTTATTGCAAAACATGCGTGCTACATGTTTCAGATCCACCCAAGTACTCTAGCATATTTAAAAACGTAAAGTTCTTATAGTTAAAAATGGTGCAAATTTTGCCCCAACCAATCAGATTTTAGCATAAGAACTTTTATGACATAGGCCTGATAATTTGTACACAACAAAAGGTTGTTAGTATTTTCTTTGGAAGCATGGTGCAGGCTGATACAGTTTGTAGTTAATGCAATGGTACTTAGCACTGCAACATGTATATTTAATACGTGTTTGGCCTTTACACTTCTTCCAGGCTCCAACATTCCCCTTTAAAATGCATTGCACAGAGCTGTGCTAAGACCATGTTCTGTTCACGTCAATTTGCTGCACCTGCAGCTCTGAGCTGTTTTGTTTTTATAAGTGTCCCTTGTAAAGTGGTCAGTTCAATTCTACTGAGGTTACCACCTTTCCCTTTAAGACTCAAACACTTAGGGCTACCTTCCACTAGCGCGTTTTGGATTGTGGTTTGTGATCTGATTGTGCTAATGGGAGTGCAGGCATGTAATAGCCTATGGGACCGGCCCCACTACATGCAATGCGTTTCCGTGTGCTATTGGAGTGCATGCAATCACCATTTTTTTGTCTGTGTTGCATGCGCTCTGCTAGGGTCCAATTGTAGAAGCACAGAACCCATACACGGAAGCGAGCACAATTGCACATGATTGCGAACGTGCGTCCTCCCTTGCACTTAACTGGGGCCTCAGAAAATTGACCTGCTGCAAAGATAAGTTCCATTGCATTAATACATGCTGTATGGCTAAACTGAAATCAATGCAGCTTGCATTACACTTCTAAGGGCTAGGACACACAAGCGCGTTTTTCAGGCGATTGCAATTTTCCAATTGTATTGATATCCCAGCAACGCACCAAAATCTTGCAATTTCGGTTGTGTTGTGATTCACGCATGCATCAGCAATTTAGTAACGCGTGCATTTTCATAATGAAAATGGACAGATCGCAAGCGCAAACGCATGTAAACACATACAAAGACACAGTCTTGTAGAAATGCTCCCAAATATAAAGGGTTAACAAGTTGCTTCTTAAATACATATGAAAAGGGTTAACACCTTCCCCCACTCTGTTTGAGCAGAGAAACCAAGTAGCTAGTTAGCATGTGCAGAAGGAGTTTTGGGTCTTGGACCACCAGGAAGAGGCAACACTAGAAGCCATCATAGATGCCAGTAATCAAAAATGTTCTATAAATGATTTCTACAGTAAGAAGCTGAATTCAAAGGTGAGAGACAAATGGTTTTACAGAGTGACAGTTATAGAGTCTGTGGAGCTGCCTTTGTATTTTGGGTTTAGTTCTCCTTTAAGTGATTCTGACTTGGACCCATTTAAAATAAAATTCCTATGTAAGTCCAGTCAAGTCATAGTCAGGGATCATTCCATGTATCATCTGCTATATATATATTTATTTATTTAGGGCTTATTCAGTATTGGCAGGGACAATATGGCACCACAGACATTCTGTTGGCTCAACACCTCTCTTTCGGACATTGTGCTTTATGCAACCTCCAAATCATATTAGTATGGGTGAACTCTAATAACATCTTTAAGGCAAGATATTAAAGACCATCCATATGGATTATTTTTTTAATTGTTAATTATTGGAAACAATAATTCCTTCAAGCTATAGCAGCACTTTTATTTGTTGATATGTTCCCTATTCCTTTAAATATCCACTATGAAGGTTCCTACATTAAAGCTTTCAATCAAGTGCCCTATTATGTGTGTAGTTTTGCTGTAATTGGTAGGGTAACAGTTGGTATGTGTGAAATGCATGATGGGAAATTCCCTTTCTTACTGCCTCATTGTTATTACTGAGCATGTTTGACTACACAGATAGTCAGGTCAAAGTCGGTTTAGAGTGGGAGGGGGGGAGTAAGTGCTGTTTATATGTATTCATTTATAGATGAGGCAAAACATAAATATTTTTGAGAAACAGTGATAAAAAAAAGAATTCCCCCCAAACCCCCTACCTATTTGATATACCAAGAATGAAGTCCTAAACCTCTATGTACTGACCCCTGGGGTTGCATTTCTCCAGCAATACCTAATATGGACCACGAGATTTTAGACCTCTCTTTCTGGTATTACCTCCTGTGCCTAATGTTAAAAAAAATCTGCATTCTATTCAGTGTAATCAGAGTGCTACAAAGAACGATGCTGGCATAAATAAATAGGAATTTTTATTTACCTGGGAAAAACATTAGAATCTTAGAAGTAAATCTAGAAATAGGGTGGTTTGTGTTACTTTCAACGTTACTATACTTACCATGGGCAATAATGGCAAAGATATATATAAATATAGGGAGCGTTCCCTGGACATATGGACTGGGCACATCCAAGTAGGATTGAATCATACCAAACAAGCTTAATGTTGAATACAAAATAGAAAGAAAAAAATATTAATCACTGTAATACAAAACTATAACAACATAACAAAATAAGGATATTCCATCTCAATTAACAAGCACAATGAAAAGAAAATGGAACATTTCACAAGTAGTCATCGTTATTAAAGGAGAACTAAGCTGTGAGAGAAATAGCATAAGCTGTATCACAAGCCCCACCCCCAAAAGTTTTTCTTATAGCTAGTTGTAGGCTTGCAAATATTCTAATGTATTCCTCAAACCTCAAACCAAGAGACAGACAGGGATATGGCGTTTTTTTTAAATTTTTCTTAATTTCTCGGAGACCCCAGCTACATATGGGATGACCATGTTCTTTCTCCTGTCTTGCTTTTCCTCTTCACTGTTGGTATTCGTGTTCTTTTCTTTCCTTCTACTTCTTTTGACAAATGCCTAGCCTGGATATCCACAGGTTTTAAGGGCTCCTCTGAGATGTTTTATTTCTTTAGCCTTCGCCTCTGTGCTAGTGGGGATGTTCTCAGTAGAGATGGCCGAAACTGCTAAAATCCGTTCCGCCTGTGGATTCGCGGATTTTCAAAAAAATTCGAAAATCCGCGTAAAAACTCATTAAAGTCAATGGGAGAAAAAAATCCGCACAGATCCGAAAATCCGCACAGATCCGCCTAAATATAAGGTAAATTAGCAATGGTAAATTACTGTACATGGCTGTGGGACCTGGGAAATGGTCTGGGGAACACGTACATATACCCAGAACTAAAAGAAAAAAAAAACTTGCCGCACGATTGCACCTTTTTTAGAGCTTTCGCATTCTATTTTCGAATTTTCGAAAATTTTGCAAAAAATGATACAGTAACTTACTGTTAATGGCTCTGGGACCTCAGAAATGGTCTGGGGAACAGACCAATCTGATTGTAACCAATTCTGATTGAAAAAGAATCTTATTGGTTAGTATACCAATCAGATTCTTTCTAAAATAATTTTAATGTATCCAATCAGAATTGCTTACAAATAAAGGTGACATTTTAAAACCCTAAAGCTTGAAGCCTGTTATTTGCAGTGTATATGTTTTTAAGGACATCGGCACCATGCTGAAAGGCCACTGACGTGGAGCTCCGCTAACGGAGTGGGTAGGTGACCGCTCCTCTATTTTTCTTTTAGAAAGTTCCCCAGACCATTTCCCAGGGCCCTTTACAGCAAGTTACTGTATTATTTTTGCCAAATTTTCGAAAATTCTTTAAAAATTCGAATTTTCTAGAATATTCGAAATTTCTCGAATTTTCAAAATTTCCAGATTTTTCGAAAATTTTCGAACGCAGTTCGGAAAACATTTGGAAAGCGGAATTCCGGAAAATCCGCGAGATCCGCAATTCGCAGACCTCGGAAATCCGCCGCGGATCCGGTTTCGGATCCGCGAACTGGCCATCTCTAGTTCTCAGCTCTGTGTTGCAGGGTTCTGATGACACCCAGCTTGTGATCTAAAGGGTGGTGGGAGTCAAACATCAAATACTGATCTGTGTGTGTTGGCTTTCTGTAAAACTCTTCTTCCAGTTTTCCATTTTCCTTGACTTCTACCAAGCAGTCCAAGAAAGCCAGTGTGTTGTTTTGTACCTCTTTCCTTGTAAATTTGATGTTCTAGTCTACGCCATTGATGTGGTCTGTGAAGGCTTGTACTTCCTTCTGGTGGATTTTAACCCAGGTGTCATCCACGTATCTGAACCGGTGGCTGGGTGCTATGCCTTTAAAGGTATTAAGCGCCTGTTTTTCCACTTCCTCCATGTAAGGTTGGCCACAATGGGTGAAACTGGCCAATCGTAAATCTACTTTTTTTTCTTCTTCTCCTCTGACCTTCCTTTCCCTTGTTTTTTTTTTTTTTTAGCTCATATTACATTTCCCACATGGTATATAAACCATTGGGGAGATTCAATTTCAGGAAGTCGCGTAACTTACCTTAGCCCGATTCCACGATACAATACCTGAAGTAAACAAGATTATGTCAGGTATTGCATCGCGGGATCGGGGTAAGTAACACGACTTTAAAGCCTCCCACACAGTACCGTTAAGTTTCATGCTACCAAGTAGCACAAAACTTAACAGTAGGGGTTTTGGATCGATAGCACAGTGCTATTCCCAAAAACATTTGGAAATGGCGCCGTGCTCTAAAATCCTTCGAAAACCCACGGTAACCCCACATTTCTTTGGGTTAACGTGGGTTTTACAAGGATTTGGGCCATATTGAATCTCCCCCCATGTATCCACTATCAAAGTGGAACCCAATAGGGGTATCAACGAATATACATACTCAAGTTTACATAGTACAATCACCAAACGAAGCTGGGCACCCCGTAACAGACTACAGTGTTTCCCATAAAAATCAAAAGTTTTATTAGTACATCTTAAAAAGCACGTCTACACCTGACGCGTTTCGTGTAATGGTTTCACTTCATCAGAGGCATACATACTTAAGTTCATAACTCTTCAATCAATCCTTAACTCTGCTGCCAGGCTCATTCACCTCTTTTCCCGCTTCTCACAAGCTGCCCCTTTCTGTCAATCTCTCCACTGGCTTCCCATTACCCAAAGGATCCAATTTAAGCTGCTAACCATATCCGTCAAGGCTCTCTTCAATACAGCCCCCCCCATACTTTTCTGATCTTTTAAACAGATACTACCCAAGGCTTAACCTCCGCTCTGCTCATGATCTTCTCCTCTCATCCACTCTGATCACCTCCTCCCACGCCCGTATACAGGACTTTTCTCGTGCTGCCCCTCTGCTCTGGAACTCTCTTCCTCGCTTTATACATCACTCACCATCACTTCATATCTTCAAACGCAACCTCAAAACTCACCTCTTCAGGCAAGGGTACAATCTAGACCTGGACACTTCTACCCCTCTTACTGATCCATCGCAGACCCACTAGTTATACTCCACTGACAACTTAGTTAGAGCTACTGATCTGCTTCACCTTATGTCTCATCCCCATCTCCTCTAGACTGTAAGCTCTCGGACAGGGCCCTCCATCCTATTGTACCACAGTAATGCTGTAACTTACCACATTAACAGGGTTATTCAATAAAAGTTCTTATCGTTTAAAATGGTGCTAAAGTTGTCCCAACCAATCAGATCTTATTTAACATTTGAAAGCTAACATCTGATTGGTTGGGGCAAATTTAGCAACATTTTAAATGATAAGAACTTTTATTAAATAACCCTGCATGCTGGACCAACACTTAAGTAATTTGCAGTTTGTATTACTTGCACTACCCTTGTATGTAACATGTATGTTTTCCTCATGTATATTAATGCAACTGTAAAGCACCATGGAAGATGTTAGCGTCATATAAATCCACAATAATAATAATAATAATAATAATAATAATAATAGTTAGCAGTAATTAGCAATAAAGGGAACAAATGGAAACAACACCATACAGTATTTCCCTGTTGTTTCATTCTATTTATGATTAGCAGCCTGTGTATTAGCATATGACCACAGACAGTGGATTCCCATGAACTACATGCCAGATAGGATGCTTGCTCATTACTGTTTTATAATAGTTCTTTCTACTGCCCAAACAACCTCAATCTCTTGATGCAGTACCTGAGTATAATGACCAGTCATTACATCTGTTGATTGGTTTTTTTCATCATAGACAAAGTCTTTTTTTTCATCAAACCATGAAATGATTGCTGAGGTCCAGGAAGTTTCTGCAGTTGACAGGTATATGTTTTCCCCACAGATTGCCTTTAAAGGACCTAGTAGAAAAAATACACAATTTAATTTGTAAGATACAATCACTTTTGGTTCTGTTGTATTTATTTGTTACACAGTCCTTTACAACCTTAGACCAAGCTGAAGATAGACCACAGCTATGTCAATTAATATGACAGGCCCAGAACTTATTCTTTTCATGCCCAATGATTAGTGAAAGTCCTAACCTGCTTACTATATGCTGGAAGAAAGTAGGGTTTAACAGTCCTTGTGCCACCTATGCCAGATATCCCACCCGTCCCCCCTGGAAAGCCCCTGGGATGCCCCTAACCCCGCCCCCTCCAACCCCATAATGGCTAACCCTCCCCCCTGCGTGACGTTGACATCATGCCCCCTCGCCACGCCCCCTCCCCCACCCTGCCCAGAAACCTTTAACGGCAGGGTGGGATGTCTGCCTAAGCCTACACCATAAATAATTCTGTGCTTAGTGAATCTCTAATGGAAAAATATTTGGGGGTTCTGGTAGATAACAGACTTATCTGTTATCAATGCCAGTCAGCAATGGCTAGAGCTAGCAAGATATTGTCTAGTATACAAGAGGGGAATAGATTCAAGAGAGAAAGATATTATTCTCCCTCTTTACAAGGCACTGGTAAGGCCTCATTTGGAATTTGCGGGGCAGTTTAGGAATCCCATATACAAAAGGGACATCTTGGAAAGGGAAGGATTGCAGAAATGGGCATCTCAAATTATAAAGGGAATGGAGGGACTTGACTATGCAGGCAGATTAGACAAGTTAGGGCTGTTTACATTACAGGCTGTGCCGGGACGAAGCAGATGACAGCGAAACGCGTAGCAGCAGTGACGTGTACTCTCTGAACCCGCAGGAACTTATTAGTGTTGGGGCTTGCTTGCCTTCCCGCTTGTAGTCTGTGCCGGTCATAGGCGTTAACTCCGGAGGATCGTATCTTCGCCTCCTGGTGGGTCTTACCTGCACTACCCTGTATTGGATCACAAGAGTTTGCTTGCCATGGACAAGAAGTTTTATATGTCCGGGGGGACCTGGGGAATCGTGTTGGATGTCCACTCCTTTACGACCGGATAGCGGTGCAGTATTATTACACTTTTTTATTGACTCTCTCGGCTCAGTGTATTTTTAGGCGTGTGCACAGCTCAGTGTATTTTTAGGCGTGCGCACACCGCCTGGACTATTGGTGATTCTTCCGTCACTAAGGACATTTGGTCAGTTTAGCTACTTGTCTGGACTCTCAGTTGCTTTCCCCAGATTGCTTTTATCTTTTAATAGTATTCATTATTGGAGA
The DNA here is from genome assembly GCA_019447015.1 of Hymenochirus boettgeri. Taxonomy (NCBI): domain Eukaryota; kingdom Metazoa; phylum Chordata; class Amphibia; order Anura; family Pipidae; genus Hymenochirus; species Hymenochirus boettgeri. The sequence continues at coordinate 283,569,032 of CM033473.1, forward strand.
TTTGTTACTCCTGCTGAGTTTTAATTGTTACTTTGTTGTATTGCCATATACTGTTCTAAGCTGGGCAGCTTGTATGGTTATTTGTTTATATTTAGTGCTACATTGATATTAATACATGTTTATTTCTTTATTCTATTTCTTGGTGTTTTTTCCCTGGGGGGCACTGTTTGATATATTTATTATTGTGTAGGAGCGACTTCCTCCTATTATTGAGTAGGAGACTCAGTAGTACCCTCCTTTCATCTGAGTAGGAGACTCAGTAGTACCCTCCTTTCATCTGAGTAGGAGACTCAGTAGCATCTCCTTTCATCTGAGTAGGAGACTCAGTAGTATCCTCCTTTTCATCGAGTAGGAGACTCAGTAGTATCCTCCTTTCACTGAGTAGGAACTCAGTAGTACCTACCTCCTTTCATCTGATTAGGAGACTCAGTAGTACCCTCCTTTCAGAGTAGGATACTCAGTAGTAACCCTCCTTTCATCTGAGTATAGACTCAGTGTACCCTCCTTTCATCTGAGTAGGAGACTCAGTAGTACCCTCCTTTCATCTGAGTAGGAGACTCAGTAGTACCCTCCTTTCATCTGAGTAGGAGACTCAGTAGTATCCTCCTTTCATCTGAGTAGGAGACTCAGTAGTACCCTCCTTTTATCTGAGTAGGAGACTCGTAGTATCCTCCTTTCATCTAGTAGGAGACAGTAGACCCTCCTTTCATCTGAGTAGGAGACTCAGTAGTACCCTCCTTTCATCTGAGTAGGACTCGTAGTATCCTCCTCCTTTCATCGGAGTAGGAGACTCAGTAGTACCCTCCTTTCATCTGAGTAGGAGACTCAGTAGTACCCTCCTTTCATCTGAGTAGGAGACTCAGTAGTACCCTCCTTTCATCTGAGTAGGAGACTCAGTAGTACCCTCCTTTCATCTGAGTAGGAGACTCAGTAGTACCCTCCTTTCATCTGAGTAGGAGACTCAGTAGTACCCTCTTTTCAATCTGAGTAGGAGACTCGGTAGTATCCTCCTTTCATCTGAGTAGGAGACTCAGTAGTACCCTCCTTTCATCTGAGTAGGAGACTCGGTAGTATCCTCCTTTCATCTGAGTAGGAGACTCAGTAGTACCCTCCTTTCATCTGAGTAGGAGACTCGGTAGTATCCTCCTTTCATCTGAGTAGGAGACTCAGTAGTACCCTCCTTTCATCTGAGTAGGAGACTCAGTAGTACCCTCCTTTTGCCCATAGCTATATAATTCTTTTCTGTTTACATTAGAGAAGCGACGTTTGCTTCTTTTATTGAATTATTAAATAAAAATGAGATACACATTATTTTTCTCACTTTTTATCTTCCTTTCTTCATCTGAACTATGATTTTTAGAGCATTGATGTACAAAATGGAAAGCATTTTCAGCAGCCTCATTGCACCACACCTGCACCAAAAGAAAAATATTAAAGGTTCATTATTAAAGTCTGTATTTGATGTGTTATGGTCAGTTATATCATACGATCATATGTCGCTGCACATAAATTACATTATGACATCATGACATTGCAACAGCCCAACTGCCTTGACTTGGCCAGTACAGACTTGATCTGAAGGGTTTGTCCCATTGTCTAGAACATGGAGCTTTGTCCAGTGGGGGTGGGGCCCGAGGGTTACAGATTAAAGGACAACTAAAGCCTCAGAACAACATTGAATTAGAAGGCAGATCTCCTTGATATAAAAGCAGTAATCTGTGTCTTACCTCTCATTTTGATATGGTTGTTGAGAAATCTAACTTTCTAACATGGAGTTTGTGTTTTATTTCTATTTGTGTTTTTATTTCTTCTTTTAGAGAAGTAAAATGGTGCTGCCTTCTTGTAGTGTCTCTGACAGTCATAGGTTCTGCACAGCCTCACCATCACCCCCGCCACACACACACACACACACACACACACACACACAGTTCTTAGAATTTACAGCTCAGATTTTTAAATCCGAAAAAAGTTTTTTAGTAGAGGGCTTGCTCTGTCTAAAGTTTTTAAAAATTCTAAAAAAAATAATATACACTCTAACATTGGTTTTATACGTTTTTCCTATTTTGCTAATGAATAATGTAAATAAAGATGTCTTATTCCGTGTGATAAATGTATCATTAGAACTGACCGTTCCCATCACATGATTTGCCTTTTCCCATTCATTTATTCATTTTCTATTCACACGGTGAACAAGCTAAGGTTACTGTAACCCCAACATTACTGTGACTGTGGCTTTTGGCCAAAACTGTTAATATCAATGTCTCCTAGACTCGCTTCTTAAAGGAACACTCTACAGTGCAGTAGCCGACTGTCTTCTTCCACTTTTTGAAGTAAGCGCATTTATTAGAATGGATGTCTAATTTTATTTGCATAGAGTGCTGTACAATGTTACAATGCAAAAAGGGAAGGAAAGATAAAAAATATTAATATTAAGTAAATGTCTACATTAAAGGGCATGTCACCCCAAAACTAAAATTTAACCCACTTCTGGCCCCACTGTGTAGTGTTAAAGAATCCTTACCTTACAGCTCTGCTCTTTATGGTTCTCCTGTAGTGTCTGTCCAAAGTTCCAAAAAGTGAAGAATAGGAGCTGTCTGAGTGTCATCTGGTCCCTGCTTCCTCACTTTCCTCTGAGAGGTTTCTGACACAAACCCTACCCCACCCCCTCCCTCCAGATCCCTTCATGGCTGCCTTTTCCCTAGCTTAAAACCCTTTTTCTGTAGTGTAGGGAACCCTAGCCCACCACCAACCACTGTGCTTGCAGTTCTGGTAAGCAGAGGGCCATGGCGGTTGGGGGTGGACGAGGGAGTCCTACACTACAGAAAAAATAAATCAGGGTGGAGATACCCTTTAATAACTCTATAAATACATCATTGTTAAGACTTCTGAATTTTCAAAATCTATTTTCACCCTGAATTTTTGACAAGGTTCTACGAGGTTCCCCCCTCAAAATTCTGATCCACAAAATTTCCAAACCTACTTAGAAATAGAGATGAGAATTTGGGTCCGACTCAGACCCGGATCCAACACAGAACCTCTGTTCCGAAATCAGAACGTTCTGTCCGAAACCAGGTTGATCGCTCCTATTTCGGGACTATGGACCGATTTTTCGAGGGTTACCGAATGTATCAGGTTTTTTCGGCAACCCTCAAAAATAACTTTGACCATTCTATTCATTTCTGGGATAATTATCGAGAATCGAACACGGGAGCTTGAAAGTAGCGTGTGTAAGAATAAAATCGAATTTTTTTTCCCCGAATGTCCTGGATATTCATACGTGTCCCCCAGACCATTTCCCAGGTCCCAGAGCCATTTACATTAAGTTACCATTGTTATTTTAACTGTATTTCAGCCAAACTTTTCAAAGTATTTGACTCCTGTTGACTTTAATGGGTCCGTTTTCGAACTTTCAAACTTTTATCAAAGTTTGAAAACGGACTGAACTTTATTAAGTTCGGCCATCTCTAGACAGGAGTCATATGTGGAAATATTTTATTCAGTGTTAAACTTACCATTTTCATCATGTTGCTTGCAGGGGGATCAACCTTCCTTCTAAGATCATTGTGTGCGTCAACAATTTCCTTTTGTGTTTCTTTGTCTAAAGTTCTAAGTTCTGAATTCTGTGAAGCGAAAAGGAAAGAATAATAAATTCCCCATAAACCTGCACATCACATCAAACTTCTCCACTGCTACCTTTATTTCCTTTATAATGTATCACTAGGTTTGCACGTCAATCCCATTATGTTGTATCTATAATTTACTAGTGTTTCATGAAAATTTAAATAAAACTTCCAGTGTCATGTAATAAAACTGTATTACAAGGGGGCATGGGGATAATTCATTGTCTAACCCCCACTGCAAGATCGCACACAAAGTGAAGAAAGCAGCATTAAACAAATATGTAAATGGTGCAGTTCTATCATATGGGTTGGATACCTCATTACCTCACCTGCCAATAAACATAAACCTAACAAATTGCTATGTTTATGGGTTCATTTTGGAATTAACATACAAAAACAAAAAACAAACTCACAGGTAATTCCCAACAGTCTGTAACTGACAAAAAAATGTCAACCAAAGTCAGACTCTACACTACAGTGTTCAAATTCCCTTTATTTCCATACAATGTGTCCTGGGGACATAATGACATCTACCCAAAGGACTTTCATTTTAGTAACGTTTATTATTCACTAGATTTGCATGAAGCTTTGGAAATAAAATGTACAGTATAGTAGTACACAACACAATATTGTAAGTAGATTTCTATCTATCTATCATCTATCTATCTATCTATCTATCTATCTATCTATCTTATCTATCATCTATCTATCTATCTATCTATATATCGTATCTATCTATTATCTATCTCCCATCTATCCTATCTATCATCTATCTGTCTATTACTCACTATCTATCTGTCTGTCTATCTATCTATCTATCTATCTATCTATCTATCTATCTATCTATCTATCTATCTATCTATCTATCTATCTGTCTGTCTGTCTGTCTATCTTATATCTATCTCATCTATCTATCTATCTATCTATCTATCTATCTATCTATCGCTATCTATTATCTATCTATCTACATATCTATCTATCTATCTATCTATCTTTTTCTATTTATTAATTTACCCATGTACTGTTTATCAAACCTATTTTATACTTTCATTACAGCAGAAACCTTAATAAAAACCTCACAAAATAGACATTTCATTTTATTATACCGACTAACAAGTACAAATGTAACTTACTTGTCCTTGAGTCCAGTAAAACCCTGATAATATACAAGCGATGATGGTGAAGGTATTCATTGTTAAGTTTTTCAGTTAATACCTCGTCTATTTCTCTCAGTAGGGATTATAACTGTTTGCCAGGCCAGTGAGGCATGAAACCATTGGCTGGAGGACTCTAGTTTATAAGAATAGGAAGCTAATTTGTCACCCCTCACATAAAAAAATAAATAAATGATGATTTAATCTCTTCAAACTCTTTTACAAGCTTTTGCATGCTCAGAGGAGGCAGGAGGGTATAGCATTCAGTTATTGGTTGTAATGTAATCTGTTACATTCATGATGGACATGGACAGTTGCTAGCTGGAATAAAAAGAGGTAACTGAACAGGCAGCATTTCAGGTTAGATTTACATCTCTCAGATTTCTAACTATTGCAGTTTTGGGAATTGGGGGTGCACTTCCTACCAGATAAAAACTTCCTACCAGTGGTTTGTCTTACTTTATACTAAATTATTTACATGTTATTATTATTATTATCCTGTGATCTTAAAGGGAAGAAAATACATCTACATAGGGAAAAGTTAGTAATTTGGCAATTCAGATCTAAATCTAATAGTCTAGAAAATGCGATTAAATGCTAATAAGGTCTCTACAGCAGCAAGTCCCTTGTTCTAAAGGACCTTGCTCTGAAGGACATAGAAAAAGAAGGACATTTAATCATTTGATGGTTGTATGGTGTGTGTTAAAGTTTGAAAATAAGTTTGAAAATAAGGTGATTGAGCTGATAGTGTGCTGTATCAAGGAACGTGTGCAGGACTGTGTGTGCAGTAAGCAGATTAATATTTATATCTTTCAGTTAAAGGGGTGCACTGGGCTTTTATATTCTACTATTGTACCTGTTGTAATCACAAACAGGTTGTGAAAGGGTTAATAAGTGTTTTGTTTTTTCCCTCTCTTCCTCTTGCACTAATTGGTGTGGGGGGCTGGGGCCTATAAGTTAAATTGGATTTAGATTGGTTGGACCTGTGGTTTGGACCTAACAAAAGGAACTTTCCTGTGAGTGGAAACCAACTAGAGTGGAACGTGTACAAAGTCCCTTGTTGTAAAGGACCTTGCACTCAAGGAGATAGAAAAAGAAAGACATTGAAACAAGAAGGGCAATTAAACAAGGTTGGTGTCTTACTGTGCTGGTGTTGTGTATTAGAAGGGACAGTTCTGTCAGTACCGTACAATGTGCATCCTGCCACATGTATAGGAACCTGGAGCAGACGTTCCAGGGGACCTATGTCTGTGTCAGGTGTGAGTGGGTTGCCCATTTGGAAGCTGAGGTGGAGAGTCTAAGGGGGCAGCTTACAGTATTGCAGGGATTGGCAAATCTGGGGGAACAGCAGGCACCAGTATAGAGGTGAGTGGAAGTGGCACAGGGAAGGTTAAGGGGGGAAGTAGTTTTGTTAGGGTTACTAGGGGAAGTGTGGGACAGAAGGGTAGGGTTGCTTCTTCCCAGATTGCCCATCCCAACAGATTTACTGCCTTAGGTGTTGAAGTGAAGGAGGACAGCTCAGAATTAGCATGTATGGAGCAGGCTGATCCCTTGAGCACCCAGGGGACTGCCATGTCTAATACAAGGGAGGATGAACTTAGGATCAGGAATGCTAGGCAGGTGGTAGTGGTAGGGGACTCCATTATCAGGAAGGTAGATATGTTAATCTGCCGCCAAGACCTTACATGGTGAAGTGTGTGTTGCCTGCCTGGTGCTAGGGTTCGGCATGTGGCAGATCGTGTAGACAGATTATTGGGTGGGGCCAGGTGTGACCCGAAGGTCTTGGTTCACATTGGTGCCAATAACAAAGTTAGAGGAGGAGGTAAGGTCCTTATACATGATTTCCAAGAGCTAGGGGCCAAGTTAAAAGTGAGAACCTCCAGGGTAGTGTTTTCAGAAATACTACTGCAGCCACATGCTACACTAGGGAGACAGCGGGAGCTTAGGAGCCTTAATGCAGGGCTAAGAGGGTGGTGTAAGGAAGGGATGGGTTGCACCTCACTGATGGCGGTGCAGCTGTTTTAGGGGAGAAGATGGCTAGAGAGTAGGAGGAGATTTTAAACTAGGTTTGGGGGGGAGGGTATTAGTAGTCTCACTGGGATAGATAGGCCAGGAGGAAAGCAGGGTGTAGATAGGAAAGCAGGGTGTAGATAGGCCAGTGGTGGGTGGAAAGGAAGTGGGGTAGGGAGGCATGTGTATTAAAGTGTATGAATAAATTACAGGATCATAATCTAAAATGTATGTTTGGAAATGTGAGAAGCCTGGCTGACAAAATGGATGCATTGGAGATTATGGCGTTGAATGAAAAGTATGATGTAATAGGTATAGCAGAAACCTGGTTTAACAGTTCTCATGACTGGGCTGTAAATTTAGAAAGATATGCCTTGTTTAGGCAGGACAGAGAAAAAAGGAAAGGGGGAGGAGTATATTACAAACTGACTAAGACAGCCATTTAGTGGTCATGCAAATAAAAATTTCAAAAAGCTTGCACATGGAAGCACAAAAAACACATATGTACTAGCGCGATTGGCGCAAGCAATTTAAAATCGTGCTTGTGACATTTTTACAGTGACTGCTTCATGGAAGCAAATAGCTGGCATTAAAGTAACACAGGGGGTAAGTCCACATAGGGGTTTGCAATATTAAACTGATGGGAGCTTAACGCTTGAATCTTTCAATAAATGTTCTTCAATGGTATAAAATATTTGCAATAAATCATATTTTCCCCAGGAGATAAGTGTATTAGAATTAGTATCAATTATTTTAAGGCATGTATATTGCTGCATGTTTTCAATTTAGCCTTTTAATCAGGCTTAGTACCCCAATGCCAGAATAACTGTGAGGGCACGTATGCTCAGTAATCACCTTAAGCCAGCACGGAGAAGAAAGCTTGGGCAGGACTGAGCAATTGTACCCAGGAAGACACAAGACTCTTACAAGTCTTTTTTATTTATTCATTTACCTGCATAGATTTGGGTCTGGCAAACTAACAATTTTGGAACAGGTCAAACCAAACTTTATTAAATATCATGGTTTGTGATCAGAAGGCATCGTCTCTTTCTCGTTACTGTGTGTACCCACCTTTTTTTTCCCTGTAACAGATGCAGCCTCCCCCCAAATACCACTGTAGAATAGAGATGAACAAAACTGGCTAGTTTCGTTCTGATGTAGCATAGTATTGTAGTATAGTATTTGAGGTTGAATAAAGACATACGTCCATACAGTCCAACCCATCTAGCAGTATCCTCATTTCCTGCCTAACTTTTGATCCAGAGGAAGGCAAATAAACCCACCAAAAAAATTCCTTCCTGACACCAAGTGGCAATCGGAAATATCCCTGGATCAACTCTAATTTATGTATCAATACCAGTAACTTGCAACATTCCTTGTTTGCAGAAACTCATCCAGCTTTTTTTTTTTTTAAACTGACCAATGAACCTGCCATAACAACGTCCACTGGAAGACAGTTCCATAGCTTTACCGTTCTCACAGTGAAAAACCCTTTCTGAACTTGAAGCCTAAACCTTTTTTCTTCAAGTCTTAAGGGATGTCCTCGTGTCCTTTGACATGTTCTATTGGTGAACAATGCCCCAGAGAGTTGATTGTATGGCCCGTTAATGTATTTATACACAGTAATCATATCCCCACGCAAGCGCCTTTTCTCCAGCGTACATAATTGTAACTTTTCCAGTCTCTCTTCATATTCAAGCTCCCCCAATCCCCTTATTAATTTAGTTGCCCTTCTCTGAACCCTTTCCATTTCAAAGATGTCCTTTTTGTACACAGGATTCCAAAATTGCACTGCATATTCCAAATGAGGCCTTACCAATGCTTTGTAAAGAGGGAGAATTACATTTTCCTCCCTTGAATCCATACCTCTCTTTATACAAGACAATACCATGCTGGCTCTGGCTGTTGCCGCCTGGCACTGCTTGCTACCTTTAAGTTTGTTATCCACCAAAACTCCAAGATCCCTTTCCAACAGGGATTCACTTAACACAGAGCCATTTATAGTATAAGTAGCACAAGTATTTTTAAGTCCAAAATGCATCACCTTACATTTATCAACATTGAATTTCATCTGCCACTTAGCAGCCCAATGTGATAATCTATCTAGATCCCCTTGCAACGATTGCACATCCTCTGAAGTTTTTAATGGTCGACAAAGTTTTGTGTCGTCGGCAAACACAGAAACCTTGCTGACAATACCCACTTCCAAATCATTAATAAATAGATTAAATAGAAGCGGCCCCAACACAGAACCCTGTGGCACCCCACTTAGCACTTTAGTCCATAATGATGAAGCCCCATTAACAACTACTCTCTGCATCCTATTCATTAACCAATTTTCTATCCATGTACAAATGTGACTCCCCAGACCAACAGACCTTAGCTTATTCATTAGTCGCCTATGGGGGACTGTATCAAAAGCCTTTGCAAAATCCAAGTAAACTACATCTACTGCTATACTAGAGTCTAAATTTCTACTTCCTCATAAAAGCCAAGCAAGTTAGTTTGACAAGATCTATTCCTCCTAAATCCATGCTGGTTACTACTTATAATGTCAGTCCTTGAAACATACTCTAGAACATGTTCCCTTATTAATCTTTCCAGGATCTTTCCCACCACTGAAGTTAAACTTACAGGCCTGTAATTACCCGACTGTGAACGACTACCCTTTTTGAATATTGGAATAACATCAGCCCTTTTCCAATCCAGAGGCGAAACCTCCGGACATAAGGGAAACTGCAAAAATAAGAAACAATGGCCTAGATAAAACTGAACTTAGCTCCCGAGAATGTATTTTATCCGGTCAAGAATATTTATTAATATTAACATTATTTATTTATTTCTGTACCATATCCTCGGTTAACTAAAGTGCACTTGAATACCATTATTGCTACTATACTCTATGATATCTGTACTTGGATCTTCTATAGTGTATACAGAGGGAAAATAAATATTCAAGACATTTGTTGTATCGCCATCCGCTGTAACTAACTTATCCCCATTAATAAATGGTGCCACATTCTCAGTCCTTATCTTCTTACTATTAATATACTTAAAAGAAAATGTAGGCTTAGTGATGCTTTTGATAGCTCCGGTCCGGGTTAGGGAGCGGGGCGCCTGACCTGGAGGATGCTGGGAGCTGTAGTCAGCCGGCAAGCCCCTCCTCGCGGGTTCCGGCCGCGGCGCGTGCTGATGACGTCAGCGCGGCGCCGCGTGCCTTCCGATTGGCCGGCCGGGTCTCGCGAGGCCCGGGAACGTGACGTCACGTCTGACGTCACGCGGGGATATAAAAAGGGGGGCGGCCCGAGGTCTAGGCGCCATTTTAGATTGCATTGCCAGGGAATCACTTCTCTCAGGGCAATATAATCTGCAGGCAATTTTGGAGACAGCCAGGATGGCTCAGTCAGACAATCAGGCGATGCTGAATAGGATTAGGGAGAGGATCAGCACAGAGGGGGCAGGATGGCTGCAGGAGATCCTCAGTGCAGACTCCCAGATAACCAGAAACGTGAGTACTGGGTTGAGGCCCACTACCAGGTCTGCTAGCCGGCTGGCTGGCAGGCCTATACGCCCCTCCTTTGCCCCCTCTCGTCTGAGTCCCAGTCCCCCACGAGCTAACAGGGGACGCCGGGGTTCACATGTCAGGCAGTCGGGCACGGCAAGGGGCCGGGCGGTGACTGAGGGCCTGCTCAGGTCCTTTAACACTGTACACCCATCCCAGCTAGTTCGGGTGGAGGTCCACCGCCCTCAGGTAGAGGCTTTCGAAGGAGGGCCTGTGGTACCCGGCGCCCCCAATTCAGTATCAAGGAGAGGAAGAACCAGGGGCAGAGGTGGCTTTGCCCCTTGGTTGCCGCAGTCCGCCCGCCCAGCTGTAGCAGCAGCATCGGCGGGGGACATAGCTAGAGACCCTTTACCAGCACCACATGTCAGTGAGTCGGATGAGGGAGAGCTGGAGTTTGTGGATGCCAGGTCCACCATCAGGGGCATCACCCCTGCGCCCACTAGGCTTAGAGAGCTGGAAGAAAGGGGGTCACCCAGGGAGAGGAGTCAGCCTAGGAGGGCCAGGAGCAGCCGCAGGCATGGCAGGAGGCGGAGCAGGTACTCCTCCTCAGACGAGAGTAGTGACGACTCCCGCGGCCGTAGGCACAGGGGCCGCCATGGGGGGACCGCCGTAGGCGCAGCTCCCATTCTAGAAGCCACAGCGGGCGCAGACACTCGCGCCCCAGGACCAGGAGATCAAGGGCTTCCCGATCCCCCACGTCTGACAGGAGCAGGGTGTCATCGGTCGCAACCTCTGGAAGGGAACACACCAGGGAGAAGAGCACTCCCCAAGAAGGCCAGCAGCTGCAGCAGGTACCAGCGGAAACACCGGGCCCCGCAGAAGTCATCGCAATGCCAGGTCCATCAAGCAGTGAGTACACATGTGCTGGGGCATGGGGGGCGGCTAGTGGGGGAGATGGTGGTGAACTGGTCCAGGTGTTGCGGGCATTGATGGGAAAATTGGACACAATGCCTTCTGGCTCATCAGTGAGCTCAGTCCCAGGGGGAGTAACAGCGCTCCCGCCTGCCCCCGAAGTTACATCTGTGGAAGCTCTAAAAGAGTCCTATTTTTGTGGGGTGAGCCCACTGGGAGTACACCTGTCCGGGGAGGTGAAGGAAAAAATCTGGAAAAACGACTATGTCGATATCTGGTCCCTGATTCCCACCGACATGGTCACGGTGGAAAAGGAAATAGTTAGATCGGACAAAGGGGAAAAGAAGCCAAGGGTGGCCAAAACTTTTGGGAATTGGCTCCAAGCCTTCTGTGTATTAGCGGGGGTCATAGGGCAAAAAGCCCCTCAGAAATGCTCAGAACTTTTTGTCTATTTAGACATGATCTTCGGAGCATACAAGACACACGGAGGGTCGGCCTGGCGTCAGTATGATGAGGAATTCAGGCGACGCTTGGCGGTTAGGCCTGAGATGGGGTGGAATATCAAGGCCCCTGATTCTTGGCTAAGAATCATGTTGTCCCAAAGGTCTCCTATGGGTTCCGCCCCAGCCCCAATAGCCAGCACTAGTGCATTTCAGGCCTCGGGTTTAGAAAGTCGGGCCCCTGCTGGTTATTCAATGAAGGGAACTGCAAGTTCGGAGCAGCTTGTAGGTTTAAACATGAATGTTCCTTTTGCGGGGGAGGGGGACACTCTGCCGCCAAATGTTTTCGGAAGTCCCGCCCCTCAGGTAAACGAGGTAGTGGAGGTAGACCGGCGGACGCCGGTGAACGTGGGGGCAATGGAGCCTTGGCTCGAGGTTTACCCGGAGAGGGCGGCAGCAGGCCTCATCAGGGAGGGGTTTAAATACGGTTTTAGAATTCCGTTTCAGTTTTCACAGTTTCCCAAGTTTGCGCCGAATCTGAAATCGATTAAGGAAGCACCTCAAGTGGCCAGGGAAAAGGTCTTAGCGGAGGTTAAGCTAGGGTGTATGTCAGGTCCGTTTCCCGAACTTCCTTTTACCAACCTGAGAGTTTCCCCGTTGGGGCTAGTCCCCAAAAAAGAAAGTGGAAAATTTCGCCTGATTCATCATCTATCTTATCCAAAGGGCAGCTCGGTAAATGATGGTATCAGTAAGGAAGAGGCCTCGGTTTCATATGTATCCTTCGACAGGGCTATTCACTTGGTAAGGAGGGCCGGAAGGGGGGCCTTGCTAGCAAAATCAGACATCGAGTCTGCATTTCGCCTATTGCCAATTCACCCAGAATGTTTCCATCTGCTGGGCTGTCAATTGGACGGAATGTACTATTACGACAAGTGCTTACCCATGGGTTGTGCCATCTCTTGCTCCCTGTTCGAAATATTCAGCTCATTCTTAGAATGGGCATTAGCATATGAAACCAATTCAACGAACATCATTCATTATTTAGACGATTTCTTGTTTGTTGGCCCGGGAGACTCAGTTAAGTGTGAATTTTTACTTCGTTCATTCAGTTTTTTAATGAAAAAGTTTGGGGTTCCCCTATCAATGGATAAGACTGTAGGCCCTACAACGATGTTATCCTTCCTGGGAATAGAGATTGACACAGTTAGGATGGAGTGCAGGTTACCTAATGGGAAGGTGAAAGATATGTTAGACGCAATCTCGGTTTTTCTTCAAGTTAAAAAAGTAACGTTGAGGCAGTTGCAATCCCTACTGGGTTCACTGAACTTTGCGTGCAGAATAATGCCAATGGGGAGAGTTTTTTCCAGGAGGTTGTCGTTGGCTTCTCGCGGTGTTCAGTCCCCTCACCACCACATTCGACTTACTAGGGTGTTGCGAGACGATCTGAAGGTATGACATTCCTTCTTGACTAACTATAATGGCAGGTCTTGCTTTCAGGATGAGGAGCTGTCTAGTCAGGAATTGCAGCTCTACACGGACGCGGCAGGGTCCGTGGGGTTTGGGGCTATCCTGGAAAAGGAGTGGTGTGCGGCCCCTTGGCCTGCATCTTGGAAGGAAGGCAATTACTGTAAGAACCTCACATTGCTTGAGCTTTTTCCCATAATAGTGGCGGTAGAATTATGGGGTCCAAAAATACAGAACAAAAGAATTCGTTTTTGGACAGATAACGAGAGTGTGGTTTATGCCATCAATAATCTCACCAGCTCCTCTCCCCCAGTGTTGGCATTACTCAGACACCTGGTACTCAGGTGTCTGGAGTTTAACATATCTTTCAGGGCGAGGCATGTACCGGGCGTTCTTAACTGTATGGCGGATGCTTTGTCTCGTTTTCAGTGGCAGGATTTTCGTCGGCTCAAGCCGGATGCCCAGCAGCAGGGATTGGACTGCCCAGATTCTCTATGGGAGATAGTCACCAGCATCTGACTCAATTGGTTCAATCGTCAGTCGCCCCTTCGACCTGGGCGAGCCACGGTAAGGCTTGGTCTGAATGGCTCTTATTTACAGTTGAGAAAGGTATTAACGTTGATTCTCACATTAGGTTGAAAACTCTCCTGGACTATTTAGAACATCTAAGGTCAACGGGATCGTCGGGCTTAGTAGCCCAACGTAGGTTAGCGGGTTTATCTTTCTTTTTCAGGCTACTAGGTTGGAAAGACGTGACCAAGGAGTTTGTAATAAGGGCCATTCTAAAAGGTTGGAAAAAAGAACATGTGGCTGTCCAGCCCAGGCGTCCCATTACCTTTAAATTACTGGTTAGGCTAATAGAAGTACTGCCTTGTATTTGTGTTTCTCCCCATGAGACCAGTTTATTTGAGGCTAGTTTCGCGCTTGCTTTCTTCGGGGCTATGAGAGTGGGGGAGCTAGTTTCAGCCAGTGCGAGAAAACCGGGGGGCCTATCAATAGAAGACCTATTTATCTCCAAATCAGTGATTAGAGTAACCATAAGGAGATCAAAGACAGACTTATTTGGGGAAGGAAAATGGTTTTCAATCTTCCCCATTTCATCTTCCTGGTGCCCAGTTCAAGCAATCTGTAAATTTGCCTCTATTAGACCGCCGGCTCCCTCCTTCTTAGCACATAGGGATGGTTCCCCATTAACTAGATTTCAATTCGAAGCGGTGTTGAAAAAATCCCTTGGTGTATTGGGTCTATCCCCTAAGGAATTTGGGACCCATTCATTTCGAATTGGAGCTGCAACAGAGGCATATTCATTAGGTTTTTCGGAAGAAAGAGTTCGCAGGTTGGGGCGCTGGCGGTCTAGTTGTGTAACGCGTTATATTCGCCCCGATCTGGTCATTAACTGAATTTTCTATTCTAGGTGCACAACAGCCTTCGGTGTGGCTTGTGGGGCATTCTTACCTGTACTGGGCTGCAAAGAGAGCAGAAGTTCGTCTGGGAGGCCGCAACCTCGGATTCCAATTGGCGTTGTTGTATTGGAAAGGGATAAGGGGACTAGCTTGGTGGCAAGTAATGCTTGAGGTAGTTCAGATAAGCAGAGCCGATCCGGGGCCCACGGTCCTGGTCATTCATGCATCTGGGAACGACCTCTGCCGGAATCGTCTTTCGGATCTTTTATTTTTAATGAAAGCGGATCTGATGAGGTTCCGATCGTTATTCCGTGAGATGATCATAGTCTGGTCGGAGGTCGTCCCTAGGGTTCAATGGCAAGGTGCTAGGGATCAGGGGGCAGTTGAAAAAGCCAGGAGGGTTCTGAACACGAGAATCTCGAGGTTCATTAGGTCTCAAGGTGGGGTGGTTATCAGACATCGCCAGTTGGAGGGGGATAATAGATCGCTTATGAGGCAGGACGGCGCACACCTCAACGAGATAGGGTTAGACATATTCTTATCCGGATTACAGGACGGAATTGAACAGGCGCTATATATGTTGGGTGGCGGTCGGAGTTCAGTGTAGGATTACACTGTCTCCTTTGTGGCGGATACATCCTTGCGAATGGTATGGTTCAGAAGCCGTTACATGCCCTCTGGGGATCCAGAGGCCTGGCATTTAGCATTGGCTACAGCTAGGAGTTCATTGGAGTTAACGCAAGGATGTAAAATTAAGAGCTGGCCGATTGTGGTAACACAAGTTGTATTGTGTTAAATAAAGCTGTGGCCGTTTATTTACACCCAACCATGTTTCCGCCTGTTTATTTCATTTCCAAGTTAAGATTGTTTATGTGGGTAATGGTTAAGCAGCCCATTTTATCCCCATCTAGGTCGTTCAGCTATCCTAACTTCATTATTAATTTTAGCTAGTTTGATTGCTTTCTTTTCTTTTATAATCCCTAAAGGCCCTTTCCATTCCCTCTGACTTAAAGGTTTTAAATGCCTTTATCTTCCTTTCCATTTGCCTCTTTACATCAGAATTCAGTCACATGGGCGCAGATTTTTTTTTTTTTTACATTTATTTCCCAAGGGTATAAATTTAGATGTGAACTGGCTTAAAATTCCCCTAAACACAGTCCACTGTTCAGTACCTTTACCTGATAATACCTTATACCAGTTGACATTCTGAAGAGCTACTTTTAACCTGGGAAAATTTGCCTTCCTGAAAATGAAAGTCTTTGTTAACCCAGCACACTTTTCCTTTCAATAAGTCCAAAGGACACTATTTTATGGTCACTATTCCCTAAGCCTCCAGTTAGCTTTATATCTATAATGCGCTCCATGATGTTAGATATTACCAGATCCAACAGAGCTCCTTTTCTAGTAGGAACCTCAACCACCTGTGAGAGAAAATTATCCTGCAGCAAATTTAGGAACTCATCGCCTTTTTCTGTGATGGCAGTTCCACTACACCAATCTATGTCAGGGTTATTAAAGTCCCCCATAATGAGCCCCCCCCCCCCCCCCAAACATGCAGCCCTTGCCAAGTGCATATGAAGCTGACTCACTTCCTGTCTGCTAGCATTTGGCGGCTTATAGCAGACACCAATAATGATATTACCCCCTTTCCTGTTGCCTGGTTCCACCCATAGTGCCTCCACTTCAACATCCATATCGCCAGTTCTCTCTTCTTTTAAATTTGGCTTCAATTCTTTTTTTACCATAAACACATACTCCTCTTTCCTTTTTTTCTCTGTCCTGCCTAAACAAGGCGTATCCTTCTAAATTTACAGCCCAGTCGTGAGAAGTGTTAAACCAGGTTTCTGCTATACCTATTACATCATACTTTGCATTCAACGCCATAATTTCCAGTTCACCGATTTTGTCAGCCAGGCTTCTCGCATTTGCAAACATACATTTAAGATTATGATCCTGTAATTTATTCATACACTTAAATACACATGCCTCCCTATCCCCTACGCTAGCCCCAGCCCCTGTCCACCAACCACTGGCCTATCTACACCCAGCTTTCCTCCTGGGCCATCTATGCCAGTGAGACTGCTAATACCCTCCCCCCGAAACCTAGTTTAAAATCTCCTTCAACCCTCTAGCCATCTTATCTCCTAAAACAGCTGCACCGACATCAGAGAGGTGCAACCCATCCCTACTAAAGAGCCTGTAGCCGACAGCAAACTCTCTATAAACCCAAACCCTTCTTCCTTACACCATTCTCTTAGCCATGCATTAATGCTCCTAAGCTCCAGCTGTCTCCCTGGCTTAGCACGTGGCTGCAGTAGTATTTCTGAAAAGACTACCCTGGAGGTCCTTGCTTTTAACTTGGCCCCTAGTTCACGGAAATCATGTTTAAGGACCTCACCTCCTCCTCTAACTTTGTCATTTGCTCCAATGTGAACCAAGACCGCCGGGTCACACCCGCCCCCACCCAATAATCTGTCTACACCACATGCCGAACCCGAGCACCATGAAGGCCACACACAGTTCGGCATGTAGGGTCTTGGCGGCAGATTACCCTATCTACTTTCCTTATAATGGAGTCCCCTACCACTACCACCTGCCTAGCATTTCTGATCCTAAGTTTTTCCTTGCTTGTATCAGAGATGGCAGTCCCCTGGGTGCTCAAGGGTCTAGCCCCTCCATACATGCTAATTCCAAGCTGTCCTCCTCCACTTCATCACCTAAGGCAGCAAATCTGTTGGAATGGGCAATCTGGGAAGAAGCAACCCTACCCTTCTGTCCCCCACTTCCCCTAGTAACCCTCACAAAACTACCTCCCCCTCAACCTTCCCTGCCCCACTTCCACCCACCTCTATACTGGCCCCAGCCAGTGCCTGCTGTCCCCCCAGATTTACCAATCCCTGCAATGCTGCAAACGGACCCCTTAGACTCTCCACCTCAGCTTCCAAACGGGCAACTCACTCACACCTGACACAGACATAGGTCCCCTGGAATGTCTGCTCCAGGTTCCTATACATGTGGCAGGATGCACATTGGATGGTACCGACAAAACTGTCCCTTCTAATACACAACACCAGCACAGTGACAACTTACTAAAGTTCTGGAAATCCCATTGAATCAGAATTTTTGGGTTTTTCGATAGACTATTGATTTTTCTATAGAAACTTTGGATTTTTGAATTTTAAGTTTCAAGTGAAATTTTTAAAGTTTCAATAAAAAGTTCTGAGTTGTGAAAATTTAGAAACTTGGATCTGTGGATTTTCAAAACCGGCAGTTCCGAATAGAAACCAGGTTTGTTTCAAAACTTCACTACTGTAGATGAAGCAGGGAGGGGACCCCAATTATAGTTTTGCTGGGGGTCCCAGTGATTCTTAGTTAGGGCTAGGCCTCACTATCATGCACAGCAGTGCATGCAGGATATTTACAATGTGCTTCTGTGCGTGATATTCCGTGTACTCTGCATTCCGGGCCATATCATGTTATAGGCTGCATGTGATCTGCACCAAAAGTAGTGCACGCATACAAACCCATAACGGACCGGACCACAGCGCCAATAGTGGGAACTACTCGGTAGCATTGCATAGGCAATGAGAACCGTTAGTTTGAACCGAGTGCAAATTGCGCACTGACATGCAGTAGTGGGACCTAGTCCTTACACCACTGCATATAGAATCTAAAATATTCATTTACAATGCAGAAAGTAATAGAAAACAAGAGAGAGCACAGAAGAAGGAGTATCCAAACTTTTGATTGGTGTTGCATACAATATATCCTCTAGGACTGGGTGGCTGGACCTAAAAAGGTTTTTTTTGTTAAGTTCTACTGCACTAACATATCTGTTGTATTCAGTTAGATCAACTGGAATTAAAGTTCGGTTCTTGAAGACGTTTCGCTACTCACTGGCTTTCTCAATTCAGAATGACTTGTACAAGAATCTGTTGGCCTGGATGAATGAGAATCTTCACACGCCAACTGTAGTAATATTGGTTTTAGGACAGTTGTCAAATTTAAAAAATATTTCCAACAAAAAAATATCCATATCAACTCTCCTGGGTTTTATTTAATCAAATGAACCACATCACAATGACCTGTTAGGTAAACAAGGTAACATTTTCTGAATGCTGAATCAACAATAACTTGTAAAGTTGGTTTATGTAACCAATACCACCACCATTTCATTGTATTATTTAGCTGTGCTCTCCATTTAAGTGTCCTCTATTTAAAATAACTCTCTTATACCTTTCAAACAAGTTTAGCTTAATGTCTCTAGCTTCTCTGGATCTAAAGTTGTGTAAAGGATGGAATGTTACACTTCTTTGTCCTGACTGTCTGTGGCAGTCACATGGTGTGCTTTGTAAGAAGCCCCACCCCCCAAAAATGTATCTTTTCAGAAGCTAGTTACAGACCTAAACCCATTGTCTGTCCTTTCCTCTACCTATTGGCATCGTAGGTAGAGGGGGAAAAAAAGGCCAGTGGCCAGTCTGGAGGTGGGGCTTATGATTCAGCTGATGTTGCTCTATCCCAGCAGTGGGCATACTCAATACTGCTGTAACTTTGGATAGACTGCAGCTAGAAGCATGTTCCTAGAGTCATTTTAAAGGTATGCATGCTCTTTATTTAAGGCCACTTATATGGAGACCCCAGTTATCCTTTAAATTAAAATCCTTTAAATCAAAACATTTTTAGCCAACTATAGTAATTCGATTGCACTTTTGTTGTTGTTTTTCTAGATTCACTTGGGAATTGGTTGCTTTTATTTCAGCTTGCCTTGACAACGGCAGGTAGAAGGACAATTTTTCCTTGTTTTTTCCTTATGGCATTGATCTTTAAATGAATTGCAGTTGCTATAAACATCTTGATATGGGCAGAAGTTTGCTGAAAAGAAAAATAAATGTTTCTATGAATGTTATTGTTCTAGGCACATTTTCTATATACAAATACACAGCTTTGAATATCACAAAAGGTAAGTTTATCGTGTTCTAGATTCCAACAATATTTTATGGGACTTAAGTAGTGAACTCTAGAGAATGCTAGCATACCTCCCAATATCAGATGTAGCACATGGGACAGGGGTGGAGCCGGGTTTATTTTCCCCAGCCTAATATTCATCTTTGGGTGAAACTCACCCATTGCCAGTCAATCCAATGTCCCGTACAACCCGGGACAGTAGTTTGCTGTATGCTTTGGATCTTGTTGTACAGATGATGGCCATTTAATCATGATTGACCTTATTGATATTATAGGTGATTTTTGCATAAAGTGAATAATGGCCCAGACCATTAAGCAAATAATGAAGTTTAGACAGTCATTTGCCGCTTACTTCAATATTATTGTGCTGCAGGTAACTTCAATATGAGAAAACATCAATAGGATGGGCCGCATACAACATCATAAAAACTCCAACATCACAGTAAAAAGGTTAGAAAACCCTTTAATAGAATATCACAGACAAGCTGTCAGTTTGTGATGGTCTAATAAAGGGATTTTGACCTTTTTCTGGTGTGTGAGTGGCCTATCCTATTTGTCTTTTCCTGTAATGTAAAAAAAATATGTTAACAGACACACCCCTCCCAATAAAAGTATCCAGAGGGTCTACTAGGGTCCTCTAGGTCCTAACGCCTGTGTTTACCTCTTAATTCCACATCCATTTTGGAGCTGGGTGAACCTGATTGGCCATTGAAACATCAGGGAAAGATTGCTGGTGACTGAAGGTAAGTGCAAGCATGAGGGCCTAGTGTGTTAGTTCCTAACCCTGGGTATTTGTATTGGAAGGGTGTTTTTTAACAGTATAGTTGTCCTTTAAATGTAAAAAGTTTTGTGTCCTATTGGATAGCCCATTTTACTAAGTTAGATGATTGATGCTTATAAGTTAATTAATAAACACTGTTTCTGATCATAAGACATTTAATGGGCCCCTCATTACAACTATCCAAAGTGAGTATCTGAACGGCTAGGTCCTCACCCCTGGGTTCACCTCT
This sequence comes from Hymenochirus boettgeri, assembly GCA_019447015.1. Classification (NCBI taxonomy): domain Eukaryota; kingdom Metazoa; phylum Chordata; class Amphibia; order Anura; family Pipidae; genus Hymenochirus; species Hymenochirus boettgeri. Next base: position 283,589,512 of record CM033473.1, read on the forward strand.
TAATCTTTAACCATTAGGAAGAGATGCTCTGCATATTGCCCCAGAGTTGGTCATGGTGACTGCCAAAACTTGATGCAAATATTTTTGCTGCACCTTCTCTTACCAAGCTCCCCTTGTTCCTATAAACATTGTCAGGGTTATTCAATAAAAGTTCTTATCATTAAAAATGGTGCTAATTTTGCCCCAACCAATCAGATGTTAGCTTTCAAATGTTAACTAATATCTGATTGGTTGTGCAAAATTAGCACCTATTTTAATGATAAGAACTTTTATTGAATAACCCTTTAAGTTTAATGGAGTTGATGCTAACAGCCAACGAGAAACATAGAAAAATGTAATCAATCTTTAGGGATATCCAACCTGTAGGCCTTTAGATGTTTTTATATTACAACTCCGAGCATTACCTGGCTGTCTTATGCTATTGCAGAAAGCTTGTAGTAAATTGCTGGTAGTTGAAATTTTAAAACATCTGGAAGCCGTATGTTTGAGATCCCTTGCGAAAAGAAATGTGACTTCATTGGATATACCAAAGACGATTTGTTGTAGATCTTCATGTGATTAATCGCTATGCTGATGAAGAACATCAGCAGTTAGAAGCAGTTTAGGAATATTGTTGCTTATAAAAACTTACTGCAAAGATTTTTTTCACAATCTGAAGGACAGTCTGCACAGGACTTGCCAGATTTGTATGGAGAATACCTTTCATCCCAAAGATTTCCTCTAAGATTGTAGAAAAATATAATATAAGAAGAAATAAATAGAAAAATATAAATATTGCATTTCATATTCGTGGTAACAGCTGGGAATTGTATACTTCATTAATAGTTGGCTTAGAATTGTGCCCTTCTTCTAAGGTGGTTTATTGCAGATGCTTGCTGTAGAGATTACCTTCAGACCTTCTTCAGAACACCTTCTGTGTAGGACCATGTTGCATTATGACATTGTGCTCCATTTAACTTATATTATCCACATTGTGGTAAATATGCTAAGATATTATGTTCAGAATCTTTGTTAGCCCTGGTCCAAGTGAGACTTATTTATGGAGGGATCACCACATCCAATGATGCCTCATGGTTGACTTTTCATATTGTTCAACATAAATAGAGATGGCCCCACTCACTGAAATCTATTCCGCTTGCAGGCCTAAAGAGCAATGGTAGCTTACTGTAAATTTCCTCAGAGACCTGGGAAATGGTCTGGGAACACATATCAATGGGCAAAATCTTAAAAAAAAAAAAAAAAAACACCATCCAGTAATGGAAAATTCATGCGCTCTGTTTTGGCATTCCGCATAGTACTTTCTAGATTTTGAAAACAGTTTCTCAGTTCAGGAAAATCCCCAAAATTTGTAAATTCGCAAAGTTCGCATCAGAACTGGGTTCATGTTTAGGATCAGGTCCATCTCTAAACATAACGTCACTAAGCTTATTATAATTATACATCATCGCCTGTTTTCTGTAGAATTTACTTTTAGGAGGGTCTAGTTAAATGAGCACTATAAGGGTAACATTTATGGTCTCCCTATACATCATATTATTATGTGGAAGATATTAGCTGAAATCCATGAGCTTTGATATTCAATTTTTTAGGGAGGGGAGAGTTTAATTATTGGGGTGGGGTTAGGGTTTGCGGGAAGAGTAACATTATAAAGGATAGTGACAGTACCTCATTCGATTCAGTTAAACATGGTGGCATGTAGACTTTTGAGTCTTTGTACTTACTTTTAAATATTTCAGCTAAAAATGAATTTAAAAAACAAATGGCATAAAGGTTTACTCACCCTGGGCAGTATTGACAAACATACATATATTTCATTCTGTTTCTAGGGCACTTTGAAACGGCACATCCTACCAGGTACGAACTGTGCCAAACAAGCTGAAAAAATTAAATATCTCTGTTAATATATATATATATATATATATATATATATATATATATATATATATGCACACTCTACAGTATATATTCACACAACTATATCACCTGATACTTTAAATTAATCTAACAGTCTTGTATGTCCTACATTGCATCATTATTGACCATAAAATTTGATTTTGGTGGATGAATCATCGACAGTTTGGAGTAGAATTCTGTCAGTAGTTTCAACCAATGAAATGTCAGAATCAAAACCAATAGTTTCAACCCAAAAGCAGGTTCGGGTAAAATCTACGGTACAAAGCTATTAGGGTGTGTACACACGAAGGGACTATTTGTCCCGACCGAGTGTTCGCTACGAGCGAGTGCTCGGCTGGGACAAATATCTGTCAATCATTATAGTGGTAATTGTGGCCACGTCTAACAGTTCATGCTACCAATCGTGCAGTCCCATAGGAACAGCATGCTCAGCCGTGATTTACCGACATGTCCGATCCGGACGAACACGTCCGATCTGCCTATGGGCGGGCGCGGACGTACAGTGCAGAGTGACGTCACTCGCGCATCAGATCACTTCCTGCTCAGGTGACTCTAGCACTGAGGAGGAGCACACACTCACACCTGCAGCCTCTTGGAGCGGACGCAGACGTACAGTGCGGAGTGACATCACTCGCGCATCAGGAACTTCCTGTCACCATGTGTATTTATAACGGTCGAAATGGGCCACACGGTAGCGCGGTTAAGAAAGCTCTAAGCATGGAGCAATAGAGCGAAACGTGTCCCACTGCTGTGTCCTTTTAAGTTCTGCAATCTCTCTGGATGTACTTTGCCTGACTGCACTGACTTGACATCAGACAGGTAGATATGCTATAGTAGGTGGGTTATGCACTCTGTTGCCTCAAACTATAAAACCTACTTACATCTGCCACTTTTTGTCTATGTACTTATATTTGTATTAATGGATATGGGAGATGAGAAAGGATGTTTTTAAGATATATGAGTCCCTGTTTATTAAAGGATTTTTAGTCTATATATATAGTGTTGCAATCTGCTCTTTTTTCTCTTTTGGTTATATTATTACCACACTGCAGGTTTTTTGCACCTCTGACTCACAGGGTTCTGACTCTTAGTGCCTAGTGCCCTATTATCTTTTTGTTATACGATCCAGACGAACAGGCGACTGAAAGCAGCACATATTTTTTGGCCCAATTGACCGATACACGGAAGTATCGTTCGAAAAATCTGCCCGTGTGTACCCAGCCTTAAATAACCCTAACTTATCTAATCGGTCTATATGTTCTAGCTCCTACATTCCCATTATTATTTTAGTTGCCCTTCTTTAAACCCTCTCCATTAGGGATGAACCATTTCTAAGATATTCCAAATGATTAATTCATGTTGTTAATGTACGTCCATTTTAGGGAAATATAATAATGTTTATTAATCTCCAACAAAGATCATCAAAGCCTGCGGTTTCTTCATTTAATACTACTGCAGCTTTATAAATATGTTCCCAAGTGTTTAAATGGCATGTTCAAAACTTAAAAAAAAAAAACTTTAAAACTTAAAAAAACTGGCCAATATTCACTTACCTGCCCCCAACCCCAAATAATATAGTAAGCTGGCTCCTCCCTCCATGCAGTCAATCAAGGCTCTGACTGGCATCACAACCAATGATTGACTGCTGTTTCACCTGCTGCCTCCTCTGCACATGCTCAAGCTTATAAAAAGCTCATTGAGCAAAAGGAGGAGGCAGATACCCTTGCTAGAAAGGAATAGAATATAATATTTTGGTTACAGATGCATATAATAAACTGGGGTTACAGACAGAAAGCTAATCATAAAACAAATTGTCTTTGAGTAGAAAAATGACTTCTCAATATACATTGGGGTATTCATGGGACCCCCACTGTGTCTTTCTCAAAATTATCTATATCCTCTCCATTCTCTACTTCTCTTAAAATGAATCCTAGAGATATTTTTTAACATTATAAAGTTTGGATTTCTTTTAGTTTAAGGTGCTGAAAGCGTCAAAGGAAAATTAATTTATTTTACACATTTGAACTTAAAGGAGAACTTCTGTCTGAAATACATTTTATACTGACAAGATAAAACATACTCCTGTGTAAAATATATAAAATATACTTTTTGTCCCCCTTATTCTCCCCATTTCTAATCCCAGTGGGGCAGACATGCTCAATAGTCTAATTGAGGAGCGGTTTTATTATTAGCTACTGTATCTGAGGAGTAAAGTGAAAGTAACTTTCTAGCCGCTATAGAGGGGAAAAAATCCATATGTATCACAGGTAAGTGTTTGGTTAATAACATTAAAGGAAGTTAACAAGAGTGCTTTAAGTGTTTTTGTTTTGTTATTTTAACCGTTACAATGAAAAATTTCTGGGGAGAGGTAGGAATGGTGAATTCGAACTCCCTGGAAGAAGCAAAATAGTGCTTCTGCCAGGCTTCCTGAGTGCTTCAACACCATCTTTACTATAGGAAAGTCCAGGGCACAAACCTGGCTGATGAAATATGTACGTGCTTTACCAACAAAACAATTTTGGGAGGTAGGAATAATTTACCCAACCTGCTTGCCCCAGGCTCTTTTAAGTTTTAAAAATTAAACTTTTACAGTGTATTTTTTCTTTAAATGTAAATACCCCTTTGACATTTGTGGGTGCATAAAATAATGAATTCTAGCAATGTTTTCAGTGACTCGCCTGTGTGTAATGTCCTATTGCTTTAGAAGAATCTTTAGATCCTTTTCCATATATTAAATTCTCTCCTTCACGGTAAAAACTCATAATTGCATTTTTCCAAGGGACTGGAACCGTCGAGAAGTAAATATTTTCCCCACATTTTAGGTCTACAAGAGATTTGCACAAACACATTATGCATTATAGTAATTGTAGATACATGAACTATTCAGAATCATGTATGTATTTGTATATGTATTTGTAAAACATTTGTATGTTTATTCTAATTATCCTTCATTGTATTTATGTAACACTGTATGTTGATACAGTACTATCGATATACCAACAAACAAAGGCAAATTATAGGACAAAAAAAGGACAAAAGGGCCCTTATACCAGTATAATATTTTAAAAAAATTAAAGGGTATGTCCACCCCCAAGCTAAATTTTGGTATTTGGTAGGAAATGGCTATAAACCTCAACCTCTCACGGTTTATAGCACTCACAGGTCCCCCGAAATGTACTTCCCAGCCTTCATTCCCCCACTTCCTTCTGCCCGATGCCTTAGCCAATCACAGGAGCGGATGCCGGTCGAGATACTCCTGCTTGACTTCTGTGCTCGGAAAGACACAGAAGTTAAGCAGAATGCAGCAGGGGAACGAAGGCTGGTGAGTTTCCTACCAAATACCAAAATTTAGCTTGGGGGTGGACATACCCTTTAATTACAGATGTGCAGTACACTTTTTTACCAACAGGGCTTCAAACCCAAAACCTGGACCCATACAAGGAATTAAGCTAGTAGCTTGTAAAAATACTCTCATTGCCCTCTCATTGCCCATTCCTCCTTTCTCTATCTTGGGTGCACAGTAGAGAAAAAGGGCGAAAGGTCGGCATGACTACAAGACCTTGGAGGTAAGAATTCTAACTGTAAGTTCTTAAATCTGCTGTTCTTTTTATGATAATATGTTTTACCATAACATAATTACTCAAAAATCAAAAGCTCTTTAACAGCTAAAAGTCTGCTCTCTATTGCCACCCGGTGGACAGCATCTACTTCACAAAATACTCATAGCGCTCTTTATAAATTGCTAATGAAACTGCAATAATACAATACAAACAATTTTTAAATGCAAACACAATTAGTGACAGGTTGAACAGAGCTATAACCCTACAGATGTCCTAGCCCTTATTTATTTATGGTCTGGATAAATAAGTCACATACTACAAACACAGTAGACCTATATTTGCAATATATAATGACACACAAATACACGTACGTTACTGCATAAACATTATAGAGAATTTGCATTCCAAATAATATTAATTTATATCCTATAAACAAAAAGTAAATTTACTTTTTTCAGAAGGTTCCACCCTCCTATTTAACTTTTAATAAAGTAGGGGATAACATGACGCTGTTTTTTTTATGTGCGTATGGAATCCACTAGAGGGCAGTGTTTTCACTAGGTAAAATACAGTTTGGTAGCTTTTCTTAGGAAAGTTTGCAGTTTTATTTGGAATTGGCTTTGCATTATAAAAATCTGCAACTGAATCGTATTTTATAATAGCTCAAAGTGTTATAAATTAATTAAGTGTGTTAAATTTTTCAGTAAATGTAAGGCTTAGATTTTTACTATAATATAATAAATAATTGTATGTGGTTTGAAAACATTACATTTTTGGTGTTGTTAAACATTTACTGCCGTTATTGTAACAGGTGAACACGTCCATATAACACCTTTTCTCCAACTAGACCAGAAACTGCAGACTAAAGCTGTTTATCACTTGTAATTCCAAGAAAGACATCCACAAAAATCTGTGCCCCACTAGCTCAGTGAGATAAGGCAGGCTCAGTGCAGTCGCCACACATTTGTTTGACTTATTTAAGGATAACAAATAGATGCTTTATAGTCACACAAAGACCAAACCCCAATGTATAGAGAGCAGCAATACCATTGGTACATGAGATTCAAGGATATGTACACTGCCATTTTTTTTTTTATTGCCCATTACTGGAAACCATAATTCTTCCTAACTATCCCTGTACCATTTTTCTTGTTGATCTGTCCTCTTCTGTTATGTTTTGCTGTAGCTCAAATGGTGACAGTCGGTACATGAACTGCATTGTGGGAAATTCACTATGCAATGCTGCCTCACAGGGATTACTGAGCATGCCTGCCCTCATAGATAGTCAGATAGTCTGTCTGGGGGACTTGAGCAAAACAAGTACTGGACTGAAGTCACGCAGCAACACAAACACATCAGTCAGTGCTGCTTACATGTATTCATTTATAGATTGAAATAAGGCAAAGTTTTTTGTTTTTTTTCAGTGTACAATTCCTTTAACGGAACAAGGGAGAGTGATAGTGGCTCTTGGTACATTGCCCTGTTTGTATCTCCTTGCAGTTATGCCCCGTTTATAAAGGACAAGTGACACATTGATTAAAATCAGCTATTTTTGGACCATGAGTCTCCTTAAAAGAAACATGGATGCTAAACTAGGTCCTACAACAGATTGAATGCATGATATAGATGTGAACGTTTTCTGTTGCATATAAAACCATATGCTTATATTAGGAAGCAGTCTGCCTTAAAAAGGAGGAGATGTCGGAAGAAAAGAAAAAGCAACATAACAATTAACTGCTGAGAAAATTTTCAGGCCACTGTGCCCTGAGAACAAGTTGGAAAGAAAAATATTGGCATAAGCTAATATGAAACATGTGATTATAATAAACATTCTGGACAATAGATGCATATTTCCTGGTTATTTGTAGCCTTTGGAGGGGGGTGGAGTCTGTAGGCTGATTGTAAGACCCCCGTAGACTCTGATTGGATTTGCAGGTATAAAACTAGATCTTACTACACTTACTAGGAATCTTTCGGTTCACTGAAGGGCTGTGTCCCATGATGCACTCTTCTGCCCAATCTGCTGCATTTTCCCCAGCATGCTTACTCCACATCTAGAAAAAATCATGTAATGAGGGTTTCATCTCATCTAAATGGCTAAATATGTATTTTAAAGGTTTATTATAAGACAGATCAACATAACTTTGCATATTTAAAAAGTGAAAGGCTTTTTTTTTTTGCTACAGAGTTACATTGCATGCCACTGAGCATCATGGGAAAGTGTTTCCTATCTGAAGTTATTACTGAACACAAAAGTTAAAGAGAGGTAGGGGTCATCACAGTATCATTCCTCCCAGTCGAAGCCCTGTTCTGAGTGGCTTGTCCCTACATTTTTGGTGGTCAGGCTGAGTTTAGCAACCAGGTAAATGCCAGGTATAAAGAATATGATTAACCATTTAATAGCCACATTTTAAAATGATCCTTTCTCCTTTAAGATCCCATCCATTTTCCAGTATTATCACATGCATCCCTGCTGCCAACTACCCTGGCAGTCCCATTGTACAGTATGGTTTCTAAAATTGGGTCTCAGCCTTTTCCAACGCTCTGTATTTTCTGACGGCAACAAAAATATAACCCATTATTGGTATTGGAGAATGTAACCTCTTTCGTATAAGGCTCACATGGACCCCATTGAAGTCTATGGAAATAGATACATATTAATCCAGCTGGTGTGGTTGGGGGTTATCTGGCTGGAGTTGGATGATGAGAGATAATTTTGCCCAGTATTGGTAGTTTTACATTAAACCTGAACCCCCCCATGGGAAGTTATTTTACCATTTTCAGCATGTTGGTTGAGGACGGATTGACATTCCTCCTGAAGGATCAGGAATGCTAGGCAGGTGGTAGTGGTAGGGGACTCCATTATCAGGAAGGTAGATATGTTAATCTGCCGCCAAGACCTTACATGGTGAAGTGTGTGTTGCCTGCCTGGTGCTAGGGTTCGGCATGTGGCAGATCGTGTAGACAGATTATTGGGTGGGGCCAGGTGTGACCCGAAGGTCTTGGTTCACATTGGTGCCAATAACAAAGTTAGAGGAGGAGGTAAGGTCCTTATACATGATTTCCAAGAGCTAGGGGCCAAGTTAAAAGTGAGAACCTCCAGGGTAGTGTTTTCAGAAATACTACTGCAGCCACATGCTACACTAGGGAGACAGCGGGAGCTTAGGAGCCTTAATGCAGGGCTAAGAGGGTGGTGTAAGGAAGGGATGGGTTGCACCTCACTGATGGCGGTGCAGCTGTTTTAGGGGAGAAGATGGCTAGAGAGTAGGAGGAGATTTTAAACTAGGTTTGGGGGGGAGGGTATTAGTAGTCTCACTGGGATAGATAGGCCAGGAGGAAAGCAGGGTGTAGATAGGAAAGCAGGGTGTAGATAGGCCAGTGGTGGGTGGAAAGGAAGTGGGGTAGGGAGGCATGTGTATTAAAGTGTATGAATAAATTACAGGATCATAATCTAAAATGTATGTTTGGAAATGTGAGAAGCCTGGCTGACAAAATGGATGCATTGGAGATTATGGCGTTGAATGAAAAGTATGATGTAATAGGTATAGCAGAAACCTGGTTTAACAGTTCTCATGACTGGGCTGTAAATTTAGAAAGATATGCCTTGTTTAGGCAGGACAGAGAAAAAAGGAAAGGGGGAGGAGTATATTACAAACTGACTAAGACAGCCATTTAGTGGTCATGCAAATAAAAATTTCAAAAAGCTTGCACATGGAAGCACAAAAAACACATATGTACTAGCGCGATTGGTGCAAGCAATTTAAAATCGTGCTTGTGACATTTTTACAGTGACTGCTTCATGGAAGCAAATAGCTGGCATTAAAGTAACACAGGGGGTAAGACCACATAGGGGTTTGCAATATTAAACTGATGGGAGCTTAACGCTTGAATCTTTCAATAAATGTTCTTCAATGGTATAAAATATTTGCAATAAATCATATTTTCCCCAGGAGATAAGTGTATTAGAATTAGTATCAATTATTTTAAGGCATGTATATTGCTGCATGTTTTCAATTTAGCCTTTTAATCAGGCTTAGTACCCCAATGCCAGAATAACTGTGAGGGCACGTATGCTCAGTAATCACCTTAAGCCAGCACGGAGAAGAAAGCTTGGGCAGGACTGAGCAATTGTACCCAGGAAGACACAAGACTCTTACAAGTCTTTTTTATTTATTCATTTACCTGCATAGATTTGGGTCTGGCAAACTAACAATTTTGGAACAGGTCAAACCAAACTTTATTAAATATCATGGTTTGTGATCAGAAGGCATCGTCTCTTTCTCGTTACTGTGTGTACCCACCTTTTTTTTCCCTGTAACAGATGCAGCCTCCCCCCAAATACCACTGTAGAATAGAGATGAACAAAACTGGCTAGTTTCGTTCTGATGTAGCATAGTATTGTAGTATAGTATTTGAGGTTGAATAAAGACATACGTCCATACAGTCCAACCCATCTAGCAGTATCCTCATTTCCTGCCTAACTTTTGATCCAGAGGAAGGCAAATAAACCCACCAAAAAAATTCCTTCCTGACACCAAGTGGCAATCGGAAATATCCCTGGATCAACTCTAATTTATGTATCAATACCAGTAACTTGCAACATTCCTTGTTTGCAGAAACTCATCCAGCTTTTTTTTTTTTTAAACTGACCAATGAACCTGCCATAACAACGTCCACTGGAAGACAGTTCCATAGCTTTACCGTTCTCACAGTGAAAAACCCTTTCTGAACTTGAAGCCTAAACCTTTTTTCTTCAAGTCTTAAGGGATGTCCTCGTGTCCTTTGACATGTTCTATTGGTGAACAATGCCCCAGAGAGTTGATTGTATGGCCCGTTAATGTATTTATACACAGTAATCATATCCCCACGCAAGCGCCTTTTCTCCAGCGTACATAATTGTAACTTTTCCAGTCTCTCTTCATATTCAAGCTCCCCCAATCCCCTTATTAATTTAGTTGCCCTTCTCTGAACCCTTTCCATTTCAAAGATGTCCTTTTTGTACACAGGATTCCAAAATTGCACTGCATATTCCAAATGAGGCCTTACCAATGCTTTGTAAAGAGGGAGAATTACATTTTCCTCCCTTGAATCCATACCTCTCTTTATACAAGACAATACCATGCTGGCTCTGGCTGTTGCCGCCTGGCACTGCTTGCTACCTTTAAGTTTGTTATCCACCAAAACTCCAAGATCCCTTTCCAACAGGGATTCACTTAACACAGAGCCATTTATAGTATAAGTAGCACAAGTATTTTTAAGTCCAAAATGCATCACCTTACATTTATCAACATTGAATTTCATCTGCCACTTAGCAGCCCAATGTGATAATCTATCTAGATCCCCTTGCAACGATTGCACATCCTCTGAAGTTTTTAATGGTCGACAAAGTTTTGTGTCGTCGGCAAACACAGAAACCTTGCTGACAATACCCACTTCCAAATCATTAATAAATAGATTAAATAGAAGCGGCCCCAACACAGAACCCTGTGGCACCCCACTTAGCACTTTAGTCCATAATGATGAAGCCCCATTAACAACTACTCTCTGCATCCTATTCATTAACCAATTTTCTATCCATGTACAAATGTGACTCCCCAGACCAACAGACCTTAGCTTATTCATTAGTCGCCTATGGGGGACTGTATCAAAAGCCTTTGCAAAATCCAAGTAAACTACATCTACTGCTATACTAGAGTCTAAATTTCTACTTCCTCATAAAAGCCAAGCAAGTTAGTTTGACAAGATCTATTCCTCCTAAATCCATGCTGGTTACTACTTATAATGTCAGTCCTTGAAACATACTCTAGAACATGTTCCCTTATTAATCTTTCCAGGATCTTTCCCACCACTGAAGTTAAACTTACAGGCCTGTAATTACCCGACTGTGAACGACTACCCTTTTTGAATATTGGAATAACATCAGCCCTTTTCCAATCCAGAGGCGAAACCTCCGGACATAAGGGAAACTGCAAAAATAAGAAACAATGGCCTAGATAAAACTGAACTTAGCTCCCGAGAATGTATTTTATCCGGTCAAGAATATTTATTAATATTAACATTATTTATTTATTTCTGTACCATATCCTCGGTTAACTAAAGTGCACTTGAATACCATTATTGCTACTATACTCTATGATATCTGTACTTGGATCTTCTATAGTGTATACAGAGGGAAAATAAATATTCAAGACATTTGTTGTATCGCCATCCGCTGTAACTAACTTATCCCCATTAATAAATGGTGCCACATTCTCAGTCCTTATCTTCTTACTATTAATATACTTAAAAGAAAATGTAGGCTTAGTGATGCTTTTGATAGCTCCGGTCCGGGTTAGGGAGCGGGGCGCCTGACCTGGAGGATGCTGGGAGCTGTAGTCAGCCGGCAAGCCCCTCCTCGCGGGTTCCGGCCGCGGCGCGTGCTGATGACGTCAGCGCGGTGCCGCGTGCCTTCCGATTGGCCGGCCGGGTCTCGCGAGGCCCGGGAACGTGACGTCATGTCTGACGTCACGCGGGGATATAAAAAGGGGGGCGGCCCGAGGTCTAGGCGTCATTTTAGATTGCATTGCCAGGGAATCACTTCTCTCAGGGCAATATAATCTGCAGGCAATTTTGGAGACAGCCAGGATGGCTCAGTCAGACAATCAGGCGATGCTGAATAGGATTAGGGAGAGGATCAGCACAGAGGGGGCAGGATGGCTGCAGGAGATCCTCAGTGCAGACTCCCAGATAACCAGAAACGTGAGTACTGGGTTGAGGCCCACTACCAGGTCTGCTAGCCGGCTGGCTGGCAGGCCTATACGCCCCTCCTTTGCCCCCTCTCGTCTGAGTCCCAGTCCCCCACGAGCTAACAGGGGACGCCGGGGTTCACATGTCAGGCAGTCGGGCACGGCAAGGGGCCGGGCGGTGACTGAGGGCCTGCTCAGGTCCTTTAACACTGTACACCCATCCCAGCTAGTTCGGGTGGAGGTCCACCGCCCTCAGGTAGAGGCTTTGGAAGGAGGGCCTGTGGTACCCGGCGCCCCCAATTCAGTATCAAGGAGAGGAAGAACCAGGGGCAGAGGTGGCTTTGCCCCTTGGTTGCCGCAGTCCGCCCGCCCAGCTGTAGCAGCAGCATCGGCGGGGGACATAGCTAGAGACCCTTTACCAGCACCACATGTCAGTGAGTCGGATGAGGGAGAGCTGGAGTTTGTGGATGCCAGGTCCACCATCAGGGGCATCACCCCTGCGCCCACTAGGCTTAGAGAGCTGGAAGAAAGGGGGTCACCCAGGGAGAGGAGTCAGCCTAGGAGGGCCAGGAGCAGCCGCAGGCATGGCAGGAGGCGGAGCAGGTACTCCTCCTCAGACGAGAGTAGTGACGACTCCCGCGGCCGTAGGCACAGGGGCCGCCATGGGGGGACCGCCGTAGGCGCAGCTCCCATTCTAGAAGCCACAGCGGGCGCAGACACTCGCGCCCCAGGACCAGGAGATCAAGGGCTTCCCGATCCCCCACGTCTGACAGGAGCAGGGTGTCATCGGTCGCAACCTCTGGAAGGGAACACACCAGGGAGAAGAGCACTCCCCAAGAAGGCCAGCAGCTGCAGCAGGTACCAGCGGAAACACCGGGCCCCGCAGAAGTCATCGCAATGCCAGGTCCATCAAGCAGTGAGTACACATGTGCTGGGGCATGGGGGGCGGCTAGTGGGGGAGATGGTGGTGAACTGGTCCAGGTGTTGCGGGCATTGATGGGAAAATTGGACACAATGCCTTCTGGCTCATCAGTGAGCTCAGTCCCAGGGGGAGTAACAGCGCTCCCGCCTGCCCCCGAAGTTACATCTGTGGAAGCTCTAAAAGAGTCCTATTTTTGTGGGGTGAGCCCACTGGGAGTACACCTGTCCGGGGAGGTGAAGGAAAAAATCTGGAAAAACGACTATGTCGATATCTGGTCCCTGATTCCCACCGACATGGTCACGGTGGAAAAGGAAATAGTTAGATCGGACAAAGGGGAAAAGAAGCCAAGGGTGGCCAAAACTTTTGGGAATTGGCTCCAAGCCTTCTGTGTATTAGCGGGGGTCATAGGGCAAAAAGCCCCTCAGAAATGCTCAGAACTTTTTGTCTATTTAGACATGATCTTCGGAGCATACAAGACACACGGAGGGTCGGCCTGGCGTCAGTATGATGAGGAATTCAGGCGACGCTTGGCGGTTAGGCCTGAGATGGGGTGGAATATCAAGGCCCCTGATTCTTGGCTAAGAATCATGTTGTCCCAAAGGTCTCCTATGGGTTCCGCCCCAGCCCCAATAGCCAGCACTAGTGCATTTCAGGCCTCGGGTTTAGAAAGTCGGGCCCCTGCTGGTTATTCAATGAAGGGAACTGCAAGTTCGGAGCAGCTTGTAGGTTTAAACATGAATGTTCCTTTTGCGGGGGAGGGGGACACTCTGCCGCCAAATGTTTTCGGAAGTCCCGCGCCTCAGGTAAACGAGGTAGTGGAGGTAGACCGGCGGACGCCGGTGAACGTGGGGGCAATGGAGCCTTGGCTCGAGGTTTACCCGGAGAGGCCGGCAGCAGGCCTCATCAGGGAGGGGTTTAAATACGGTTTTAGAATTCCGTTTCAGTTTTCACAGTTTCCCAAGTTTGCGCCGAATCTGAAATCGATTAAGGAAGCACCTCAAGTGGCCAGGGAAAAGGTCTTAGCGGAGGTTAAGCTAGGGTGTATGTCAGGTCCGTTTCCCGAACTTCCTTTTACCAACCTGAGAGTTTCCCCGTTGGGGCTAGTCCCCAAAAAAGAAAGTGGAAAATTTCGCCTGATTCATCATCTATCTTATCCAAAGGGCAGCTCGGTAAATGATGGTATCAGTAAGGAAGAGGCCTCGGTTTCATATGTATCCTTCGACAGGGCTATTCACTTGGTAAGGAGGGCCGGAAGGGGGGCCTTGCTAGCAAAATCAGACATCGAGTCTGCATTTCGCCTATTGCCAATTCACCCAGAATGTTTCCATCTGCTGGGCTGTCAATTGGACGGAATGTACTATTACGACAAGTGCTTACCCATGGGTTGTGCCATCTCTTGCTCCCTGTTCGAAATATTCAGCTCATTCTTAGAATGGGCATTAGCATATGAAACCAATTCAACGAACATCATTCATTATTTAGACGATTTCTTGTTTGTTGGCCCGGGAGACTCAGTTAAGTGTGAATTTTTACTTCGTTCATTCAGTTTTTTAATGAAAAAGTTTGGGGTTCCCCTATCAATGGATAAGACTGTAGGCCCTACAACGATGTTATCCTTCCTGGGAATAGAGATTGACACAGTTAGGATGGAGTGCAGGTTACCTAATGGGAAGGTGAAAGATATGTTAGACGCAATCTCGGTTTTTCTTCAAGTTAAAAAAGTAACGTTGAGGCAGTTGCAATCCCTACTGGGTTCACTGAACTTTGCGTGCAGAATAATGCCAATGGGGAGAGTTTTTTCCAGGAGGTTGTCGTTGGCTTCTCGCGGTGTTCAGTCCCCTCACCACCACATTCGACTTACTAGGGTGTTGCGAGACGATCTGAAGGTATGACATTCCTTCTTGACTAACTATAATGGCAGGTCTTGCTTTCAGGATGAGGAGCTGTCTAGTCAGGAATTGCAGCTCTACACGGACGCGGCAGGGTCCGTGGGGTTTGGGGCTATCCTGGAAAAGGAGTGGTGTGCGGCCCCTTGGCCTGCATCTTGGAAGGAAGGCAATTACTGTAAGAACCTCACATTGCTTGAGCTTTTTCCCATAATAGTGGCGGTAGAATTATGGGGTCCAAAAATACAGAACAAAAGAATTCGTTTTTGGACAGATAACGAGAGTGTGGTTTATGCCATCAATAATCTCACCAGCTCCTCTCCCCCAGTGTTGGCATTACTCAGACACCTGGTACTCAGGTGTCTGGAGTTTAACATATCTTTCAGGGCGAGGCATGTACCGGGCGTTCTTAACTGTATGGCGGATGCTTTGTCTCGTTTTCAGTGGCAGGATTTTCGTCGGCTCAAGCCGGATGCCCAGCAGCAGGGATTGGACTGCCCAGATTCTCTATGGGAGATAGTCACCAGCATCTGACTCAATTGGTTCAATCGTCAGTCGCCCCTTCGACCTGGGCGAGCCACGGTAAGGCTTGGTCTGAATGGCTCTTATTTACAGTTGAGAAAGGTATTAACGTTGATTCTCACATTAGGTTGAAAACTCTCCTGGACTATTTAGAACATCTAAGGTCAACGGGATCGTCGGGCTTAGTAGCCCAACGTAGGTTAGCGGGTTTATCTTTCTTTTTCAGGCTACTAGGTTGGAAAGACGTGACCAAGGAGTTTGTAATAAGGGCCATTCTAAAAGGTTGGAAAAAAGAACATGTGGCTGTCCAGCCCAGGCGTCCCATTACCTTTAAATTACTGGTTAGGCTAATAGAAGTACTGCCTTGTATTTGTGTTTCTCCCCATGAGACCAGTTTATTTGAGGCTAGTTTCGCGCTTGCTTTCTTCGGGGCTATGAGAGTGGGGGAGCTAGTTTCAGCCAGTGCGAGAAAACCGGGGGGCCTATCAATAGAAGACCTATTTATCTCCAAATCAGTGATTAGAGTAACCATAAGGAGATCAAAGACAGACTTATTTGGGGAAGGAAAATGGTTTTCAATCTTCCCCATTTCATCTTCCTGGTGGCCAGTTCAAGCAATCTGTAAATTTGCCTCTATTAGACCGCCGGCTCCCTCCTTCTTAGCACATAGGGATGGTTCCCCATTAACTAGATTTCAATTCGAAGCGGTGTTGAAAAAATCCCTTGATGTATTGGGTCTATCCCCTAAGGAATTTGGGACCCATTCATTTCGAATTGGAGCTGCAACAGAGGCATATTCATTAGGTTTTTCGGAAGAAAGAGTTCGCAGGTTGGGGCGCTGGCGGTCTAGTTGTGTAGCGCGTTATATTCGCCCCGATCTGGTCATTAACTGAATTTTCTATTCTAGGTGCACAACAGCCTTCGGTGTGGCTTGTGGGGCATTCTTACCTGTACTGGGCTGCAAAGAGAGCAGAAGTTCGTCCGGGAGGCCGCAACCTCGGATTCCAATCGGCGTCGTTGTATTGGAAAGGGATAAGGGGACTAGCTTGGTGGCAAGTAATGCTTGAGGTAGTTCAGATAAGCAGAGCCGATCCGGGGCCCACGGTCCTGGTCATTCATGCATCTGGGAACGACCTCTGCCGGAATCGTCTTTCGGATCTTTTATTTTTAATGAAAGCGGATCTGATGAGGTTCTGATCGTTATTCCGTGAGATGATCATAGTCTGGTCGGAGGTCGTCCCTAGGGTTCAATGGCAAGGTGCTAGGGATCAGGGGGCAGTTGAAAAAGCCAGGAGGGTTCTGAACACGAGAATCTCGAGGTTCATTAGGTCTCAAGGTGGGGTGGTTATCAGACATCGCCAGTTGGAGGGGGATAATAGATCGCTTATGAGGCAGGACGGCGCACACCTCAACGAGATAGGGTTAGACATATTCTTATCCGGATTACAGGACGGAATTGAACAGGCGCTATATATGTTGGGTGGCGGTCGGAGTTCAGTGTAGGATTACACTGTCTCCTTTGTGGCGGATACATCCTTGCGAATGGTATGGTTTTCAGAAGCCGTTACATGCCCTCTGGGGATCCAGAGGCCTGGCATTTAGCATTGGCTACGGCTAGGAGTTCATTGGAGTTAACGCAAGGATGTAAAATTAAGAGCTGGCCGATTGTGGTAACACAAGTTGTATTGTGTTAAATAAAGCTGTGGCCGTTTATTTACACCCAACCATGTTTCCGCCTGTTTATTTCATTTCCAAGTTAAGATTGTTTATGTGGGTAATGGTTAAGCAGCCCATTTTATCCCCATCTAGGTCGTTCAGCTATCCTAACTTCATTATTAATTTTAGCTAGTTTGATTGCTTTCTTTTCTTTTATAATCCCTAAAGGCCCTTTCCATTCCCTCTGACTTAAAGGTTTTAAATGCCTTTATCTTCCTTTCCATTTGCCTCTTTACATCAGAATTCAGTCACATGGGCGCAGATTTTTTTTTTTTTTACATTTATTTCCCAAGGGTATAAATTTAGATGTGAACTGGCTTAAAATTCCCCTAAACACAGTCCACTGTTCAGTACCTTTACCTGATAATACCTTATACCAGTTGACATTCTGAAGAGCTACTTTTAACCTGGGAAAATTTGCCTTCCTGAAAATGAAAGTCTTTGTTAACCCAGCACACTTTTCCTTTCAATAAGTCCAAAGGACACTATTTTATGGTCACTATTCCCTAAGCCTCCAGTTAGCTTTATATCTATAATGCGCTCCATGATGTTAGATATTACCAGATCCAACAGAGCTCCTTTTCTAGTTGGAACTTCAACCATCTGTGAGAGAAAATAATCCTGCAGCAAATTTAGGAACTCATCGCCTTTTTCTGTGATGGCAGTTCCACTACACCAATCTATGTCAGGGTTATTAAAGTCCCCCATAATGAGCCCCCCCCCCCCCCCCAAACATGCAGCCCTTGCCAAGTGCATATGAAGCTGACTCACTTCCTGTCTGCTAGCATTTGGCGGCTTATAGCAGACACCAATAATGATATTACCCCCTTTCCTGTTGCCTGGTTCCACCCATAGTGCCTCCACTTCAACATCCATATCGCCAGTTCTCTCTTCTTTTAAATTTGGCTTCAATTCTTTTTTTACCATAAACACATACTCCTCTTTCCTTTTTTTCTCTGTCCTGCCTAAACAAGGCGTATCCTTCTAAATTTACAGCCCAGTCGTGAGAAGTGTTAAACAAGGTTTCTGCTATACCTATTACATCATACTTTGCATTCAACGCCATAATTTCCAGTTCACCGATTTTGTCAGCCAGGCTTCTCGCATTTGCAAACATACATTTAAGATTATGATCCTGTAATTTATTCATACACTTAAATACACATGCCTCCCTATCCCCTACGCTAGCCCCAGCCCCTGTCCACCAACCACTGGCCTATCTACACCCAGCTTTCCTCCTGGGCCATCTATGCCAGTGAGACTGCTAATACCCTCCCCCCGAAACCTAGTTTAAAATCTCCTTCAACCCTCTAGCCATCTTATCTCCTAAAACAGCTGCACCGACATCAGAGAGGTGCAACCCATCCCTACTAAAGAGCCTGTAGCCGACAGCAAACTCTCTATAAACCCAAACCCTTCTTCCTTACACCATTCTCTTAGCCATGCATTAATGCTCCTAAGCTCCCGCTGTCTCCCTGGCTTAGCACGTGGCTGCAGTAGTATTTCTGAAAAGACTACCCTGGAGGTCCTTGCTTTTAACTTGGCCCCTAGTTCACGGAAATCATGTTTAAGGACCTCACCTCCTCCTCTAACTTTGTCATTTGCTCCAATGTGAACCAAGACCGCCGGGTCACACCCGCCCCCACCCAATAATCTGTCTACACCACATGCCGAACCCGAGCACCATGAAGGCCACACACAGTTCGGCATGTAGGGTCTTGGCGGCAGATTACCCTATCTACTTTCCTTATAATGGAGTCCCCTACCACTACCACCTGCCTAGCATTTCTGATCCTAAGTTTTTCCTTGCTTGTATCAGAGATGGCAGTCCCCTGGGTGCTCAAGGGTCTAGCCCCTCCATACATGCTAATTCCAAGCTGTCCTCCTCCACTTCATCACCTAAGGCAGCAAATCTGTTGGAATGGGCAATCTGGGAAGAAGCAACCCTACCCTTCTGTCCCCCACTTCCCCTAGTAACCCTCACAAAACTACCTCCCCCTCAACCTTCCCTGCCCCACTTCCACCCACCTCTATACTGGCCCCAGCCAGTGCCTGCTGTCCCCCCAGATCTACCAATCCCTGCAATGCTGCAAACGGACCCCTTAGACTCTCCACCTCAGCTTCCAAACGGGCAACTCACTCACACCTGACACAGACATAGGTCCCCTGGAATGTCTGCTCCAGGTTCCTATACATGTGGCAGGATGCACATTGGATGGTACCGACAAAACTGTCCCTTCTAATACACAACACCAGCACAGTGACAACTTACTAAAGTTCTGGAAATCCCATTGAATCAGAATTTTTGGGTTTTTCGATAGACTATTGATTTTTCTATAGAAACTTTGGATTTTTGAATTTTAAGTTTCAAGTGAAATTTTTAAAGTTTCAATAAAAAGTTCTGAGTTGTGAAAATTTAGAAACTTGGATCTGTGGATTTTCAAAACCGGCAGTTCCGAATAGAAACCAGGTTTGTTTCAAAACTTCACTACTGTAGATGAAGCAGGGAGGGGACCCCAATTATAGTTTTGCTGGGGGTCCCAGTGATTCTTAGTTAGGGCTAGGCCTCACTATCATGCACAGCAGCGCATGCAGGATATTTACAATGTGCTTCTGTGCGTGATATTCCGTGTACTCTGCATTCCGGGCCATATCATGTTATAGGCTGCATGTGATCTGCACCAAAAGTAGTGCACGCATACAAACCCATAACGGACCGGACCACAGCGCCAATAGTGGGAACTACTCGGTAGCATTGCATAGGCAATGAGAACCGTTAGTTTGAACCGAGTGCAAATTGCGCACTGACATGCAGTAGTGGGACCTAGTCCTTACACCACTGCATATAGAATCTAAAATATTCATTTACAATGCAGAAAGTAATAGAAAACAAGAGAGAGCACAGAAGAAGGAGTATCCAAACTTTTGATTGGTGTTGCATACAATATATCCTCTAGGACTGGGTGGCTGGACCTAAAAAGGTTTTTTTTGTTAAGTTCTACTGCACTAACATATCTGTTGTATTCAGTTAGATCAACTGGAATTAAAGTTCGGTTCTTGAAGACGTTTCGCTACTCACTGGCTTTCTCAATTCAGAATGACTTGTACAAGAATCTGTTGGCCTGGATGAATGAGAATCTTCACACGCCAACTGTAGTAATATTGGTTTTAGGACAGTTGTCAAATTTAAAAAATATTTCCAACAAAAAAATATCCATATCAACTCTCCTGGGTTTTATTTAATCAAATGAACCACATCACAATGACCTGTTAGGTAAACAAGGTAACATTTTCTGAATGCTGAATCAACAATAACTTGTAAAGTTGGTTTATGTAACCAATACCACCACCATTTCATTGTATTATTTAGCTGTGCTCTCCATTTAAGTGTCCTCTATTTAAAATAACTCTCTTATACCTTTCAAACAAGTTTAGCTTAATGTCTCTAGCTTCTCTGGATCTAAAGTTGTGTAAAGGATGGAATGTTACACTTCTTTGTCCTGACTGTCTGTGGCAGTCACATGGTGTGCTTTGTAAGAAGCCCCACCCCCCAAAAATGTATCTTTTCAGAAGCTAGTTACAGACCTAAACCCATTGTCTGTCCTTTCCTCTACCTATTGGCATCGTAGGTAGAGGGGAAAAAAAAGGCCAGTGGCCAGTCTGGAGGTGGGGCTTATGATTCACCTGATGTTGCTCTATCCCAGCAGTGGGCATACTCAATACTGCTGTAACTTTGGATAGACTGCAGCTAGAAGCATGTTCCTAGAGTCATTTTAAAGGTATGCATGCTCTTTATTTAAGGCCACTTATATGGAGACCCCAGTTATCCTTTAAATTAAAATCCTTTAAATCAAAACATTTTTAGCCAACTATAGTAATTCGATTGCACTTTTGTTGTTGTTTTTCTAGATTCACTTGGGAATTGGTTGCTTTTATTTCAGCTTGCCTTGACAACGGCAGGTAGAAGGACAATTTTTCCTTGTTTTTTCCTTATGGCATTGATCTTTAAATGAATTGCAGTTGCTATAAACATCTTGATATGGGCAGAAGTTTGCTGAAAAGAAAAATAAATGTTTCTATGAATGTTATTGTTCTAGGCACATTTTCTATATACAAATACACAGCTTTGAATATCACAAAAGGTAAGTTTATCGTGTTCTAGATTCCAACAATATTTTATGGGACTTAAGTAGTGAACTCTAGAGAATGCTAGCACACCTCCCAATATCAGATGTAGCACATGGGACAGGGGTGGAGCCGGGTTTATTTTCCCCAGCCTAATATTCATCTTTGGGTGAAACTCACCCATTGCCAGTCAATCCAATGTCCCGTACAACCCGGGACAGTAGTTTGCTGTATGCTTTGGATCTTGTTGTACAGATGATGGCCATTTAATCATGATTGACCTTATTGATATTATAGGGGATTTTTGCATAAAGTGAATAATGGCCCAGACCATTAAGCAAATAATGAAGTTTAGACAGTCATTTGCCGCTTACTTCAATATTATTGTGCTGCAGGTAACTTCAATATGAGAAAACATCAATAGGATGGGCCGCATACAACATCATAAAAACTCCAACATCACAGTAAAAAGGTTAGAAAACCCTTTAATAGAATATCACAGACAAGCTGTCAGTTTGTGATGGTCTAATAAAGGGATTTTGACCTTTTTCTGGTGTGTGAGTGGCCTATCCTATTCGTCTTTTCCTGTAATGTAAAAAAAATATGTTAACAGACACACCCCTCCCAATAAAAGTATCCAGAGGGTCTACTAGGGTCCTCTAGGTCCTAACGCCTGTGTTTACCTCTTAATTCCACATCCATTTTGGAGCTGGGTGAACCTGATTGGCCATTGAAACATCAGGGAAAGATTGCTGGTGACTGAAGGTAAGTGCAAGCATAAGGGCCTAGTGTGTTAGTTCCTAACCCTGGGTATTTGAATTGGAAGGGTGTTTTTTAACAGTATAGTTGTCCTTTAAATGTAAAAAGCTTTGTGCCCTATTGGATAGCCCATTTTAATAAGTTAGATGATTGATGCTTATAAGTTAATTAATAAACACTGTTTCTGATCATAAGACATTTAATGGGCCCCTCATTACAACTATCCAAAGTGAGTATCTGAACGGCTAGGTCCTCGCCCCTGGGTTCACCTCTTAATCTTTAACCATTAGGAAGAGATGCTCTGCATATTGCCCCAGAGTTGGTCATGGTGACAGCCAAAACTTGATGCAAATATTTTTGCTGCACCTTCTCTTACCAAGCTCCCCTTGTTCCTATAAACATTGTCAGGGTTATTCAATAAAAGTTCTTATCATTAAAAATGGTGCTAATTTTGCCCCAACCAATCAGATGTTAGCTTTCAAATGTTAACTAATATCTGATTGGTTGTGCAAAATTAGCACCTATTTTAATGATAAGAACTTTTATTGAATAACCCTTTAAGTTTAATGGAGTTGATGCTAACAGCCAACGAGAAACATAGAAAAATGTAATCAATCTTTAGGGATATCCAACCTGTAGGCCTTTAGATGTTTTTATATTACAACTCCGAGCATTACCTGGCTGTCTTATGCTATTGCAGAAAGCTTGTAGTAAATTGCTGGTAGTTGAAATTTTAAAACATCTGGAAGCCGTATGTTTGAGATCCCTTGCGAAAAGAAATGTGACTTCATTGGATATACCAAAGACGATTTGTTGTAGATCTTCATGTGATTAATCGCTATGCTGATGAAGAACATCAGCAGTTAGAAGCAGTTTAGGAATATTGTTGCTTATAAAAACTTACTGCAAAGATTTTTTTCACAATCTGAAGGACAGTCTGCACAGGACTTGCCAGATTTGTATGGAGAATACCTTTCATCCCAAAGATTTCCTCTAAGATTGTAGAAAAATATAATATAAGAAGAAATAAATAGAAAAATATAAATATTGCATTTCATATTCGTGGTAACAGCTGGGAATTGTATACTTCATTAATAGTTGGCTTAGAATTGTGCCCTTCTTCTGAGGTGGTTTATTGCAGATGCTTTCTGTAGAGATTACCTTCAGACCTTCTTCAGAACACCTTCTGTGTAGGACCATCTTGCATTATGACATTGTGCTCCATTTAACTTATATTATCCACATTGTGGTAAATATGCTAAGATATTATGTTCAGAATCTTTGTTAGCCCTGGTCCAAGTGAGACTTATTTATGGAGGGATCACCACATCCAATGATGCCTCATGGTTGACTTTTCATATTGTTCAACATAAATAGAGATGGCCCCACTCACTGAAATCTATTCCGCTTGCAGGCCTAAAGAGCAATGGTAGCTTACTGTAAATTTCCTCAGAGACCTGGGAAATGGTCTGGGAACACATATCAATGGGCAAAATCTTAAAAAAAAAAAAAAAAAACACCATCCAGTAATGGAAAATTCATGCGCTCTGTTTTGGCATTCCGCATAGTACTTTCTAGATTTTGAAAACAGTTTCTCAGTTCAGGAAAATCCCCAAAATTTGTAAATTCGCAAAGTTCGCATCAGAACTGGGTTCATGTTTAGGATCAGGTCCATCTCTAAACATAACGTCACTAAGCTTATTATAATTATACATCATCGCCTGTTTTCTGTAGAATTTACTTTTAGGAGGGTCTAGTTAAATGAGCACTATAAGGGTAACATTTATGGTCTCCCTATACATCATATTATTATGTGGAAGATATTAGCTGAAATCCATGAGCTTTGATATTCAATTTTTTAGGGAGGGGAGAGTTTAATTATTGGGGTGGGGTTAGGGTTTGCGGGAAGAGTAACATTATAAAGGATAGTGACAGTACCTCATTCGATTCAGTTAAACATGGTGGCATGTAGACTTTTGAGTCTTTGTACTTACTTTTAAATATTTCAGCTAAAAATGAATTTAAAAAACAAATGGCATAAAGGTTTACTCACCCTGGGCAGTATTGACAAACATACATATATTTCATTCTGTTTCTAGGGCACTTTGAAACGGCACATCCTACCAGGTACGAACTGTGCCAAACAAGCTGAAAAAATTAAATATCTCTGTTAATATATATATATATATATATATATATATATATATATATATATATATGCACACTCTACAGTATATATTCACACAACTATATCACCTGATACTTTAAATTAATCTAACAGTCTTGTATGTCCTACATTGCATCATTATTGACCATAAAATTTGATTTTGGTGGATGAATCATCGACAGTTTGGAGTAGAATTCTGTCAGTAGTTTCAACCAATGAAATGTCAGAATCAAAACCAATAGTTTCAACCCAAAAGCAGGTTCGGGTAAAATCTATGGTACAAAGCTATTAGGGTGTGTACACACGAAGGGACTATTTGTCCCGACCGAGTGTTCGCTACGAGCGAGTGCTCGGCTGGGACAAATATCTGTCAATCATTATAGTGGTAATTGTGGCAACGTCTAACAGTTCATGCTACCAATCGTGCAGTCCCATAGGAACAGCACGCTCAGCCGTGATTTACCGACATGTCCGATCCGGACGAACACGTCCGATCTGCCTATGGGCGGGCGCGGACGTACAGTGCAGAGTGACGTCACTCGCGCATCAGATCACTTCCTGCTCAGGTGACTCTAGCACTGAGGAGGAGCACACACTCACACCTGCAGCCTCTTGGAGCGGGCGCGGACGTACAGTGCGGAGTGACATCACTCGCGCATCAGGAACTTCCTGTCACCATGTGTATTTATAACGGTCGAAATGGGCCACACGGTAGCGCGGTTAAGAAAGCTCTAAGCATGGAGCAATAGAGCGAAACGTGTCCCACTGCTGTGTCCTTTTAAGTTCTGCAATCTCTCTGGATGTACTTTGCCTGACTGCACTGACTTGACATCAGACAGGTAGATATGCTATAGTAGGTGGGTTATGCACTCTGTTGCCTCAAACTATAAAACCTACTTACATCTGCCACTTTTTGTCTATGTACTTATATTTGTATTAATGGATATGGGAGATGAGAAAGGATGTTTTTAAGATATATGAGTCCCTGTTTATTAAAGGATTTTTAGTCTATATATATAGTGTTGCAATCTGCTCTTTTTTCTCTTTTGGTTATATTATTACCACACTGCAGGTTTTTTGCACCTCTGACTCACAGGGTTCTGACTCTTAGTGCCTAGTGCCCTATTATCTTTTTGTTATACGATCCAGACGAACAGGCGACTGAAAGCAGCACATATTTTTTGGCCCAATTGACCGATACACGGAAGTATCGTTCGAAAAATCTGCCCGTGTGTACCCAGCCTTAAATAACCCTAACTTATCTAATCGGTCTATATGTTCTAGCTCCTACATTCCCATTATTATTTTAGTTGCCCTTCTTTAAACCCTCTCCATTAGGGATGAACCATTTCTAAGATATTCCAAATGATTAATTCATGTTGTTAATGTACGTCCATTTTAGGGAAATATAATAATGTTTATTAATCTCCAACAAAGATCATCAAAGCCTGCGGTTTCTTCATTTAATACTACTGCAGCTTTATAAATATGTTCCCAAGTGTTTAAATGGCATGTTCAAAACTTAAAAAAAAAAACTTTAAAACTTAAAAAAACTGGCCAATATTCACTTACCTGCCCCCAACCCCAAATAATATAGTAAGCTGGCTCCTCCCTCCATGCAGTCAATCAAGGCTCTGACTGGCATCACAACCAATGATTGACTGCTGTTTCACCTGCTGCCTCCTCTGCACATGCTCAAGCTTATAAAAAGCTCATTGAGCAAAAGGAGGAGGCAGATACCCTTGCTAGAAAGGAATAGAATATAATATTTTGGTTACAGATGCATATAATAAACTGGGGTTACAGACAGAAAGCTAATCATAAAGCAAATTGTCTTTGAGTAGAAAAATTACTTCTCAATATACATTGGCTATTCATGGGACCCCCACTGTGTCTCTCAAAATTATCTATATCCTCTCCATTCTCTACTTCTCTTAAAATGAATCCTAGAGATATTTTTTAACATTATAAAGTTTGGATTTCTTTTAGTTTAAGGTGCTGAAAGGAAAATTAATTTATTTTACACATTTGAACTTAAAGGAGAACTTCTGTCTGAAATACATTTTATACTGACAAGATAAAACATACTCCTGTGTAAAATATATAAAATATACTTTTTGTCCCCCTTATTCTCCCCATTTCTAATCCCAGTGGGGCAGACATGCTCAATAGTCTAATTGAGGAGCGGTTTTATTATTAGCTACTGTATCTGAGGAGTAAAGTGAAAGTAACTTTCTAGCCGCTATAGAGGGGAAAAAATCCATATGTATCACAGGTAAGTGTTTGGTTAATAACATTAAAGGAAGTTAACAAGAGTGCTTTAAGTGTTTTTGTTTTGTTATTTTAACCGTTACAATGAAAAATTTCTGGGGAGAGGTAGGAATGGTGAATTCGAACTCCCTGGAAGAAGCAAAATAGTGCTTCTGCCAGGCTTCCTGAGTGCTTCAACACCATCTTTACTATAGGAAAGTCCAGGGCACAAACCTGGCTGATGAAATATGTACGTGCTTTACCAACAAAACAATTTTGGGAGGTAGGAATAATTTACCCAACCTGCTTGCCCCAGGCTCTTTTAAGTTTTAAAAATTAAACTTTTACAGTGTATTTTTTCTTTAAATGTAAATACCCCTTTGACATTTGTGGGTGCATAAAATAATGAATTCTAGCAATGTTTTCAGTGACTCGCCTGTGTGTAATGTCCTATTGCTTTAGAAGAATCTTTAGATCCTTTTCCATATATTAAATTCTCTCCTTCACGGTAAAAACTCATAATTGCATTTTTCCAAGGGACTGGAACCGTCGAGAAGTAAATATTTTCCCCACATTTTAGGTCTACAAGAGATTTGCACAAACACATTATGCATTATAGTAATTGTAGATACATGAACTATTCAGAATCATGCATGTATTTGTAAAACATTTGTATGTTTATTCTAATTATCCTTCATTGTATTTATGTAACACTGTATGTTGATACAGTACTATCGATATACCAACAAACAAAGGCAAATTATAGGACAAAAAAGGACAAAAGGGCCCTTATACCAGTATAATATTTTAAAAAAATTAAAGGGTATGTCCACCCCCAAGCTAAATTTTGGTATTTGGTAGGAAATGGCTATAAACCTCAACCTCTCACGGTTTATAGCACTCACAGGTCCCCCGAAATGTACTTCCCAGCCTTCATTCCCCCACTTCCTTCTGCCCGATGCCTTAGCCAATCACAGGAGCGGATGCCGGTCGAGATACTCCTGCTTGACTTCTGTGCTCGGAAAGACACAGAAGTTAAGCAGAATGCAGCAGGGGAACGAAGGCTGGTGAGTTTCCTACCAAATACCAAAATTTAGCTTGGGGGTGGACATACCCTTTAATTACAGATGTGCAGTACACTTTTTTACCAACAGGGCTTCAAACCCAAAACCTGGACCCATACAAGGAATTAAGCTAGTAGCTTGTAAAAATACTCTCATTGCCCTCTCATTGCCCATTCCTCCTTTCTCTATCTTGGGTGCACAGTAGAGAAAAAGGGCGAAAGGTCGGCATGACTACAAGACCTTGGAGGTAAGAATTCTAACTGTAAGTTCTTAAATCTGCTGTTCTTTTTATGATAATATGTTTTACCATAACATAATTACTCAAAAATCAAAAGCTCTTTAACAGCTAAAAGTCTGCTCTCTATTGCCACCCGGTGGACAGCATCTACTTCACAAAATACTCATAGCGCTCTTTATAAATTGCTAATGAAACTGCAATAATACAATACAAACAATTTTTAAATGCAAACACAATTAGTGACAGGTTGAACAGAGCTATAACCCTACAGATGTCCTAGCCCTTATTTATTTATGGTCTGGATAAATAAGTCACATACTACAAACACAGTAGACCTATATTTGCAATATATAATGACACACAAATACACGTACGTTACTGCATAAACATTATAGAGAATTTGCATTCCAAATAATATTAATTTATATCCTATAAACAAAAAGTAAATTTACTTTTTTCAGAAGGTTCCACCCTCCTATTTAACTTTTAATAAAGTAGGGGATAACATGACGCTGTTTTTTTATGTGCATATGGAATCCACTAGAGGGCAGTGTTTTCACTAGGTAAAATACAGTTTGGTAGCTTTTCTTAGGAAAGTTTGCAGTTTTATTTGGAATTGGCTTTGCATTATAAAAATCTGCAACTGAATCGTATTTTATAATAGCTCAAAGTGTTATAAATTAATTAAGTGTGTTAAATTTTTCAGTAAATGTAAGGCTTAGATTTTTACTATAATATAATAAATAATTGTATGTAGTTTGAAAACATTACATTTTTGGTGTTGTTAAACATTTACTGCCGTTATTGTAACAGGTGAACACGTCCATATAACACCTTTTCTCCAACTAGACCAGAAACTGCAGACTAAAGCTGTTTATCACTTGTAATTCCAAGAAAGACATCCACAAAAATCTGTGCCCCACTAGCTCAGTGAGATAAGGCAGGCTCAGTGCAGTCGCCACACATTTGTTTGACTTATTTAAGGATAACAAATAGATGCTTTATAGTCACACAAAGACCAAACCCCAATGTATAGAGAGCAGCAATACCATTGGTACATGAGATTCAAGGATATGTACACTGCCATTTTTTTTTTTATTGCCCATTACTGGAAACCATAATTCTTCCTAACTATCCCTGTACCATTTTTCTTGTTGATCTGTCCTCTTCTGTTATGTTTTGCTGTAGCTCAAATGGTGACAGTCGGTACATGAACTGCATTGTGGGAAATTCACTATGCAATGCTGCCTCACAGGGATTACTGAGCATGCCTGCCCTCATAGATAGTCAGATAGTCTGTCTGGGGGACTTGAGCAAAACAAGTACTGGACTGAAGTCACGCAGCAACACAAACACATCAGTCAGTGCTGCTTACATGTATTCATTTATAGATTGAAATAAGGCAAAGTTTTTTGTTTTTTTTCAGTGTACAATTCCTTTAACGGAACAAGGGAGAGTGATAGTGGCTCTTGGTACATTGCCCTGTTTGTATCTCCTTGCAGTTATGCCCCGTTTATAAAGGACAATTGACACATTGATTAAAATCAGCTATTTTTGGACCATGAGTCTCCTTAAAAGAAACATGGATGCTAAACTAGGTCCTACAACAGATTGAATGCATGATATAGATGTGAACGTTTTCTGTTGCATATAAAACCATATGCTTATATTAGGAAGCAGTCTGCCTTAAAAAGGAGGAGATGTCGGAAGAAAATAAAAAGCAACATAACAATTAACTGCTGAGAATTTTCAGGCCACTGTGCCCTGAGAACAAGTTGGAAAGAAAAATATTGGCATAAGCTAATATGAAACATGTGATTATAATAAACATTCTGGACAATAGATGCATATTTCCTGGTTATTTGTAGCCTTTGGAGGGGGGTGGAGTCTGTAGGCTGATTGTAAGACCCCCGTAGACTCTGATTGGATTTGCAGGTATAAAACTAGATCTTACTACACTTACTAGGAATCTTTCGGTTCACTGAAGGGCTGTGTCCCATGATGCACTCTTCTGCCCAATCTGCTGCATTTTCCCCAGCATGCTTACTCCACATCTAGAAAAAAGTTAAAACTGATATCATGTAATGAGGGTTTCATCTCATCTAAATGGCTAAATATGTATTTTAAAGGTTTATTATAAGACAGATCAACATAACTTTGCATATTTAAAAAGTGAAAGGCTTTTTTTTTTTGCTACAGAGTTACATTGCATGCCACTGAGCATCATGGGAAAGTGTTTCCTATCTGAAGTTATTACTGAACATAAAAGTTAAAGAGAGGTAGGGGTCATCACAGTATCATTCCTCCCAGTCGAAGCCCTGTTCTGAGTGGCTTGTCCCTACATTTTTGGTGGTCAGGCTGAGTTTAGCAACCAGGTAAATGCCAGGTATAAAGAATATGATTAACCATTTAATAGCCACATTTTAAAATGATCCTTTCTCCTTTAAGATCCCATCCATTTTCCAGTATTATCACATGCATCCCTGCTGCCAACTACCCTGGCAGTCCCATTGTACAGTATGGTTTCTAAAATTGGGTCTCAGCCTTTTCCAACGGCAACAAAAATATAACCCATTATTGGTATTGGAGAATGTAACCTCTTTCGTATAAGGCTCACATGGACCCCATTGAAGTCTATGGAAATAGATACATATTAATCCAGCTGGTGTGGTTGGGGGTTATCTGGCTGGAGTTGGATGATGAGAGATAATTTTGCCCAGTATTGGTAGTTTTACATTAAACCTGAACCCCCCCATGGGAAGTTATTTTACCATTTTCAGCATGTTGGTTGAGGACGGATTGACATTCCTCCTGATTGGGGTTACCTTGACGTGGTTGGAAGGCTTTTCATTCATGTGATCACAGTAATGTATACTAAAACCCCTTTGTTTATAAAGTATGCCAGTGTGCAGATAATATAATATTGAATGTTGAATGTTGACTAGAGATGGATCCGAACCTGATTCCGAAACAGATTTCATAGATCCGCCGCAACTAGGACTAGGATTTTTCTGGTAAATTTTTGATATTTCTGGAAATTTCGAATTTACAAAATTGAAAGTTTTCAAAATTTCTAGAAATCTCAAAAATACTCCTCGAAATGTCAAAACAGGAAGCGCATGAAGTTTCCAGTACTGAATGGTGTTTTTGTTTTTTTAAGTTTTGGGTTTTGGCATTGATAAATGTTCCCCAGACCATTTCGCAGGTCCCTGATCCATTTACAGTAAGTTACCATGGCTATTTATACCTTAATTTAGGTAGAACGTCCACTTCTGCAAATAGAACAGATTGACAGTTGACATTTCTATCATATAGACTTATTGTCTTCATTAAAAATAATTCATGTAGCCTAGAAAACTTTCCGTTGATTGGTCTGCTGGGGGACTAAAGCTGGGTACACATGTTTCAATCCTTCCTCCTGACCGACTGTTTAAGGCTTCTGAACGGTCAGCCAGGAGGAAGGACTGTAGTTCATGACAAAAGCCGTTTAAGGCTTTGCCACGGACGAGCATGCGGTACAGAGGACTGCACAATCAGCTGTGATTTTCCCACACGTCCAATCGCGCGTTAATCAGATACGGAAGGAAAACGGCCATCGGTTGGTTGCGCAATTTCACAAAGATTCTCTTGAATCTGCTTACCCATGGCATTCACATCTATTAAAAGGGCAAGTGGAATCTTCAGTCTGTCCTGTCACCCAATTCTCTGACCACCTGAAAAATTGCTTGTTAAGGTTTCATCCTGAAAGTTGATTTCATGGCAAAACATTATTCATTGATGAAAATCCCCTTGAATTTTGTAGACAGTACTTAAATAAAATAAAAAACAATTTATTTAAAAATAAATTTCCATCTACCTATGATAAAACAGTATTAGGGAGATGTAATAAAAGTTCTTATGATTAAAAATGGTGCTAATTTTGCCCCAACCAAAAAGATGTTAGCTTTAAAATGGTAAATAACATCTGATTAGCAACATTTTAAACAATAAGAACTTTTATTACTTTTAAACACATGTATGTGTTTAATATTGACATTATCCATTGAAATAAATTGTGAATAGTAGAATATTTCCTTTCCCATTGACTTTACTAACTTAAGGTGGCCATACATGCAAGTATCCCACTTGTACAATCCTGGAATGGTACGATTGGTTTGGAACAATTTAAAATTTATCAACTTGTACCATAGGTGGGAAAATTGTATGTGTATCGTATTATCGTTGTAAGATCTTCCATATACAATCTTAAGATCATACAATATCGGAATACTCTTGTTCATCTTAAATAAAGACTGATCATTCTCTATTATATATATTCAATTAGACAACATCGACATAACTCACCCACATCAGTATTTTACTCTCCATGTCCAAGTCTTGGATGGCACAAACAACTTCACTCTGTTTCCACATGCCAAGATGAAGGCAGGCAGGCAGGCGTAAGTGGGTGCACAAGTGGCCCTCTTGCGGTACCCTTCAGCTGATGTACCTCTTTCCGTCAAACAGAAAAATATTATTTTCTGATACAAATTACAGTAGTTCCAACACAAATGAAGTATAGGGGCCAAATTTTTGTCCTTGAGACTCGAAAATGATTTGCATGCTGTTGTTTTTTTCCCGGGTTTGTGTTTAGCTATATGATCACCGTCCATAATTTGGACAACACAGGCCTTAAAGAGACGGTGCACATTGACTCTCTGTTTTATTGTTTTTCCAAAAATAGTTAAAAGTTAAAAGTACCTAAGACAGAGAGGTAGTGTTGGTTACTTTCTACCTCTCAATATTATTTCTAAGACGAGCAGCAGCACAAAGAAATCTGCTTCTGCCAGGCTTCTTGAGTGCTTCAGCACTATCTTTAATATAGGAAGGCCCAGAGCCATAACCTGGCAGATAAAAACTTTATGTGCTGTAGCTACTTAATGAAACAATAATGAGACCTGGGAATAATCAATACTACCTCCCTGTCCCAGGTACTTCATTTTATTTCTTAAAGGGCAACTGTGGTCTCAAAACAAGTTAGGGTTAAATGAAAGCCTGCAGTATTTCCTTTAAAATGAGCCGACAATCACATCCCTGGCTGGAGTCTGTGAGAAATTACATTGGGGTGAATGTTCAAACTTCCTGCTTCCAGTAGGTTGAGTGACATCACCTGACCTCTGCCCCGCCCATCCGCCCATCCGCCCCAGGGGAGAAGCATGCTCAGTTAATACTTCATGCTGGGGAAATCAGAAAGTACTTGGGCGGAAAAAATGACAGTTGAGAAGGGGAGCCTATTAATGCAGGCAGAAGCTGGTCACATGACTACAATCTGGTCACATGGTTGAAAACAGGAAGTGTTCAAGCAAGAAGTAATATTGCTGAACCTTTCCAGCAATAACTTCTAACAAATTTTGTCTAGAGATGTGATTTAGGTTTTATTTTGAAGGTACGACGGAAGGCTTTTTATAAAATCCTTACTAGTTTGGAGAATTCGAGACCACCGTTATCCTTTAAAAGTAAATTTTTACTTTTTTTTTACCCGCGATGTATGATGTGTATGTACGGCTATTGTGTGCCAGTATGGGCACTTTGCTGGGCAAAATGCCCGTTCAGTTGGGTCTCATTGCCCAATCCTCCAGGCGGATCATTAACAAGCCCCGTCTGTACAGCCTTTTCAGCTGACAAAGTGCCCATACGCCACAATTGTCAGCTGAACCAGCCGTGCATACACATCATGTATCGCGGGTCGGCCCTCTGTGATCGCACATGTATATGAGGCTTTAGTTGCAGCAACTAATCAGATGATAGCTTTTTACTGTGTTACAGCAGTTAGATAATATGTAATTGGTTGTAACTGATTAACAGCACAGGCAAACGCAAGTTTGATCATTTATGCTGTTCTGCAGTTTGAATTTGGTCCTTTCTGTAAATTGCTGAATATCTACCAACACTCAGAGGTCTTCACTTTGCTGAACTAATTGGGTGCAAGTCAAGTTACTTTATACAACTATCTTAGCTAATTTTCTTTTTAGATAAGTCAGTGTTATGCCTTGCCTTGTACCTTGGCTAATCTAACCAGGAGCTTTTTTTTGACAAGCCCTCCTTTCCTTTCCTCCTTATAAGGAAGCAATCTGACCTTAGTTCAAGTTGCTGCACCAACCAATCATAAAGAAGATTTTGGAAGTTATTTTCCTCAATATTTCATCATAGTGGGTTTATATTTTCTCATTGTATTTATCTTTATTCATGGAGTTAAAGTAATAAGAGCACCGTTTATGGCGATTGTAGGTATATTGTTAATTTTTAAGGGCCTAGGAATGACCTTTCAATGGCCCTAACCTTATAGGCAAGTGTTATTTTTTTCTTTCTTTTTTATAAACTTGTTCTATTTCAGCAAACCCAACCAATCTGGGTAATGTAAAATGAACTGAATGGAAATTATTATCCTCTACCCTTGTGTTTTGATTGGCTTGGCTACATTTTCAGATCTGTCCAATCCAATGTCTTTGAATATCTATAGACTGATGATGACTTATACACCCCTTAATGATCTTGAAGAGTTCCATGAACTTTAATAAAGGTCAAATAACTCTTAAGTAACTTCTAATATCCTTATAATTTACAGTAAGGGGTACACTGTCCTGCTGTATATTTTATCTTATTATACAGGCAAAATTGGATCATTATCTCCGGGATGTTTTAACTCAATTTTACTTCCATTTCAAAATAAATTTTTTATGTATCATTTACAAAATCCTAGGGCCCATAACAGACATATAAAACGGAAGACTAGTAATGCCCATTTGTGCATGCATTAAACATACGTGTCTTTCACATGTATATGTTTTCATGCATATAAAATTCAAGGTACGTTCAGTTGCCCTTTATCGTATATCTCAAGATGGTGTTTCTTTGCTTACTAGCAGATGTTTAAATTCCTTAAAGATGTCCCCCCACCCCCCTCTTTTTAAGACTATGGAAATGAACTTGGCATGGCTACTGGTCTCCCAGGTGGAATGGGTGCAAACCATCTTCCTTAGAAGTCTTAGATCAAGGCTAGTCAGTGAGAGAAACAGAGTCGAGTCACCAAAAGCCTAGTGCTTTAGTGACTGACAGGTACAGGCTCCTTCTGAAGCATAAAAAGGAATGATAAATGAACTCTCTGACAGAATAAATCTTCTGTTTGTTTGCTTCCGACCAGATGTGCTACAATCTGATGCGGAGAAAAAAAAATCTCTGCCTTTGCCAATCTTAGGTTAATCACTTGGCTGCCAGGAGGTTACACCATTAAATGCCTGTGTGTAGACTGTTCCGCTAATCGTGGCTTTTAATTAGAGAATAAACAAGGAGAGAGAATGCTATAGGAATTGTTGCTTTTATACATCTCGTGGGTCTCTTGATTTTTGCAGTTGGATGGAATAGGAGAAATCCTATTGCAAGGTAAATATTTATATCTCAAATGTAAAATGTGGCATTCAATCATACTGCTCATTCTCTGCTTTACTGCCTGGTAGATTATGGGAGATTCAGTTCTACATGCTGTAACTGGAATGTGACAGTTGGTATGTGTGAATAGTATGATGGGAAAATCCCTTTCCTAGTGCTGGCTCATAGTGATTAACGAGCATGCTTGACTTTTAAAAAGTCAGGTCAGAGGAAAGGAGGAGTTAGTTAAGAGCGAGAGTTCTGGGCATGCAGCAAAACCCACAGCTCAGACAAGTGGCTACTTACATGTATTTATTTATAGATTAAGATGAGACAAAGGATTTTTTCAGTTTAGTTGCCCTTTAATGATCCAAGTGGCCCTCTGACACAGACAGCCTCCTGATACTGGCAATTTCCTAAAGTCGGTTTTATTCTGATTTAGACCCGGTCATGTGTGAATTGATAATGAGGCAGCCAATGGCTTTGTATTAAAGATACAATTCTATAAGCAGTAGGTGTAAGTATTCCTACCTCTTATTCAACTTTAATTGAAAACCAATTACGGTAGCTTTATTCAGTTTAGTATTTGCAAATTTCAGTCTCCTTGGCTGACTTCATAGAAAATTTTGTTACACATATTTCTAAGTATAAGACAAGTCATTTCACTGCCTGACTTTGTAACATTTTCATTTACTTTGAACTCCAGGGAGACCTAACAGAAATAACACTAGACTGAAATACTTGTTTCTACCTCTTACAGAAGTATACATTTGGGTAAGGGGCATTTTTAGGTTATAGTTGCCCTTCAATCCTGGAAAACAGGGCATAAAAAGGAATATAAAGCTCCACTTGAGACTCCTTCTTGGCTTTAAGAGTTACCAGGTGACCTTAAAATCAGAGGACTTTAAACTATATCTGTTGTTATCCGACTGGCTTTCTCAATTCTGTACCCTGGAAAGTCCCAATTAGCATATCACAGCCAAGTGTTAAGGGCATGGCTAGGAGGTGTTATAGGAATGCCCAGAGTAAGGTGTCAAAACAGCATTGTACATGGCAGACAGTTGGTGTCGAATCCCCCCTCCTCTGTTTAGGCTTGGTTTCTTAATTTTCACATAAATGGCCTCCTTAACACCTCTCTTGAACCAGTCATGTTCCTTTGCCAATATGTTAACATTACAATCTTCAAAGGTATGTCCTTTATCCCTAAGATGCAGGGACACGGCTGAGTCCTGACCCGAGGAATTGGTTCTTCTGTGCTGGGCTTTCTCAATTCAGAATGACTTGTACAAGAATCTGTGGCAATTATGTACCCTGGAAAGTCCCAATTAGCATATCACAGCCAAATGTTAAGGGCGTGATTGGATAGTGGCTAAGAGGTGTTATAGGAATGCCCAGAGTAGAAAGAGGTGTTCCTATAACACCTCTTAGCCACTATGCAATCACGCCCTTAACATTTGGCTGTGAAATGCTAATTGGGACTTTCCAGGGTACATAATGGCCACAGATTCTTGTACAAGTCATTCTGAATTGAGAAAGCCAGTTGGATGACTAGCGAAACGTCTTCAAGAACTAAACTTCAAGTCCAGTTGATCTAATTGAATACAACAGATATACCATGACCTGGATGAATGAGAACCTTCACAAGCAGACTTTAAACTATGTTGCCACTATTCATAAACTTTCAGCATGATGCTGCCACTATTCATAAACTTTCAGCATGATTGGTGCCATAAACATGTTTATTGCATCCCCGGATTTTAAAAGAGCTTAGTTCAGTTCTATCTAGACCACTGTTTCTCATCTTTTCAGATTCACTTTGATCTGGGGATGTGCTGCTGGATTAGAAAAAAGCCAATGTAATACCAATATTCAAAAAAGGTAGTCGTTCACAGCCTGGAAACTATAGACCTGTAAGGCTAACATCAGTGGTAGGGAAGCTGCTGAAAACTTTGTTACGGGATCATATCCTTGACTCCAGAGCTTATCTTATTAGTAGTAGTCAGCATGGATTTATGGGAAATAGATCATGCCAGACAAATGTAATTGTTTTTTATGAAGAAGCGAGTAAGAAGTTAGATTCTGGCACAGCAGTGGATGGGGTATACTTGGATTTTGCGAAAGCTTTTGATACTGTGCCTCATAGGCGACTAATGTATAAACTGAGGACTGTTGGCCTAGAAGAAAACATTTGTTAATGGATAGAGAATTGGTTATTGGATCACAAACAGAGAGTGGTGGTCAATGGAGATACATCTATGTGGGCTAAAGTTCTAAGCGGAGTGCCTCAGGGTTCTGTACTGGGGCCGCTTCTATTTAATGTGTTTATAAATGACTTAGAATGGGGCATTGAGAGCAAGGTCTCTGTGTTTGCTGATGACACTAAACTATGCAGAGCCCTGGAAACTTCAAATGATGTGCAAGTGTTGCAAGCAGACCTAGATAGATTATCAAAATGGGCAGCAGAATGGCAGATGAGATTCAATGTTGAAAGTGAATCTGTAATGGAAAAAGATTTGGGGGTTCTGGTAGATAACAGGACTAGCTGTAGCAAATAATGCCAGGTAGCAAGGGCTAGAGCTAGCAAGATATTGTCTTGTATAAAGAGGGGAATAGATTCAAGAGAAAAAAATATTATTCTCCCTCTTTACAAGGCACTGGTAAGGCCTCATTTGGAATATGCGGTGCAGTTTTGGAATCCCATATACAAAAGGGACTAAAGTGCTAAGTGAGGTGCCACAGGGTTCTGTGTTGGGGTTGCTTCTATTTAATCTATTTATTAATGATTTGGAAGTGGATATTGTCAGCAAGGTTTTTTGTGTTTGCTGACGACACAAAACTTTGTCGACCATTAAAAACTTCAGAGGATGTGCAATCGTTGCAGGGGGATCTAGATAGATTGTCACATTGGGCTGCTAAGCGGCAGATGAGATTCAATGTTGATAAATGGAAGGTGATGTATTTTGGACTTAAAAATCCCTGTGCTACTTACTATAAATGGCTCTGTGTTAAGTGAATCCCTGTTGTAAAGGGATCTTGGAGTTTGGTGGATAACAAACTTAAAGGTAGCAAGCAGTGCCAGGCGGCAAACAGCCAGAGCCAGCATGGTATTGTCTTGTATAAAGAGAGGTATGGATTCAAGGGAGGAAAATGTAAATCTCCTCTTTACAAAGCATTAGTAAGGCTCATTGGAATATGCAGTGCAATTTTGGAATCCTGTGTACAAAAAGGACATCTTTGAAATGGAAAGGGTTCAGAGAAGGGCAACTAAATTAATAATGGGATTGGGGGAGCTTGAATATGAAGAGAGACTGGAAAAGTTACAATATGTACGCGGGAGAAGAAGAGAAAG
Organism: Hymenochirus boettgeri; assembly: GCA_019447015.1. NCBI lineage: Eukaryota > Metazoa > Chordata > Amphibia > Anura > Pipidae > Hymenochirus > Hymenochirus boettgeri. Next base: position 283,628,113 of record CM033473.1, read on the forward strand.
CGAGCTCTGCAAGTGCGGAATATGATTACTGTGTATAAATACATTAACGGGCCATACAATAAACTATCTGTGGCATTGTTCACCAATAGAACATGTCAGAGGACATCCCTTAAGACTTGAAGAAAAAAGGTTTAGGCTTCAAGCTTGGAAAGGTTTTTTCACTGTGAGAAAGGTAAAGCTATGGAACTGTCTTCCAGTGGACATTGTTATGGCAGGTTCATTGGTCAGTTTAAAAAAAAAGCTGGATGAGTTTCTGCAAACAAGGAAAGTTACAAGTTACTGGTATTAATACATAAAGTAGAGTTGATCCAGGGAAATTTCTGATTGCCACTTGAAGTCAGGAAGGAATTTTTTCCCCCTTCATAAATTTGGTGGGTTTTTATTTTGCCTTCCTCTGGATCAACAGTTAGGCAGAAAATGAGGATATTGCTAGATGTGTTGGACTGGATGGACATATGTCTTTATTCAACCACAAATACTATACTATACTACATCTTGGAAATGGAAGCAGTTCAGAGAAGGGCAACTAAAACAATGAAGGGAATGGAGGGGCTTGACTATGCAGGCAGATTAGAAAAGTTAGGGCTGTTTACATTGGAGAAGTGACGTTTGTGTGGGGATATGATCACCTTATACAAATATATTTATGGGAATACAATAAACTCTCTGGTGCATTGTTCACTAATAGTGATGGCCCAGATTTACCTCGTTCGCGAATGGCTGTTATCACGGATTTTCCGGTTTTCCGCCTTCCGAACTTTTCCGAACAGCGTTTTCGAAAATTTTCGAAATTACAAGGATTTCTCGTATTTTCGAAAATGCGGGAAAATTTGTATTTTCATAATTACGAGGATTTCTTGTATTTTCTAGGATTTTTACATTTTAATGGGTTTTAATGGGTCCACTCGCGGATTTTCGAATTTTCGAATTTTTCCGAAAGTTCACGGATCCTCGAGCGGACCAGATTTTGCGAAGTTCGGACATCTCTATTCACTAATAGGTCATATCAGAGGACTCGTGGACATCCTTTAAGGTTGGAAGAAAAGAAGTTTCATCTTCAGGTTAGGAAAGGTTTCTTTACAGTGAGAACGGTGAAACTGTGGAACTGTGTTCCAGCAGATGTGGTAATGGCAAGTTCATTGAATAGCTTTAAAAGTGGCCTAGATAAGTTTCTAAAATAAAAAAAATATTGAGAATTACTGTTATTAATACATATACTGTAGTTAAGGTTGGTAAAGTGATAATATAAAATTTATATAGATAGATAGATTATAAAGATTCCCCATGGGCTCACAGCCCCAACCGCTATATTTTTTTTTTAAAAAGCCCCCCAAACTCTACTTACCTCCCCTCTTTCCTCCGCCGCGCTCCCGGCCCTCTGCTTGCGAGAAAATGCAAGCAGAGGGGCGGGACCGGCAGCCGCGTCTGTGATTGGCTAAGCGGCAGCCAATCACGGACGCGGCTGCCGGTCATTCAGTGCAGTGGAGGAAAGAGGAGATGTAAGTAAGAGTTTGGAGCTTTTTTTTAAAAAAAAAATAGGCGGTTGGGGCTGGGAGACATGGGGGAAACAACATTTAAAGGGGTTTTATGCTAGGGGAGCGATAGTAGAACGGGAGGAGAGGGAGGGAGAGGGAGGGGGAGGGAGGGGGGAGAAGGGCTGCAGTACGCATGGCAAATATCTACCTGAGGCAAGGTAGGAGGCAGAGCCCTGCTAGTCTCCTGGTGGGCAGTTTTTGGCACTTTGGGGGGGGACTACAGGAGAACCCTATGGAGCTGGGATGTGAGGTAGATTAAATCACATGGTGGGGCCAGTAGTTGGGGGGATTATAGTTTTGGGGGTGGACATGCCCTTTAAGGTTGGTAAAGTGATAATATATAATTTTGCGAATTACTGGTATTAATACATATACTGTAGATCTGGTTGGTACAGGGATACTATATAATATTGAGAATTATTGGTATTAATACATATACTGTAGTTCTGGTTGGTACAGGGATACTATATAATATTGAGAATTACTGGTATTAATACATATACTGTAGTTCTGGTTGGTACAGGGATACTATATAATATTGAGAATTACTGGTATTAATACATATACTGGCAATGAAACGACCATTTGGCAGTTTCTCTAACATGGGATGTGGGCAGCCATTTTGGTAAAGGGCTTACCTTTCCGGTCTTCTGCCCAGGAACAGTGACGGGTGCCTGACAGGAAGCCTCCTCCCATTCGTCAGGTCCAGCTTTGACTTAGGCGGGAATCCAGTCGGCGGCTGAAGGACTGACCTGTGGAGAGAGAGAGCGCAGTGAGTAACTGGCGCAGTGTTAATCAGTCACAGGGAGAGTGTGCAGGCAGTGGCAAGTTTCCCAGGAATGGAAGACATACCGGAGGAGGTTATTCAATGGTGTCGGAAGTATGGCACAGACAGAGTGGAGAGAGCAATTCGTTCTCTTCCTTCGACGGTGGTCTCACAAGGAGCTGACACTGAGTCAGAGGAAGCTGCTGGATCAGCTCTTCTTTCAGTTCCTGTGAGAAAAAGGAAGGGGAGTGAGTGGACATTTTGTCACTTTTACCCACAGCAAAGGATCATGCAAATAAGGATGATCCTAATGAAAAAGATAAAAGGCGGCCAGTCCCACATACGTTTAGCAATTGGCTGCAAGGTTTTTGTATTTTTGCTAATGTTTTATCACAAAAGCATCCGGAGTTTGCTCCAGGGCTGTTTAAGCATCTGGACACTGTTGCGGATGCTTATAAATCTTTTTGTGGGCTAGGGTGGTACATTTATGATGACAGGTAGTCCATGATGCCTAGCAGGACCCAGTCACTGGCAGCATCGGGTAGATATACAGCCCCAACTATGACATCAAAGGTTAATGTGTGCTGGTCATTTTATGAAGGGAGTTGTAAATGGCCGAATATGCGTCGTTTTCGACACGAATGTTCTTACTGTGGAGCACAGCATGCAGCCTTTCGTTGCCCAAGACGGGGCAGTTCAGGTATCCAAAAACAGGGAGTTAGAGGCAGTCAATCAATTAGTCACTCTGGTGAAAATAGCAGAAATGCTCCCATTTTTAAAGGTCTACCCAAAGCGTCAGAAAGCTTTGATAATTGAAGCAGGTTTTAAAAGGGGGTTTTGGATACCCTTTGACCCAAAAGCAGATAGTTTTTTAAATGTTGTTAACTTAAAATCAGTTTTAGAGCACCCATTGGTAGTAGCAGATAAGATTAATAAGGAAATCAGTTCATGTAGAGTAGAGGGGCCTTTTCAACCCCCCCCCCCCCTTACCAAACCTCCGAATTTCTCCCTTGGGGTTGGTTCCTAAAAAAGATCTTAATGAATTCAGGCTCATCCACCATTTTTCATTCCCGCCAGGTGAGTCGGTGAATGATTTTATTGAGGAAGATAACATGAGTAAGGTAACATACGCCTCGTTCGATAAGGCGCTGTTGATTTTAAAGTGTGGCCAATTCCCCTAATGTCCAAGTGCGATATTAAATCCGCTTTTAGACTCTTGCCTATACATCCAGAGTGTTGGCACATTTTGGGCTTTAAATTTGAGGGTCTCTATTTCTATGACAAATGCCATAGTAACTTTTTACTATGTTACTAAGTTACTATGTTACTATTGATTAAAATCTGCCATGGTGTGTTACCCTATAAATATAATAAATTGAGATAGTAACACCTTCCACAAGCTCTAGTCCTAAACAAAACAGTCTGCTAAATGGGGATGTTAACCCACTAAATAAGAACGGCTAAATGTATATTATATATATATATATATATATATATCATGGGTGCTAAATAAACTCCCAGCTTAGTTCCTCCATACAGGGTCAGGTAATTCAAACAAACGTCAACTGCTCTCCTCTCCAGCAGAGTGGCACTCAATGCTGTTTTGACACCTTACCCTGGGTACTTTAGATAAAACCTCTTACCTATAACGCATTTCACACTTTGCATTCAGAAGGTCCCTGACATCTTGCTGCTATATGCTGATTGGGACACATTCCAGGGTATTTAATACCAACAGATTCTTGTACAAGTCATTCTGAATTTAGAAATCCAGTCAGATGACAAGCGAAACGTCTTCAAAGACTAAACTTTAAGTCCATAAATATACCGTGACCTGGATGAATGAGAACCTTCCCAAGCCCTGCTGTAATTTATTTTTGCATAATATCCTCCTGCTTGGTGAGTGTATTTCCAACTAAAGCCTGAAACTTTTGTTTAAAACTTCCCAACTAATTTTTTAGTTCTTCTCCCAATTCCTGAATCAAGGAACCATACACACTATTGTATATTGTAGAAGTATGGCCATGGTCATACATTTACGATCGGGCAGCTGTACAATACCACGCAGTATTAAAGTAACCCAGTGGTGTTGAATTAGCGACCATTTAATGAATATTTTTATTTAGCGATACTGTGCCTTTATAAAAAAAAAGTTTTTGGCTCAGATACATTTCTATATTTCTATATTCTCTTCAAACCTGGTTACAGAAGGCCTCAGGCCACGTATTTTTTTAAATTGCCATTGAGAGCCATTCCTCAGCTAGGTGAACAATGAGAGCACCGAAAACAGAAGCCACCAAATAAGGGCATGGCATGATATGACATTACTTTTTATCGAACCTAGATCGATAGAATAAAAAAAATTGCCACCTGATCTCCAGTTCAAAGGACAAACGGACACAAATCAAACAGAAATCGATTCCCACATTCAATTCACTTTCCATTGACATCAGTAGATTTCACCAAACAAGCCAATCCAATTGCAAATGGTAAAAACAAATGTTGTAGTTGCCCTTATTTATTGTGATACAATTTTATTATAATCCATTACATTGACATCTTATCATATAATTCCACTGCCTACATTTTTAAACCTGAAGGCACCCAGTGAACCCAGCTCACCATTACCAAAACCCTGGGACAGAAGAACTTTGTTGAAACAGAATCTTTCCCCGTGGCTTCTGCAAACCCACATTTTTATTTCCAACATTGAGGATTTGTGGGAAGAAAAGGGACATTGTGGGTCCCAATAAGAAATACTGTACAATAAAAAAATAAAAAAAAGATGTTAGCTTAACCTCCAAGTTAGATTTAGTGTATGTATTTTCTTACATATAGTATAGTGTACTATAGTATAGTGTAGAGTAAAGAATGTCGTATAGTATACCGGTAGCATAGTGGATAGTATAGTATATTGTACAGTATATAGTATAGTGTATAGTATATCGTATAGTATAGTATTGTGTATAGTATATCGTATAGTATAGTATATTGTACAGTATATAGTATAGTGTATAGTATATTGTATAGTATAGTATAGTGTATAGTATATCGTATAGTATAGTATAGTGTATAGTATGTCATATAGTATAGTGTATAGTATAGTATATTGCATAGTATAAAGTATAGTGTATAGTATAGTATATGGTAGAGTATACAGTTTAGTATAGTATATAGTATGGTATAGTATATAGTATGGCATAGTATATAGTATAGTATAGTGTATAGTATATCGTATAGTATAGTATATTGCATAGTATAAAGTATAGTGTATAGTATAGTATATGGTATAGTATACAGTTTAGTATAGTATATAGTATGGTATAGTATATAGTATGGCATAATATATAGTATAGTATAGTATATAGTATTGCATAATATATAGTATAATGTATAGTATATAGTTTAGTATAACATATAGTATAGTGTATAGTGAAGTTTAATATAGTGTATACTATATAGTTTGGTATAGTAAATAGTATGTAGTATAGTATATAGTATGTAGTATAGTAAATAGTATAAGATAGTATATAGTATAGTATGGTATAATATATAGTATAGCATAATATAGAGTATAGTATAGTATATAGTTTAGTATAGTATATAGTATGGTATAGTATAGTATATAGCATGTAGTATAGTATATAATATTGTATAATATATAGTATAGTATGGTGTAATATGTAGCATATAGAGTATAGTATATAATATGGTATAGTATACAGTTTAGTGTAGTTTATAGTATGGTATAGTATATAGTTTAGTGTAGTATATATTATGGTATAGTATATAGTTTAGTGTAGTATATATTATGGTATAGTATATAGTTTAGTGTAGTATATAGTATGGTATAGGTATTATATAGTGTAGTGTAGTATATAGTATGGGATAGTATATAGTTTAGTGTAGTATATAGTATGGTTATGTATATAGTTAGATGTAGTATATAGTATCGTATAGTATATAGTTTAGTGTAGTATATAGTATGGTATAGTATATAGTTTAGTGTTTTGGTAGTTTATTAGTATGGTTATAGTATGTTAGTGTAGTATATATTATTGGTTATAGTATATAGTTTAGTATGTAGTATATAGTTGTATAGTATATAGTTTAGTGTAGTATATATTATGGTATAGTATATAGTTTAGTGTAGTATATAGTATGGTATAGTATATAGTTTAGTGTAGTATATAGTATGGTATAGTATGTAGTTTAGTGTAGCTTATAGTATGGTATAGGATATAGTTTAGTGTAGTATATATTATGGTATAGTATATAGTATATAGTGTAGTGGAGTATATAGTATAGTATTAGGTATATAGTTTAGGTAGTATATAGTTATGGTTATAGTATATAGTTTAGTGTAGTTATGTATGTATAGTATATAGTTATGTGTAGTTATATATTATGTATAGTAGTTTAATGTAGTATATAGTATCGTATAGTATATAGTTAGGTAGTATATAGTATGGTATAGTATATAGTTTAGTGTAGTTTATAGTATGGTATAGTATATAGTTTAGTGTAGTATATATTATGGTATAGTATATAGTTTAGTGTAGTATATAGTATCGTATGTATATAGTTTAGTGTAGTTATAGTATGGTATAGTATATAGTTTAGTGTAGTTTATAGTATGGTATAGTATATAGTTTAATGTAGTATATATTATGGTATAGTATATAGTTTAGTGTAGTATGTAGTATCATATAGTATATAGTTTAGTGTAGTATATAGTATGGTATAGTATATAGTTTAGTGTAGTTTATAGTATGGTATAGTATATAGTTTAGTGTAGTATATATTATGGTATAGTATATAGTTTAGTGTAGTATATAGTATCGTATAGTATAGTATGAGTATTTATCCATCTAGCACAATCGGAAAAATCCCTGGATCAACTCTACTTTATGTATCAATACCAGTAACCTGCAACATTATTTGTTTTTAGAAACTCGTCCAGCTTTTTTTTTTTAAACTATCCAATTAACCTGCCATCACTACGTCCAACGGAAGACAGTTCCATAGTAGACATGGACACAAACACGGATCACGGATCTGCAGAAACTTCAGGCTTCTGACTCATTTTCTAACTTAAAAATCGAAAATTTTCAGTATATCTAGAAATTTAGAATTTACTAAATTTTTGAAATATCTACATTGATTGTAGCCATATTGTATCATACAAGAAGATGAGAGTAAGTATAGTATGTGATACTCTTTTTATTTGCACTAACAATAGTTTTCTTAATAGATTAGCCAAAGCAAGAAGCGCAGTTTCAGGTACTGAGCGGTAAGTTACCATTGCTATTTAAACCTTCATTTTAAGCTGAATATTTAGATTTTATAACTCTCATTGACTTTAATGTTTTTTTCGAAAATCCGCGAATCTGTAAGCGGAACAGATTTCAGTGATCATCTCTATTCCGTAGTTTTACCGTACTCACGGTGAAAAACCCTTGCCAAACTTGAAGACTAAACTTTTTTGCTTCCAATCTTCCAAGTAATGTCCTTGTGTCCTCTGACATGCACTATTAGTGAGCAATGCCCCAGATAGTTTATTATATGGCCCGTTAATGTATTTATACACAGTAATCATATCCCCACGCAAGCGCCTTTCCTCTAGTGTACTTCATTGTAACTTATCCAATATGTCTTTTCACTCAAGCTCCCACACTCCCCATATTAATTTAGTTGTCATTCCTTTTCTATTTCCAAGATGTCCTTTTTGCACACAGGATTCCCAAACTGCACTGCATATTCCAAATGAGGCCCCGACTTATAGGGCCATATAAAAGTGTGTTATCATTTTTTAGTGATACTGCGCCTTTAACGATCTGTTAGCGATCTGTATCCCCTATACTCTATCACCACTCGCTTCACCAATAGACAAGCCCCTGTTTGTCAAGAGACTAGAAGCGCCTTACCAGAAAGGTTTCCTCCTGGAATTAAAGTGTGATGTATCTTTGCTGAGACCAGGGATAATGGAGAAAAGGAAAGCACAGTGGGCGGACTGGATACAACTAGGTAGTGTGCTTGCTTAAGTGTGGTGTGGGAGGAATAAGATAAATCAGATCAGGGATGGATACAAGGCCAATACATAAAGAATCTGTCAGTGGAGAGAGGTACAATAGTGATAAGAAGAGGCATATTGCACATTTCCAGAAACAAACGTACGCATAATGAAGATCACTGAATTTACCGGGAAGAGGCGTGGGAAGACTAGCACGCAGAGTGGAAGTTTCATCACATTAGAGGGTCGATGTGTTTCAGTGCTTTACACAATGCTGATAAATAAATTGAATGATGGTTGGAAGAAAAAGGGCCAGATTTTAGCACAAACTAATGACCATTGAAGACCACACAAAGTACTAACTGAAATGCGTGCAGTGGGGACTGGGCCTTAATATCAACTCCTTTGGTGTGCGATGTATAAAATAAAATGTATTCTAATACAGACTGCTAATATCAGCAGCTGATATCACATGGCCCTATTGATACATCCTTGCAAATATACGTGCACATAGATTACAAATGTAATAAAAATCCCTCTTCTCCATTCTCTGGGGATTCTTTAAGCCACCTTAAACCAAACCCACCGTACATGTGAAATGTTAATTAAGCAACTACTTTTTTTATTATTCTCACCTCTGCTTTACTGGCTTAAGGAAAATCCTGTCTGGCAGTGTAGCTCTCTACAGGTACCTCTAATTCTGTTTGATGTTAGTGATCTGGGCTTGGCAAATAACATTTGCTGCAGATTCACCTGAAAGATCAATAAGAAACGACTGTTCAAAGCTAGATTTGCTTCATAGAGTCCAGAATTTTTATTAATTTATAGAAACTTCCTAAGACTTTCACTACAAAAGAGGGAGAAGAAAAAAAAAAAAGGGCAAACTTGAATCTGTGCACATTGTACTATATATTGTTGTAAGGTTCGCTTCATCATTTAAATATGGGGGGGTGGAAGTTCTATGGATCTTTTAACGGATAGTAAAAACTTTGGCTTATTAAGAGTTGGTGTTGCTTTTTGCCACTGTTCCCCACCTGAATAGTACCCAGGGTAAGGGCATAAACTGCTAAGCCACCCCCCCCCACCGGGTACCTCCAATCAGCTGGAATACTTCACCACTCCAATCCTCTTCCTCTTTCTGTCTGCAGTACACAAAGAAGTGCATCTTCTCATTGGCTACATCGCAGACTGTCACTGACAGTGGCAGAGGGGCAGAGTAGACTAGAGTGTCAAGGGAGAAACTTTATGTCAGTATTCTAGCTGATTGGAAGGACCCAGGGGGAGGACTTAGCGGTTTAGGCTCTCTCCCTGGGTACTACAGTATTAATAGGTGGAAGAAGAGGAGGGAAGGGAGTATATATTTTAAACACGTATCTTAAAATAAACATACATAAAATAAAAAAATCAACTCTTTTATTCCTTCTGTTGAACAGACTGCTTGATGATATTGAGCATTTAATCGAAGAAAAAAAAAAATCAGAACATTCTCCAAAAATCCCATCCACGGCCACTTAATCTTAAACAGGTTTCAACCTGAAATCTGCTCAAGGTCAATTGCACAATATGGTGTAGTTTAACTACTTCCCAAACGAGTTTTGATCGAAAAAGAACTGATCCACTGTACCATTGTTAATCCATCGGATTGTGTATCTAGAATCCACAAATAAAATAAATTCCAAACCATTATTAAGGGCACTTGTATAGAGAACAGAGCTCGCACTCGTTTTTGACATCAGTTCTCCTTAAGGTAGTTTTAATATTTTGGTAAATAACTGATGACAGTGTGAATGCAATGTTTAGGAACTAAAATTCATATTTTAATGAATAGTAACCCGGAGTGAGGACCTAAACTGCTAGGATGCTTTGTTCTGTACCCTTATTTAATCCATGGCCTTACGAATAGGTAAACCTGTTCCACAAGAAGCACATTAGACAGGATCGAGACCGAGGTGGCAACAGAAGCAATCCGCCAAGCACAACTTAATTGTCTGCAACTTAATTCTGGATAGTGAAGATAAACAAAGGGTTGAGGACCTAGTGGTTTAGGTTCTCACCCTGGATACTATTTATTGGTGTCCTTTAATGAAACCAATAATTTGCTGCCTAGGAGAAGATATGTGACAGCATTAGAGAAGAGCAAATTCACTGTAATCCATTCCGCTTGCAGATTTGTGGATTTTCAAGGGAAAAAAAAGTTCAGCTTAAAATGAAGGTTTAAATAGCAATGGTAACTTACTGAAAGTGGCTCAGGGACCTGGGAAATGGTCTCGGTAGCACGTATCAATGGCCAAATGACATCCAGTACAGGAAACTTCATGCACTTCCTGTTTTGGCATTCCATGTCATATTTTTGAGATTTCTAGAAAGTTAGAAATATTTTTTGAGTTTCCAATCTTTGGAGGGTCACCGAATATATGAGGCCAATTTCGGCAACCCTGGAAATTAGTCTAGTATGTTCGGCAACCCTCAAAAGTTTGATCGTAAACTTGAAAATAGTTTCCGATCGTACTTTCTAAAGTAATTTTGATAACCCTTCAAAGTAGTTTAAGAATTATCGAAAATTCAGAAGTTCCGAAATCTGAAAATTCCGATAGGTTCCAATGAAAATTTTGGGATTTCAGAACTGGAAGTTCCGAAATGGACCCAAATCGCATCTATGTTCTAGGCAAAATATGCAACTAAATTAAAATTGTTCATTCATATAGAAAAAACAATACATATTTTCTTTTCATCTCTATGCTGGGTTGATACTGAATACTTAAATAGAATGTTTTTATGTATCTATATTTATTCTATATTTATATAAAACAGTCTATGCCTCGAGTAAGATATAAATAAAAAAGTTGACTTTGTCCTGCATAAAAATAATACAAGAGAAAAAGAGCTTTGCCTTTGTAAAGGAAAAAAAACTGCTTGCAGGATAATAAATAAACAGATTGAAATGGATGTAACAAGATAGAGTCTTTGCACTTGTGTAATATTGGTTATTTATAAAAGACCAGTAGGCCCAGCATTCAAACTGCTTTATTCGGAAGAACTTCAGCTAAAGTCCCCAAACATAAATGTGAAATTGTAGTAACTTTTTCGGCGCCCACCAGACTTTTCAAGGTTCCTTTATTAACATCCCAAATCTGAATGATTGAATTTAGCATTATTTTCTTTTATATAGATATGGTCACCATCGCACCCTGTTATCCCGCATGGTTACACCCTGTTATCACGCACCTTGTTACACCCTGTTATCCCGCACCTGGTTACACCTGTTATCCCGCACCGTTATCCCGCACCCTGTCATAACCGCCCTGTTATCCCACACCGTTATCCCACACCCTGTTACACCCTATTATCCCACACCCTCTTATCCCGCACCCTGTTATACCGCACCCTGTTATCCCACACCCTGTTATCCCCCACCATTATCCCGCACCCTGTATACCGCACCCTGTTATCCCGCACTCTGTTATCCCACACCGTTATCCCACACCCTGTTACACCCTATTATCCCACACCTCTTATCCCGCACCCTGTTATACCGCAACTGTTATCCCGCCACCTGTATACCCCCACCATTATCCCGCACCCTGTTATCCCACACCCTCTTACCCTGCACCCTGTTATCCCGCACCCTGTTACCCCACCCCTGTTATCCCTCACCCTGTTATACCGCACCCTGTTATCCCGCACTCTGTTATCCCACACCGTTATCCCCACCCTGTTACACCCTATTATCCAACACTCTTATCCCGCACCCTGTTATCCCACACCCTCTTACCCTGCACCCTGTTATCCCGCACCTGTTATCCCGAACCCTGTTATACCGCACCCTGTTATCCCGCACCTGTTATCCCGCACCCTGTTATCCCCCACCATTATCCCACACCGTTACACCATTATCCCACACCTCTTATCCACACCCTGTTATCCCACCCTCTTACCCTGCACCCTGTTATCCCGCACCCTGTTACACCCTATTATCCCACACCTGTTATCCCCACCCTGTTATACCGCACACCCTGTATGCACTCTGTTATCCACACCTGTACACCCTATTATCCCACACCCTGTTATCCCTCACCCTGTTATACCGCACCCTGTTATCCCCCACCCTGTTACACCCTATTATCCCACACCGTTACCTCACCCTGTTATACCGCACCCTGTTATCCTGCACTCTGTTATCCCAACCCTGTTACACCCATTATCCCACACCCCTGTTATCCCTCACCCTCTTATCCCACACCCTGTTATCCCACACCACATTTACCCTGCACCCTGTTATCCCGCCACCCTGTTATACCGCACCCTGTTATCCGCACCTGTTATCCCCACCGTTACACCCTAGTATCCCACACCCTGTTATCCCTCACCCTGTGTATACCGCACCCTGTTATCCCGCACCCTGTTATCCACCATTATCCCACACCCTGTTACACCCTATTATCAACACCCTCTTATCCCACACCCTGTTATGCCGACCTCTTACCCTGACACCCTGTTATCCCGCACCCTGTTATCCCACACCGTTATCACACACCTGTTACACCCTGTTATCCGCCACCCGTATACCGACCCTGTATCCCGCACACCCTGTTATCCCGCCCCACCCTGTTATCCCGCACCCTGTTATACGCACCCTGTTATCCCGCACCTGTTATCCCGCACCCTGTTATCCCGCACCCTGTTATCCCGCACCCTGTTATCCCACACCTGTTATCCCGCACCTGTTATCCCGCCACCCTGTTATCCCGACCCTGTTATCCCGCACCCTGTTTACACCCTGTTATACCGCACCCTGTTATCCGCACCCTGTTATCCCGCACCTGTTATCCCGCACCCTGTTATCCCGCACCCTGTATCCCGCCACCCTGTTATCCCGCACCCTGTTATCCCGCACCCTGTTATCCCACACCGTTATCCCGCACCTGGTATCCCGCACCCTGTTATCCCGCACCTGTTATCCCGCACCCTGTTATCCGCACACTGTTATCCCGCACCCTGTTATCCCGCACCCTGTTATGCCGCACCCTGTTACCCTGCACCTGTACCCGCACCCTGTTATCCCACACCGTTATCACACACCCTGTTACACCCTGTTATCCCGCACCCTGTTATCCCGCACCCTGTTATCCCGCACCCTGTTATCCCACACCGTTATCCCCTTGTTAAAAAAAATCTTTGAGCTCAAAAATCAATTTGTCCCAATACAGAAGTGGTCTACAGCAGAAATCAATGTTAGAACTCACCAAAAATATTGTCCACAGTTTTTAATGTATTAAAACATGGATAAAGTACAGGGCATCTGGGCAGCAGGAAGAATCAGTGGTCAATTTTATTAGGATTCCTGTTGCAGCTGTCAATGTCCTAAAACTCTAGGGGAATCCAGGGTGACTACTTGTAGACCATTTTCTCATTAGTAAGAGATTAAATCATAAAGTATTGGCTGGTGGAAGGGCTCTGACTCCCATAACTTATAAGCACTTACAGACAGAACGACTATAGGTTACATCTGTTAGAATATTGTTAATTCTGATGGCTAATTAACGTGGACTTTTAATGTCTTGCAAGTAGTTTCATTTATGGCAGTATTACTCATGTCAGTATTACTTAAAGGTGAACTGTGGTCTCCATATAAGCGGCCTTTATTACAAAGGGCACACTCCTACCTTTAAAATTTAAAATTTTGGGGTCTGCCTCCAAGTTTAAGGTTGGAGCGTGCCCACTGTTGGGATAGAGCATCATCAGCTGCATCATAAGCCCCACCCCAAACTTCTAAATCATTTTTAAAGCTAGCCACAGGCTTTAATTAAACCTATTTTCCTTCCCTAGGGTACCCACAGATAGAGGAAAGGATAGAAAATGGTTGCAGGTCTGTAAATAGATTCAGATTTTTTTTTTTTTTTTTAACTTACACAGAACATCATGTGGCTGTCACAGAGACTCAGACAAACAGGACAGACCAGGAACTGTAACTTTACAAGCCTATAACTTAAGATCCAGAGAAGCTAATGTAGATACATCTTCTTAGTAGTGTTTGAATGGTATGAAAGAGCTCTGTTAAAGATCTATGTTGTATGGAGACCACAGTTACCCTTTAATTTATTGACTAACATCCCATGTGATTCCATATAATGATGCTTATATTTATTTACCATATTATTGCCTTAAGCTGTGGTTATGCATCAAATTTACTTACCAGTGGCAATGTGGAAATAATTGTTGCATGTTGCATAGGTAATTAACTCTACTTAATGCACCTGCTTAACAGCTGCCTTACATTTTGTGTGTGTGTAGAAAACATCTTATATACTCAGGTTTCGACAAAGGAAGCCACTCAATGCAGAAGAAGGCTCACAATAGTCTTATGAAGGGCAATCTATATTATGGACTCTGAATCAAAATCTAAACTTGGAGCATTAAAGATACACAGGAAGAGAGGGCACGGCAGATATGCCATCACTTTGTGTGGCTTTGATGGTTTTAATATTTGAAGATGTGCAGCCTTTTCCTTCTCTATGCCTGTGCCTATCCCAGTCTTCTACTCTTTCTTATGTGCTTTTTTTGTTGTAGTGGCGACAGGCTACCCAAAGAATGTGTGAGATCTAAAAGAGTCAGTGATGCTTGTCTTCCTACCAAGATACACATTTTCCAACTCACCAATGGCCTGGCATTACTTAAAGTCTTTATACAAACTTATGTTTCTCCCTGCACACCTTCATTGTTAATCACCAAGGTGTTGCCTCCCCAATCTGCTTAACCACTAGCAGTGGACTCCTGTCCACGGCTCTCTAAAATAGCTGGAAGAGCAATCAGACAGAAGGTCAGGCATCTGTTGTTCTCTTGCTGCATATTTGGCATTTATGTTTTTTTTTCCTAATTTACACATCATCATTAAATTCTTCTGTGACTTTCTATCCTTCTTAAGTCCATGATTCTGTATTCAAATTCATCTGTTTCATAGATGACTAAACGTGATGGGCTGGTCAATCAAAGTTCAGAAAATAATTTGTGAAATAAAGGGCGTATTCCTAATTTTATTCCTGAATCCGTGACATTGTGTGGTTCTACTCTTGACTATAATTGTGTGAGATATTCTTTTTTATAAAGTGTTTTATAACTTTTACATATGATTTATTTACCTAGGTAGATTGATGGCTTCATTCAAAGTCTCCAACAAGTAAGAGGTAATGAAGCTTCCAAATACACCATATTGGTCATAGCCAATTGCATCTTGGTTGTAGATTCATTTTAGATGTTCTTTTGTATTGTAAACCTTTAGTAACAGCATTTTGTTTTTCAAATTCAAGAAATATGACACAGATGTTGATAAATACACAAAGATCTGATCAGTGTAAATTACAAATTATATGAGATTGGAATTGCCGAAATATTCCGTAATTCTGATAATAATCCCCTTTGGGTGCTGGCTAACTAATCAATTTTCCATTACAGGATGTAGGATTCTGACAACATGTCCTTAAAGTCATCTGACAAGGTTATTAACCAGCAGAGCATACTGACAGATCCAACTCTACCCGTTCTCCTTGGATCACAATCTTTTGGACTTTCCCACTACCTACTGCAAGTCAAACGAGTCTGTCAATTCCTGAAGGGTTTTAACAAAGATTTTTTTATAATGTAAGTTTAAAAAAAAAAATACTGATATTTATGAATTTGAGAAAAAAAAATACAAAAAGATTTCTACATAGTGAAAAAGAAGAAAAGAAACTTTTTTTTTTCTTATCTATGTGGTGCTTGTTTCTTTTACAACTGCCTGGACTTGCAGTGGAAGCAAATTTGAAAGTTTGTCACGGTTGTTTTGACAGCTTGGTCAGCTGAATCCTAGGATTTGGTCCCAATGGTTTGTCAATTATACAGCTAACCTTATAGCAAGATCACTACTCAAGACACCGAGCTGTCATCCTGTAACCAAGAAATACTGTCAGCTTGTAAAACAAGCTGGACAAAGAATTAGGGATGGTTGGAATAAATAGACCAAATGGAAAAAGAAAAACTGGAGAAAAATTAATCAAGTGAAATCAAAGAAAGACTAATTGTCAACATCAATAAGTCTGTTTTTTCTGTTAACATGGCACACTGTGTACATATGGCACATGATATTACTTTTTATTTTAAGCAACAGCCATCCCAGTCAGCATATTTTTTTTCTTAATACTGCACATACTACGTGCCAGTTGATCTCCTAAAAGGAAACACAGAATTGGAGTGTTGTTCAAGTAACTGGCAGCAACACGGATTTTTCTAAACGACTTTCGACGAACATGGAGTTTTTCTTTCTAAATTGGATGTCACAATAACTAATCTAAAATTTTGCAAAATTGTCTCTTTTCATGCCATTCCGTATTTCAACATTCCATGGGGAAAAAAATATAATAAGAAAAAATAAAAAAATATATATATATATATAAAAAAATAAAAAGTTACATTAGCAGTCGGAAAGTTTAAGGCTATAACAGAACAGAAATTTTGACATTTTGTCACTCAACCTCGGCAAAACTATGGAGGAAAAAGCGATGAATTAATGAATAGCAGCAAATCCCCCTGACAACATGGTACTTCATTAAAATTTTATAAGCATTCTTCCTGAGAAAAGCATGCCTTCTGTTCTGTGTTGAGTTTTCTTCCTCAATGTTTTACAGCCTATTCACAGCGTGTGAGAGCTTCAAAATTAGTTCCTATGGAGAGTCGACTACAGAAGAACCTAAAATTTTTGTCACACTATATCCCCTTGGGTGCCATAATGAAATATCACTTTCTTATCTGTTTAAATAATTCCTTACATATTAATAAAGTATTTACATCTTTCATTTAGAACAGGTTAATTAGTTTTGTTTACAACGACAGCTAGAAATTTCACAGAGTTTGTTAACGGAACACAGCAATATATATATATATATTGAACTTCTTCTAGAACTATATGAAACAAGTTATCAAAGACATGGCTTGGGCATTAGGTTAGGTTGGGCTTTGATGGCTGATTTTGTTTTCATGACAATTCAAGTACATTGAGCTTGTACATTTTAGGAAACACAGAAGGTTTCGCTACAAGACTTTGGATATTAGAGGGTTTTGTTTAAAGGAAACCTACTAAGCAGAGTTATAGAATTGATTTTAAAACAAACCATCCTAAAAAGACAAGGTGGGTCATAGGATAATTTCTACTCCAGTGACCCCTTCTAGAATGGAAATTAATTTCATGACTAAGCCTAGATCAGTATTCAAATACTTACCAGAATGGGTTCCTAGTTCTGGAAAGCTGGGTAGCAAGAATGTGGTCCAATAAATCTATGTAAAAACACATACGAGTAAATGTAATACAACACTGTGAAAATATAAAATAAGTATAGTTCTTTAAAGGGCAAGTTCACCCACAAAAAATACATTTACATTTTATCTTCTCCCCCCGAAACCCCAGTTTCTTTTTATTCTTATCTTCATCTGAAGCTCCCACACTGAGGAATTAGACCTTACATAGCCACGAACCTTCTCCAGAAGTACCAATACTATTATTATTATTATTATTATTGTGGATTTATATAGTGCACACATCTACCGTAGCGCTTTGCAATGACATGTTTACATTCACATAGACTCGTATATTTAGAAATAATCTGATGCTACGATAATACTTATAAAATTGCTGTGAGGATTGCCTCCTTAAAGGAGAATTAAAGCTAAAATACAAACAAGCCTGAATGGATTCTAAAATTCCCAATTAAGCGGTAGTTGTAACCGTCAACTCTCAAACCAACAGCATTGTGGGGAAATCATATGTACAGTAATTGTGTAGGTTTCTGGCTTTTCTTGATTTATGTAGCCCCCTCCTAGTGGGAAACAATTGTTTTTGCGACTGATCAGTCTTGATTACAGAGGTTCGTGGCAGGCCACCCTGCAGTTACCTTGCTGTTCTGGCGGTGGGTAAATACTAACTGAGCATGTGGAACTGTGTATAAATTAAATAGATGATTTCTCCGCAATGCTGCTGATTTCAGAGGTGCGAGATACAGCTGTTAGAAATCTCTTCTGCTCGCAGACACGCGGATTTTAAAAAAAGATCTGAAAATTCGAAAATCCGCAATGAATTCAATGATTAAAAAATCTAAAATTTCCTCTAAAATGAAGGTATAAATAGCCATGATAACTTACAGTAAATGGTTCAAGGACCTGGGAAATGGTCTGGGGAACACGTATCAATGCCCCAAATCTTCCAAAAACACCGTCCAGTTAAAGAAACTTCACACGCTTCCTGTTTTGGCATTCCGAGTTTCAGATTTGTGAAATCCACTTCCAAACCGGGTTCAGATTCGGGTCCATCTCTATTAGCTAGGAATTTTAGATTCTATTCAGGCCTATATTTGTATTAGCTTTAGTTCACCTTTAACTCAAGGTCATTTAGTAATGAATGAAAAAGCATGGACACAGGAAGGCCCCTGAGGAACACCTCTGAAAACACTGGTCGAACTAGAAAACGTTCCATTTATAAGTGTCCTTTTATGAAACATCTTCCAGTCTTTTTAAAAGACTGTCAATAAATTTCATAAATATTGCAGCAATTTCCTTTTGTAACCACAAAACAGCACTGACAATGCAATATCACTTTAAACTTCACAGTCACCAAGTATTTTAACAACCTTAAAGTATTTTATATAGGAACTTAGGGCTCTGGTCGCCATTGACCAATAACTAAATGTTTACAGTTTGAGGATTTTTTATTATTATTATTATTAAAGTGAAACTGTGGTCCAAAAATGACTTAAGGTAAATTGACAGGAATTGCTTTCCTGGGTATTTTTGCATTTTACTTTCATCATTTATTTTACATAGTCTTGGAGATATTTACATTTTTATGTGTGATATGATAGCAGCATCACCAGATCCCCTACACTTCCTGCTCTGAAATAGTCTCTTCTCTGCATCTCATCCTCCCTGTGGTTCCCCATGGCCCCTCCCCTTGCAGTCCCCTCGAAACCTCCTTCTCCTACTTCAGTCACTGTAACTCGATCTCTTCCTGATTTCTTCTGCTATCTCCTGCACTGAGCATGTGCCAACCACAAATTAGGAGGAACTAGTATTTGTGACCCTAGATTCAGAACCTCCCACCCCCTAACTTTCTGATCAGTGATTTCTTCATATCTTGGGCTGTGCAGCAAGTAGAAAGGTGGTTGATGGATCATTTTAAAGGTAGGGCCTTTAAAGGCCAGGCCTTTCATTTAAAATCAAATTGTTTCGATACCACAGTTCCCCTTTAAGCATAGAACTTTACCTTGCAGACATATCAGGGCTGATTCAAAAAAGGTCAACGGGGCCTGTGTTCTCAATTTGCAAGAACCAATCAGATCTACCTGCAGTAACCCAGTAAGAAAATTAATTTTTTTTAGTTGTACATTAAAGGGCATGTCCTCCCCCAAAACTATAATTCCCCCCACCACTGGCCCCACTCTGTAGTAAAAATCATTACCTCACATCCCAGCTCCAAATGGTTTTGATCCCAGCCCCAAAACTGCCTACCAGGAGGATAGCAGAGTCCACATAGGACTCTGCCTCCTGTCTTCCCTCCAGGAGAAGTTTGGCATGCGCACTGCAACCATTCTCCCTCTCCCTCTCCCTCCCATTTTGGACTCCCACCCCCTAGCTACAAATCCATTTTATATAGTGTAGGGCTTAGTCCCCCAGCCCCAACTGCTATATTTTTAATGTAAGAATCTTCCCCGATCTTTACTTACCTTCCCTCTTTCTTCTGCCGTTCAGATCTACTGGCAGCCTCTCAGCCAATCACAGATGCGGCTGACGGTCCCGCCCCTCGGCTTGCATTTTCGCGCAAGCAGAGGGCTGGGCAGTGCGGCGGAGGAAAGAGGGAAGGTAAGTAATGTTTGGGGAAGTTTCTTACATTAAAAATATAGCGGTTGGGGCTGGGGGACTAAGCCCTACACTATATAAAAAATTAAAAGAAGGGTGGACATACCCTTTAATATCATTCTTTTATTAGATGTTATTTCTGAAGTGGAGTTTACAGATCCCCTGGGTACTAGAGATAGAGATATAGAGATAGGCTAGAACTCAAAATCAAACCTGAGTTTGACCCAAATTTTAATAGTTAGGAAGAACTTTGACTTTTTAGAACTTCCTGAACTACAAACATTCAGTTTTTCTGAACTCGCTCACATATTTTCGATAATTATTTTAGAATCAATAACCCTTAATTGTAGCGTTTCGGCGACAACCCCATGAATGTAGATAACCCTTTGAATCCTCAAATATAGAGTTTTTGGGGATAATCCTCGAATGTAAGGTTTCAGCAATAACCCTTGAACGTAGCATTTCAGTTAAAACCCTTGAACGGGGCCATAATCCTCAAAAATTGATTGTTTGGGAACTCTCAGATTTATTGTTCAGTAACCCTTGAATTCGACGATAACCCTCAAGTGCAGCGTTTCAGCAATAACCCTTGAATGCATTGTTCGATAATCATCAAATGTATCGTTCGATAATCATCAAATGTATCGTTCGGTAATCATCAAATGTATCGTTCGGTAATCATCAAATGTATTGTTCGGTAATCATCAAATGTATCGTTCGGTAATCATCAAATGTATTGTTCGGTAATCATCAAATGTATCGTTCGGTAATCATCAAATGTATCGTTCGGTAATCATCAAATGTATCGTTCGGTAATCATCAAATGCATTGTTCGGTAATAATCAAATGTATCGTTCGGTAATCATCAAATTTTCGTTCGGTAATCAATCAAATGTACGTCGTCGGTAATCATCAAATGTATCGTTGTAATCATCAAATGTATCGTTCGGTAATCATCAAATGTATCGTTCGGTAATCATTCAATGTATTTCGTTCGGTAATCATCAAATGTATCGTTCGGTAATCACATCAAATGTATCTTTCGGTAATCATCAAATGTATCGTTCGGTAATCATCAAATGTATTGTCGGTAATCATCAAATGTATCGTTCGGTAATCATCAATGTATCGTTCGGTAATCATCAATGTATTGTTGTTCGGTAATCATCAAATGTATCGTTCGGTAATCACAAATGTATGTTCGGTAATCATCAAATTATCGTTCGTAATCATCAAAGTATTGTTCGGTAATCATCAAATGTAGCGTTCGGATATAATCATCAAATGTATCGTTCGGTAATTCATCAAATGTATCGTTTCGGTAATCATCAAATGTATCGTTCGGTAATCATCAAATGTATTGTTCGGTATCATCAAATGTATCGTTCGGTAATCATCAAATGTATTGTTCGGTAATCATCAAATGTATCGTTCGGTAATCATCAATGTATCGGTTCGGTAATCATCAAATGTATCGTTCGGTAATTATCAAATGTTTGTTTCGGTAATCATCAAATGTATTGTTCGGTAATCATCAAATGTATCTTCTAATCATCATGTATGTTCGGTAATCATCAATGATTGTTCGGTAATCATCAAATGTATTGTTCGGTAATCCATCAAATGTATCGTTCGGTAATCATCAAATGTCGTTCGTAATCATCAAATATCGTTCGGTAACAATCAATTATGTTCGGTTATCACCAAATGTATCGTTCGGTAATCATCAAATGTATCGTTCGGTAATCATCAAATGTATCGTTCGGTAATCATCAAATGTAATCGTTCGTTCATCAATGTATCGTTCGGTAATCATCAAATGGATTGTTCATATCATCAAATGTATGTTCGGTACATCATCAAATGTATTTCGGTAATCATCAAATGTATGTTCGTTAATCATCAAATGTATCGTTCGTAATCATCAAATGTATCGTTCGGTAATTATCAAATGTATTGTTCGGTAATCATCAAATGTATTGTTCGGTAATCATCAAATGCATTGTTCGGTAATCATCAAATGTATGGTTCGGTAATCATCAAATGTATCGTTCGGTAATCATCAAATGTATCGTTCGGTAATCATCAAATGTATCGTTCGGTAATCATCAAATGTATTGTTCGGTAATCATCAAATGTATCGTTCGGTAATCATCAAATGTATCGTTCGGTAATCATCAAATGTATTGTTCGGTAATCATCAAATGTATCGTTCGGTAATCATCAAATGTATTGTTCGGTAATCATCAAATGTATCGTTCGGTAATCATCAAATGTATTGTTCGGTAATCATCAAATGTATTGTTCGGTAATCATCAAATGTATTGTTCGGTAATCATCAAATGTATCGTTCGGTAATCATCAAATGTATTGTTCGGTAACCCTCAAATTCCTCAATGATCCTCAAATGTAGCAATAACTCAATGCGGAAACCTGACAATTGTCTGTCAGGAAAATTAGTGTTAAAACAAGTTTTGGTGATATGTACGTGATCCCCAGACCATTTCCCAGGTCCCAGAGCCATTTACAGTACTGGGAACTTTTCGGACCGGGATTTCTGACTTTTTTCGGTTTTTCCAAACTGCAGAACTGTTTTAGATAATTATCGAACAATTGAGAATTTTCAATTTCAAAAATGTTAAATTTTTGATATTTATTGAACATTTTGAATGTAAAAATCGCCAATTTATCGTAATATCTAAAATGTTTCATTTTTAAATTCAAAAATTCTCAATAGTTTGATAACTATCGAAAATACTACATAGAATGCTCAAAGTCTCCCTTGGTGATCTGATCCTCCTCTCTGCCACTTGTCAGTGACAGTTCCCGATGCAGAGTGTGTCTTTCCATTGGCTGCAAAGCCTTTTCTATGGAGGAGTAAACTGTATGTCTTACCGGACCTGGATCCCGCAATGCAGTAAGTCTCGCAAAGGTATTTACAGCATTGCGAGATCAAGGTCAGGTTAGTAGTGTGGTTTTACTTACTACATTGGCCTGACAGTTTCCAGAGAGATTCCCTTTTTACTTTAAGATCTAATTGCTCTTTACATTCGGTTGAATCCATGTTTCAGTGAACACCAAGTAGAGAAAAGCTTGTCCTCCAGTCTGCTTCTTTCAAGACCAGTTCCTAGGCCCAGAAAGATGGTGGATTATGGCCCTGTATCTAGGGGATTAAATAACTGTTACCCCCTACTGGTTTTAACATATTCATGTAGCTTTATTGAATCCATTTTGACTTCTATTTTATCATAAGTTTCATTTCACACTGTTCTCTCTCATTTCTCAGTAACCATAACATTTTGTCCTCCCAGCATATTCAAGGCCTTTTGCCTTCCCCGTTTTGTGCTAACCTTGCATTGAATGAATGTTTTATCATCTTGTTTGTAGACATTCAGTCTGGTTATAATCTTGGGACCCCAAATAATTAAGCTGAGTTAGAATTCTGCTACATCTTGTGTGTGGTGAAATTCTTTCTAGCGGTGCTTTTACTGGGTCTAGACAGGCATCATGTACCCGGCGTGGTTTAGCGAGTTTACTAACACTCTGATCTCAGAACTGTTGGATCAAGGGAGCTAAGGTTTTCACCAAATTAGATGTTAGAGGTGCATGTAACTTGGAGCGTTTATGTGAAGAAGATGAATGGAAGACTGCCTTCAATACCCACGATGGTCATTATGAATATCTTGTAATGCTATTTGGTCTTTACAATGCTTCAGCTGTGTTCCAAGAGTGAGACTGGAAGTTGTCGTGTATGGACAATATCTTGGATTACTTTATGATCCCCTTCAAATGGTTTTACTAAGCAGTGTTCCCTCTAAGCTGTGCGCTCACATGTTAAAGTAGTGCGCACACATAAATCTGCTGGAATGTGCTGTGATATAGAGCGCACAAAATGTTACTTTATATGCGCACAGAAAATATATTTCCGTGCACACATCTGAAATTAGAGGGAACATTGTTTCTAAGTAACTAATCTAGATCTGTTGAGCTGCCTTTGTTCACTAGGGGCTTAGGTTGGTTACAGTTATCTCTACATGCATTAGAGGGCACCTCAGATTCTCACGCTGTCTTCAGTACAGTAAACAACAGTAAACAACAGTAAAGCAACTTTTTACTTTGAATTCATTAGTGAAATATCTCTGATGTAAAAAAAAGTCATGAATTCATTCATGAAACTCATATGTCAGCAAGACATTTTTAACAGATATAATTAATTACTGCAATAAACCACATAGATGTTTTCAGATAAAATGTTTAAATTTTTATACTAATCTAATATTTTAAGACCGTAAACTAAAGAAAAATTTTGTAAACAATTTTTTTTTCTTCCAAACTTAGTTACAATTTTATATCTATGAACACAGAGATGTGAAAAGGTATCTCCGAACAGTTTCCTTTAAGACCCTGGATGGGTGCCTCTTTGTGCTGTCAACTAATGTTTGATTTTCTTTATGTAAGATGTCAAATTTGAATTATGCATCAGTTACCAAGGTTCCATGTCTTATTATTTATTTAACACTTTCTATTCTAGAAAGATGAGTTGTGATCCAGAATCTAATAAGTGCGTGTAAATAAAAATACAAGTATGTTACTTCAAAAAACCTGCATAGAAAAATAAAATAAACTGTCCGACCTGGCGGTAAATGAGAAATACATACACCCCTCCCCAATACAGATTTTTGAATGTTGCCAAAATAAACCTTTAAAGAGTTACCTCGTTGTAACATTGTAAAATGGCTTCAAAATCTCAGACGGACTGGTTGAGGTCACATCCTTTTTGTCCTGTGTCATTTTCAGTTTTCAGTAAAGTTTAGAAGCAAATGGACTATCAAAGCTTGAGAATTTTAAATAAAAAATAAAAACACCTTAAAATGAAATCTCATTTGGTACCTACCCCACCTCTAGTGGCGTTTGGACACTGCAATTAAAACTTGAAACAAGTCAATACTTACATGCAAAGCCATTCAGTTTTCTGCCTCAATTAACTTCCTGTTGTGGTGATGGCAGCCATTTTAGCAGTTCTTTGATACGAGGATGATAGAACAGCAATTTAGGGGGAATGGCATTAATAGTATGTTGGGTTCCCAAAGGGGTGGGATGAAAAGGGGATCCTTATTGTTTTTTTTAACACATTAATGTTCCGGATTCCAGTATTGATGCAACACCACAGGTTTCTATGCAGTGCATTACAATGGGAAAAATGTGCCATCTTATAGGACCCATCAGAAACAGAAAAAGGGGGATGGGACCAGAGTGGGAGGTGAGTTAAAGAGAAAGTTCAGTGGAAAATAAAAATTTTAAAATTCTTAGTTTATAATATGCATACATGGTTATTCTACATATTATCTTCCATTTGAATTTATACCCCAGTCAGTTGAATTTATACTGATTCCTTCCCGCTTTTGACATTAGTGAGCTGACATTTCAGGTTCTGATACGGTCCTTCTTCCCAGAATGCACTCTACCTTGGAATGTTCCTAACAGTAATTTCTACTGATTGGCTGTTGGATGGGTCAAACATGCTCAGATCTTAACTGAGCAACTGAATCAACCCAGGCACTGGATTAAGGGCAAAACCATAACGGTCTCTATTAGGGGTCCTGCAAACAGGAAGTCAGTATTTTGGTTGCATTTATTTATACACAGACACAATGCTGAATGGGCAGGTTAAGGTCATTAGGATGGGAAAATACTGCTGCATGTATTTGCATTGGACCTAGTGAGGACTTTCCTTTTTATAACATTATTTCTTTTTTTTTTTCAGAATTCTAAAAAGAAATGAACAATATTCCCCTTTATTCCTTATCTTGTTTTTATTTCTAATGTAAGACTTGATTAACCCTATAAATTAATTTTTTTTATAAATGGGGAAATAAAAAACATTATCACAATAATAGAATTTCATGGAATAGCTTAGGGAATTGCCCTTAATCTCTATTATTATTATTATTTTATTTATACAAAACACTTCCATAAAACAAAATGACTTCAAAATGTCTTGCAGTCCGACCTGACATACAGTACAGGGTGGCCAGTTTCACTCCCTGGTGGAATTTTGTATTCTCTGGTTCTTTTGAATTTTGCGTTTTATTTTTTATTTTTTTTGCTGCTTTTGAAGCCTCAGTCTTTCTGTACTTCAGGATTCCACAGCTGAGAGTCGCCTTTCATTCATCAGCCTTTTAGGTAATGCTATTGTGTTGGAAACATACGGACACTTTCTTCCTATATTAAATTATAATCAATGACTATAGGCTTGTTCTTAATAATATAAGAGCAATTGATCTTTGTAAACTGTAAAAATGTAATTAAAATGTTTCCTTTTACCGTGTGTTCTTGTAGGCAAGTAAAATTAAATAGTATTACATTTTGAGAGATATTTCTTTACGTTTTTGAATATAGCTGTGAATACACATTAGATAAATGTAGTTTGGAGCAATAGTTAGATGATTGCACTGAAAGGGGTTTACCTAGACAGGTACAGACAGGCTGCTTGGCTGTAGTCGTGCTTCCTGTTTTGTACAATGGGGAAATGCGATGTAAAAAAATGCGATGTAAAAAAAATGCGATGTCAAAAAAAATTGAAATGCAGTGTTAGAAAAGTTAAAATGCAGTGCCCAAAGCAATTTTTGAATAGCCCTTTAGGAAACTAACAGGGTTATTCAATAAATTATACTTATATATATACTTATATAACTTATCTTTTAAAATGGTGCTAATTTTGCCCCAACCAATCAGATGAAAGCTTACAAATGTTAAATAAGATCTGATTGGTTAGGACAAAATTTAAAACAGGAAGAACTTTTATTGAATCTCCCTATTGAATCTCCTTGTATAATTCATGAAATATCACTGTACCATTTTTTTTTATAATCCGTCCCATTTCTTTAGATATTGAATCTAAAGCAGCTTCAATTTCAGCTTTCAATGCATTAAGGGTGACAGTTATGTGTGAAATGCATTGTGGGAAATTCCTTCTCTTAGTTCTGCCTCATTGTGATTACTGAGCATGCTTGCCCTCACAGATAGTGAGGGAGGGGGTTACTGAAATTAAGCAAAACAAGTACTCCAACAATCTGGATCTACAAACAGGTTGCTCAGCAGTAGTCGAGCAGCCTGTTTTGATGTATGGATATTGGATGGGAGTGTATGTAAAATCCACTGTGGTGCCCCGACATTATTTAGTAATGCAGCAGGGCAGATCACTAAACAATGTCTAGGGGAGCCACCATATACGTGGGATTGTCAGTTGAAGCAGCAGCCTGTAACGCTGCCCTGGTACAACTGGGGTGGAGTATCGGGGAGACTTACTATTTTTAGTTGGATGTAGGAGGAAGCCAATCGATGCAGGGTACAATGCAGATGCTGGACACAATATTGAAGCTGGATACAATGCTGGAGATGGATACAATGCTGGAGCTGGATACTAGGAACAATGGAGGAACTGGATACAATGCTGGAGCTGGATACAATGCTGAAGCTGGATACAATGCTGAAACTGGATACTTGGAACAATGGAGGAACTGGATCAGTTGACAGTTGACAAATCTTTGTTGGCTGAAACGGACATTTGGTCAGACCTCGTTGATGATCTGTTGGGTGAATTGGTCAATACACAGCACAATTGTTGGACGAAATGGGCTGGCCTGCACAATCACATCTTTAAAGGGTCACTATACTCATACAACATTAAAATTTAAATTCCGAAAAAGTGGTGGCATCTTTCTGTATCAAGGTACAATTTTTGAAAAAAATTTTTTTTATAGTAAAGATACCTTTTAATCTAAATTTAATCTATAGAAACCTGAACATGGAAACTAGCGATGAATCCTGGTTTAAAAACTAACCTGATTTTGAAAATCAATAGATATAACATATTTTTTTTTTTAAATGCTCCTACTCATCAGTTGACATTAGTTCAATGACTGTAAAGATTAAATATTTATGGTTTTAAAGTTGTCCCATGGGGGCTGCTTCCTTGGCTCCTCCTCTTGTACCCACTGGGTATCAAACATGCCCAAAAGCCATGCCTTAGGGACTGAGGATAAATAGCAAACTGCTTGTATACTTACGTATCAGAACTTATTAGTACTGCACCTAAATTATATTAGAGATAGTGTGTAACATGCTTTTTATGTGCACTTAAACTGTGCATATGGATTTTAAAAGAGCAAATTTGCAAATCCCTGTTTAAACTGGATATTTATAAACTTTAATTATGGTTTCATGTTTTTCTACTAGGTAAGCTAAACAAAACAACCCTTTCTTCGAACTATACTAACTATACTATAAACATGGAAAGTTCCTGGGGCAGGGAGGTTGGGTTAATTATTCCTACCTCAAAATATTGTTTTGTTTAAGAGCTACAGCACATAGAGTTTTCATTTGCCAGGTTAGTCCTGGACTAATCCTTTATTAAAGGGCATCTCCACCCCTCAAACTAAATTTAACCCTACCTGGCTGGCCTTCATGTAGCATGAAAACTTTCATGTATATTGCAGGAAATGCCCTCCCACCCCCAACCACTATATTGGAATCCAAACTCTACTTACAGATCCTCGCTCCCGCTGCGTTCTGTATTGCTGGCAACCACGGCTGTGATTGGCTGCCTCTCAGCCAATCGCAGCTGCAGCTGCCGGTCCGGCCCCCTGCTTGGAGCCGGATCAGAACAACGATGGAGTGAGGGCTGTAAGTAGAGTTTGGATTCTATTTTAACAGTTCCAGTATAGCGGTTGGGAGGGCACGTCCTGCAATATATCAAAAATGATTATTGAGGGTGGAGATGCCCTTTAAAAATAGTCCTGAAGCCAGGAGGAAGACTGGCAGAATCAATATTCTTTGGGCTGGTGCTCCTATCAGACACAATATTGGGAGGTAGGAATTACCAGTCCTATAACCCTGTCCCAAGGACTTTTAATTGTAACTGTTTTTATAAAAAAAAAAAAAAAAGTACACACACTATAGTAGTTATCCGTTAGGGTGCTCGCGTTTGCGCATGCAATTTTTTTAAAATACATCAATCACGGCAACTCATGCGATTGCATTTCCATTTGCGATCACATGCGATCACCATTTTAAAGCGCAATCGCATTTTGTGGCGCAGTGTGGCCTTGCCCTTAAGGTCTCAGGTATTCTGTGTCCCAGGATAAAACATTCCCTTTAGAATGTGCTGAAATGTCTGTAGCCCTGTCGTTTATTTCCTCTCTTTAAATGGTATTTCAGGATAATAATGATTTTATGCAGACCCTGCACAGCACATTGTTTATTTTTAAGGATGAGGGTGTGTGTGTGTGTTAATGTTAAAGGAGACATACCCTCCAACATTCCCAGGCAGCAATTAACATCTTCAGGGCAGTAAACAATGAGGGAGATTCAATAAAAGTTCTTATTGTTTAAAATGGTGCTAATTTTGCCCCAACCAATCAGATCTTATTTAACATTTGAAAGCTAACATCTGATTGGTTGGGGAAAAATTAGCACCATTTTAAACAGGGAATGTTGGAAGGTACAGTATGTATTTCTATAAGTGTAGCTATTAAAGGGGAATGTTGGAGGGTATGTATTTCTATAAGTGTAACTATTAAAGGGGAATGTTGGAGGGTATGTATTTATATAAGTGTAACTATTAAAGGGGAATGTTGGACGGTATGTATTTCTATAAGTGTAACTATTAAAGGGGAATGTTGGAGGGTATGTATTTCTATAAGCATAACTATTAAAGGGTAATGTTGGAGGGTATGTATTTCTATAAGGGTAAATATTAAAAGGGTAATGTTGCAGGGTATGTGTTTCTATATGTGTAGCTATTAAAGGGGAATGTTGGAGGGTATGTATTTCTATAAGCATAACTATTAAAGGGGAATTTGGAGGGTATGTGATTCTATAAGTGTAAGCTATTAAAGGGGAATGTTGGAGGGTATTATTTCTATAAGTGTAGCTATTAAAGGGTAGTATTGGAGGGTATGTATTTCTATAAGTGTAAATATTAAGGGGGAATGTTGGAGGGTATGGTTTTACTTTCTATAAGTGAGACTATTAAAGGGGAATGTTGGAGGGTATGTATTCTATAAGCATAACTATTAAAGGGGAATGTTGGAGGGTATGTATTTCTATAAGCATAACTATTAAAGGGGAATGTTGGAGGGTATGTATTTCTATAAGTTTAAATATTAAAGGGGGAATGTTGGAGGGTATGTATTTCTATAAGCATAACTATTAAAGGGTAATATTGGAGGGTATGTGTTTCTATAAGTGTAGCTGTTAAAGGGGAATGTTGGAGGGTATGTGATTCTATAAGTGTAGCTATTAAAGGGGAATGTTGGAGGGTATGTGATTCTATAAGTGTAGCTATTAAAGGGGAATGTTGGAGGGTATGTATTTCTATAATTCAAAGGTGATTGTTCGGTAATCACAAATGTATCGTCGGTAATCATCAAATGTATGCGTTCGGTAATCATCAAAGTATCGTTCGGTATCATCAAAGTGATCGTTCGGTAGGTAATCATCAAATGTATTGTTCGGTAATCATCAAATGTATCGTTCGGTAATCATCAAATGTATTGTTCGGTAATCATCAATGTATCGCTTCCGGTAATCATCAAATGTATCGTTCGGTAATCATAAATGTATCGTTTGGTAATTATCAAATGTAGTGTCGGTAATCATCAAATGTATTGTTCGGTAATCATCAAATGTATTGTTCGGTTAATCATCAAATGTATTGTTCGGTAATCATCAAAATGCGTGTTCGTAATATCAAATGTATTGTTCGGTCATAATCTCAAAGTATCGTTCGGTAATCATCAAATGTATCGTCGTAATCATCAAATGTATTCGTTCGGTAATCATCAAATGTATGTTCGGTAATCATCAAATGTATCGTTCGGTAATCATCAAATGTATCGTCGGTAATCATCAAATGTATCGTTCGGTATCAGTAATTCGTACATCAAAGTATCGTTCGTAATCATCAAATGTATTGTTCGGTAATCATCAAATGTATCGTTCGGTAATCATCAAATGTATCGTTCGGTAATCATCAAATGTATCGTTCGGTAATCATCAATTGATCGTTCGTATCATCAAATGTATCGTTCGGTAATATCAAATGTATTGTTCGGTAATCATCAAATGTATTGTTCGGTAATCATCAAATGTATCGTTGGTAATCATCAAATGTATGGTTCGGTAATCATCAATGTATCGTTCGGTAATCATCAAATGTATGGTTCGGTAATCATCAAATGTATCGTTCGGTAATCTTCAAAGTATCGTTCGGTAATCATCAAAGTATCGTTCGGTAATCATCAATGTATTGTTCGGTAATCATCAAAGTATCGTTCGGTAATCATCAAATGTATCGTTCGGTAATCATCAAATGTATGGTTCGGTAATCATCAAATGTATGTTGCGGTCATATCAAATGTATTGTTCGGTAATCATCAATGATCGTTCGGTAATCATCAAAGTATTGTCGGTAATCATCAAATGTATTGTTCGGTAATCATCAAATGTATGTTCGGGAATCATCAAATGTATCGTCGGTAATCATCAATGATTGTTCGGTAACCCTCAAATTCCTCAATGATCTCAAATGTAGCAATAATCAATGGCGGAAACTGACAATTGTCGTTCAGGAAAATTAGTGTTAAAACAAGTTTGGTGATATGTACGTGATCCCCAGACCATTTCCAGGTCCCAGAGCCATTTACAGTACTGGGAACTTTTCGGACCGGGATTTCTGACTTTTTCGGTTTTTCCAAACTGCACGAACTGTTTTAGATAATTATCGAACAATTGAGAATTTTCAATTTCAAAAATGTTAAATTTTGATATTTATTGAACATTTTGAATGTAAAAATCGCCAATTTATCGTAATCTAAAATGTTTCATTTTTAAATTCAAAAATTCTCAATAGTTTGATAAATATCGAAAATACTACATAGATGCTCAAAGTCTCCCTTGGTGATCTGATCCTCCTCTCTGCCACTTGTCAGTGACAGTTCCCGATGCAGAGTGTGTCTTTCCATTGGCTGCAAAGCCTTTTCTATGGAGGAGTAAAATGTATGTCTTAGGACCTGGATCCCGCAATGCAGTAAGTCTGCCAAAGGTATTTACAGCATTGCGAGATCAAGGTCAGGTTAGTAGTGTGGTTTACTTACTACATTGGCCGACAGTTTCCAGAGAGAGTCCCTTTTTACTTTAAGACTAATTGCTCTTTACATTCGGTTGAATCCATGTTTCAGTGAACACCAAGTAGAGAAAAGCTTGTCCTCCAGTCTGCTTCTTTCAAGACCAGTTCCTAGGCCAGAAAGATGGTGGATTATGGCCCTGTATCTAGGGGATTAAATAACTGTTACCCCCTACTGGTTTTAATATATTCATGTAACTTTATTGAACCATTTTGACTTCTATTTTATCATAAGTTTCATTTCACATGTTCTCTCTCATTTCTCAGTAACCATAACATTTTGTCTCCCAGCATATTCAAGGCCTTTTGCCTTCCCCGTTTTGTGCTAACCTTGCATTGAATGAATGTTTTATCATTGTTTGTAGACATTCAGTTGGTTATAATCTTGGGACCCCAATAATTAAGCTGAGTTAGAATTCTGCTACATCTTGTGTGTGGTGAAATTCTTTCTAGCGGTGCTTTACTGGGTCTGACAGGCATCATGTACCCGGCGTGGTTTAGCGAGTTTACTAACACTCTGATCTCAGAACTGTTGGATCAAGGGAGCTAAGGTTTCACCAAATAAATAGATGTTAGAGGTGCATGTAACTTGGAGCGTTTATGTGAAGAAGATGAATGGAAGACTGCCTTCAATACCCACGATGGTCATATGAATATCTTGTAATGCTATTTGGTCTTTACAATGCTTCAGCTGTGTTCCAAGAGTGAGACTGGAAGTTGTCGTGTATGGACAATATCTTGGATTACTTTATGATCCCCTCAAATGGTTTTACTAAGCAGTGTTCCTCTAAGCTGTGCGCTCACATGTTAAAGTAGTGCGCACACATAAATCTGCTGGAATGTGCTGTGATATAGAGCGCACAAAATGTTACTTATATGCGCACAGAAATATATTCCGTGCACATCGAAATTAGAGGGAACATTGTTTCTAAGTAACTAATCTAGATTGTTGAGCTGCCTTTGTTCACTAGGGGCTTAGGGTGGTTACAGTTATCTCTACATGCATTAGAGGGCACCTCAGATTCTCACGCTGTCTTCAGTACAGTAAACCACAGTAAACAACGTAAAGCAACTTTTTACTTTGAATTCATAGTGAAATATCTCTGATGATAAAAAAGTCATGAATTCATTCATGAAACTCATATGTCAGCAAGACATTTTTAACAGATATAATTAATTACTGCAAAAACCACATAGATGTTTTCAGATAAAATGTTTAAATTTATACTAATCTAATATTTTAAGACCGTAAACTAAAGAAAAATTTGTAAACATTTTTTTTTCTTCCAAACTTAGTTACAATTTTATATCTATGAACACAGAGATGTGAAAAGGTATCTCCGAACAGTTTCCTTTAAGACCCTGGATGGGTGCCTCTTTGTGCTGTCAACTAATGTTTGATTTTCTTTATGTAAGATGTCAAATTTGAATTATGCATCAGTTACCAGGTTCCATGTTTTTATTTATTAACACTTTCTATTCTAGAAAGAGAGTTGTGATCCAGAATCTAATAAGTGCGTTGTAAATAAAATACAAGTATGTTACTTCAAAAAACCTGCATAGAAAAATAAATAAAACTGTCCGACCTGGCGGGTAAAGAGAAATACAACACCCCTCCCCAATACAGATTTTTGAATGTTGCCCAAATAAACCTTTAAAGAGTTACCTCGTTGAACATTGTAAAATGGCTCAAAATCTCAGACGGACTGGTTGAGGTCACATCCTTTTTGTCCTGTGTCATTTTCAGTTTTCAGTAAAGTTTAGAAGCAAAGGACTATCAAAGCTTGAGAATTTTAAATAAAAAATAAAAACACCTTAAAATGAAATCTCATTTGGTTCCTACCCACCTCTAGTGGCGTTTGGACACTGCAATTAAAACTTGAAACAAGTCAATACTTACATGCAAAGCCATTCAGTTTTCTGTCAATTAACTTCCTGTTGTGGTGATGGCAGCCATTTTAGCAGTTCTTTGATACGAGGATGATAGAACAGCAATTTAGGGGGAATGGCATTAATAGTATGTTGGGTTCCCAAAGGGGTGGGATGAAAAGGGGATCCTTATTGTTTTTTTTAACACATTAATGTTCCCGATTCCAGTTGATGCAACACCACAGGTTCTCTGCAGTGCATTACAATGGGAAAAATGTGCCATCTTATAGGACCCATCAGAAACAGAAAAAGGGGGATGGGACCAGAGTGGGAGGTGAGTAAAGAGAAAGTTCAGTGGAAAATAAAAATTTTAAAAATCTTAGTTTATAATATGCATACATGGTTATTCTACATATTATCTTCCATTTGAATTTATACCCCAGTCAGTTGAATTTATACTGATTCCTTCCCGCTTTTGACATTAGTGAGCTGACATTTCAGGTTCTGATACGGTCCTTTTCCCAGAATGCACTCTACCTTGGAATGTTCTAACAGTAATTTCTACTGATTGGCTGTTGGATGGGTCAAACATGCTCAGATCTTAACTGAGCAACTGAATCAACCCAGGCACTGGATTAAGGGCAAAACCATAACGGTCTCTATTAGGGGTCCTGCAAACAGGAAGTCAGTATTTTGGTTGCATTTATTTATACACAGACACAATGCTGAATGGGCAGGTTAAGGGTCATTAGGATGGGAAAATACTGCTGCATGTATTGCATTGGACCTAGTGAGGACTTTCCTTTTTATAACATTATTTCTTTTTTTTTTTTAGAATTCTAAAAAGAAATGAACAATATTCCCCTTTATTCCTTATCTTGTTTTTATTTCTATGTAAGACTTGATTAACCCTATAAATTATTTTTTTTATAAATGGGGAAATAAAAAACATTATCACAATAATAGAATTTCATGGAATAGCTTAGGGAATGCCCTTAATCTCTATTATAATTATTTTATTTATACAAACACTTCCATAAAACAAAATGACTTCAAAATGTCTTGCAGTCCGACCTGACATAACGTACAGGGTGGCCAGTTTCACTCCCTGGTGGAATTTGTATTCTTGGTTCTTTTGAATTTTGCGTTTTATTTTTTATTTTTTTGCTGCTTTTGAAGCCTCAGTCTTCTGTTACTTCAGGATTCCACAGCTGAGAGTCGCCTTTCATTCATCAGCCTTTTAGGTAAGCTATTGTGTTGGAAACATACGACACTTTCTTCCTATATTAAATTAAATCAATGACTATAGGTGTTCTTATAATATAAGAGCAATTGATTTGTAAACTGTAAAAAAGTAATTAAAATGTTTCCTTTTACCGTGTGTTCTTGAGCAAGTAAAATTAAATAGTATTACATTTGGAGAGATATTTCTTTACGTTTTTGAATATAGCTGTGAATACACATTAGAAATGTAGTTTGGAGCAATAGTTAGATGATTGCACTGAAAGGGGTTTACCTAGACAGGTACAGACCGGCTGCTTGGCTGTAGTCGTGCTTCCTGTTTTGTACATGGGGAAATGCGATGTAAAAAAAAGCGATGTTAAAAAAATGCGATGTCAAAAAAAATTGAAATGCAGTGTTAGAAAAGTTAAAATGCAGTGCCCAAAGCAATTTTTGAATAGCCCTTTAGGAAACTAACAGGGTTATTCAATAAATTATACTTATATATATACTATATAACTTATCTTTTAAAATGGTGCTAATTTTGCCCCAACCAATCAGATGAAGCTTACAAATGTTAAATAAGATATTGATTGGTTAGGACAAAATTTAAAACAGGAAGAACTTTTATTGAATTCCCTATTGAATCTCCTTGTATAATTCATGAATATCATGTACCATTTTTTTTTATAATCCGTCCCATTTCTTTAGATATTGAATCTAAAGCAGCTTCAATTTCAGCTTTCAATGCATTAAGGGTGACAGTTATGTGTGAAATGCATTGTGGAAATTCCTTCTCTTAGTTCTGCCTCATTGTGATTACTGAGCATGCTTGCCCTCACAGATAGTGAGGGAGGGGGTTATGAAATTAAGCAAAACAAGTACTCCAACAATCTGGATCTACAAACAGGTTGCTCAGCAGTAGTCGAGCAGCCTGTTTTGATGTATGGATATTGGTGGGAGTGTATGTAAAATCCACTGTGGTGCCCCGACATTATTAGTAATGCAGCAGGGCAGATCACTAAACAATGTCTAGGGGAGCCACCATATACGTGGGATTGTCAGTTGAAGCAGCAGCCTGTAACGCTGCCCTGGTACAACTGGGGTGGAGTATCGGGGAGACTTACTATTTTTAGTTGGATGTAGGAGGAAGCCAATCGATGCAGGGTACAATGCAGATGCTGGACCAATATTGAAGCTGGATACAATGCTGGAGATGGATACAATGCTGGAGCTGGATACTAGGAACAATGGAGGAACTGGATACATGCTGGAGCTGGATACAATGCTGAAGCTGGATACAATGCTGAAACTGGATACTGGAACAATGGAGGAAAGGATCAGTTGACAGTTGACAAATCTTTGTTGGCTGAAAACGGACATTTGGTCAGACCTCGTTGATGATCTGTTGGGTGAATTGGTCAATACACAGCACAATGTTGGACGAAATGGGCTGGCCTGCACAATCACATCTTTAAAGGGTCACTATACATACAACATTAAAATTTAAATCCCGGAAAAGTGGTGGCATCTTTCTGTATCAAGGTACAATTTTTGAAAAAAATTTTTTTTATAGTAAAGATACTTTTAATCTAAATTTAATATAAGAAACCTGAACTGGAAACTAGCGATGAATCCTGGTTTAAAAACTAACCTGATTTTGAAAATCAATAGTATAACATATTTTTTTTTTTAAATGCTCCTACTCATCAGTGACATTAGTTCAATGACTGTAAAGATTAAATATTATGGTTTTAAAGTTGTCCCATGGGGGTGGTTTCCTGGCTCCTCCTCTTGTACCCACTGGGTATCACACATGCCCAAAAGCCATGCCTTAGGGACTGAGGATAAATAGCAAACTGCTTGTATACTTCGTATCAGAACTTATTAGTACTGCACCTAAATTATATTAGAGATAGTGTGTAAACATGCTTTTATGTGCACTTAAACTGTGCATATGGATTTTAAAAGAGCAAATTTGCAAATCCCTGTTTTAAACTGGATATTTATAAACTTTAATTATGGTTCATGTTTTTCTACTAGGTAAGCTAAACAAAACAACCCTTTCTTCGAACTATAATAACTATACTATAAACATGGAAAGTTCCTGGGGCAGGAGGGTGGGTTAATTATTCCTACCTCACATATTGTTTTGTTTAAGAGCTACAGCACATAGAGTTTTCATTGCCAGGTTAGTCCGGACTAATCCTTTATTAAAGGGCATCTCCACCCCTCAAACTAAATTTAACCCTACCTGGCTGGCCTTCAGTAGATGAAAACTTTCATGTATATTGCAGGAAATGCCCTCCACCCCCAACCACTATATTGGAATCCAAACTCTACTTACAGATCCTCGCTCCCGCTGCGTTCTGTATTGCTGGCAACCACGGCTTGTGATGGCTGCCTCTCAGCCAATCGCAGTGCAGCTGCCGGTCCGGCCCCCTGCTTGGAGCCGGATCAGAACAACGATGGAGTGAGGGCTGTAAGTAGAGTTTGGATTCTATTTTAACAGTTCCAGTATAGCGGTTGGGAGGGCACGTCCTGCCATATATCAAAAATGATTATTGAGGGTGGAGATGCTTTAAAAATAGTCCTGAAGCCAGGAGGAGACTGGCAGAATCCATATTCTTTGGGCTGGTGCTTCATCAGACACAATATTGGGAGGTAGGAATTACCAGTCCTATAACCTGTCCCAAGGACTTTTAATTGTAACTGTTTTTATAAAAAAAAAAAAAAAAAGTACACACACTATAGTAGTTATCCGTTAGGGTGCTCGCGTTTGCGCATGCAATTTTTTTAAAATACATCAATCACGGCAACTCATGCGATTGCATTTCCATTTGCGATCACATGGATCACCATTTTAAAGCGCAATCGCATTTTGTGGCGCAGTGTGGCCTTGCCCTTAAGGTCTCAGGTATCTGTGTCCCAGGATAAAACATTCCCTTTAGAATGTGCTGAAATGTCTGTAGCCCTGTCGTTTATTTCCTCTCTTTAAATGGTATTTCAGGATAATAATGATTTTATGCAGACCCTGCACAGCACATTGTTTATTTTTAAGGATGAGGGTTGTGTGTGTGGTTTAATGTTAAGGAGACTACCCTCCAACATTCCCAGGCAGCAATTAACATCTTCAGGGCAGTAAACAATGAGGGAGATTCAATAAAAGTTCTTATTGTTTAAATGGTGCTAATTTTGCCCCAACCAATCAGATCTTATTAACATTTGAAGCTAACATCTGATTGGTTGGGGAAAAATTAGCACCATTAAACAGGGAATGTTGGAAGGTACAGTATGTATTTCTATAAGTGTAGCTATTAAAGGGGAATGTTGGAGGGTATGTATTTCTATAAGTGTAACTATTAAAGGGGAATGTTGGAGGGTATGTATTTATATAAGTGTAACTATTAAAGGGGAATGTTGGACGGTATGTATTTCTATAAGTGTAACTATTAAAGGGGAATGTTGGAGGGTATGTATTTCTATAAGCATAACTATAAAGGGTAATGTGGAGGGTATGTATTTCTATAAGGGTAAATATTAAAAGGGTAATGTTGCAGGGTATGTGTTTCTATAAGTGTAGCTATTAAAGGGGAATGTTGGAGGGTATGTATTTCTATAAGCATAACTATTAAAGGGTAATATTGGAGGGTATGTGATTCTATAAGTGTAGCTATTAAAGGGGAATGTTGGAGGGTATGTATTTCTATAAGTGTAGCTATTAAAGGGTAGTATTGGAGGGTATGTATTTCTATAAGTGTAAATATTAAAGGGGGAATGTGGAGGGTATGTGTTCTACTTTCATAATGTAGTAGCTATAAAGGGGAATGTTGGAGGGTATGTATTTCTATAAGCATAACTATTAAAGGGGAATGTTGGAGGGTATGTATTTCTATAAGTTTAAATATTAAAGGGGGAATGTTGGAGGGTATGTATTTCTATAAGTGTAACTATTAAAGGGTAATGTTGGAGGGTATGAATTTCTATACGTGAAACTATTAAAGGGTAATATTGGAGGGTATGTGTTTCTGTAAGTGTAGCTATTAAAGGGGAATGTTGGAGGGTATGTATTTCTATAAGCATAACTATTAAAGGGTAATATTGGAGGGTATGTGTTTCTATAAGTGTAGCTGTTAAAGGGGAATGTTGGAGGGTATGTGATTCTATAAGTGTAGCTATTAAAGGGGATGTTGGAGGGTATGTATTTCTATAAGTGTAGCTATTAAAGGGTAGTATTGGAGGGTATGTATTTCTATAAGTGTAAATATTAAAGGGGGAATGTTGGAGGGTATGAGTTTCTACTTTCTATAAGTGTAGCTATTAAAGGGGAATGTTGGAGGGTATGTATTTCTATAAGCATAACTATTAAAGGGGAATGTTGGAGGGTATGTATTTCTATAAGTGTAAATATTAAAGGGGGAATGTTGGAGGGTATGTATTTCTATAAGTGTAACTATTAAAGGGTAATGTTGGAGGGTATGAATTTCTATACGTGAAACCAAAGGGTAATATTGGAGGGTATGTGTTTCTGTAAGTGTAGCTATTAAAGGGGAATGTTGGAGGGTATGTATTTCTATAAGCTTAACTATTAAAGGGTAATATTGGAGGGTATGTAGTTGATGTTTTAATAAACATATGGGGATTATTCAATAAAAGTTCTTATCGTTTAAAATGGTGCTAATTTTGCCCCAACCAATCAGATGTTAGCTTTCAAATGTTAAATAAGATCTGATTGGTTGGGGCAAAATTAGCACCATTTTAAACTATAAGAACTTTTATTAAATCTCCCTGATAAAGTTAAGAGATTGTACATTCAAATCTAGACAGCTTAGAAACTGACCAAAATAAGTCAACAACAGTGATTGGTTGAAATAAATAACATTCTGCTACAAACACATATTCCCCATTAAAACCTGCAGTCTGTACAGCTCCCTTTCAGGTGGTTTAAATTAACCAATTAAAACAAATCACTTGCATTGAATCCAGTGCAGTCTGCAACATGCATTAGAAAAGTTACAAATGTGGGTAAAGGATTGAAAATGTGCTTCAGTCCCTACGGATCAAAGCACCATGGGAAATTCAGAGCTATCAAGCAAGTCTATAGCTGAAAAATGGAGGCCCCCAACTGTTTAAGTTGAATGATATATTGTCACTATGAAATTACCGATGCATTTATAGGCTAGTAAATTCTTTGTAATGTCTTAAGTAGAGATGGGATCCCGGATCTGACACTGAACCCCTTGTTTCCAAAATCCGAATGTTCTGTCCGAAAGTAGACGGATCGTTCTGATTTTGGGACTTCAGAGCACAATTTAGATTTTTACCGAAACGTTCAGGCTATTTTTGAAAATCCTCGAAAATACCCTGATACCCGGAAATACCCGATCGTATTTCCGAAGAATATCGAACGCTCAAATCTATTTTCGAAAATAGCTTGAACATTCAATAAAAATCAAAAATGTGCTCCGAAGTCGTGAATTTAAGTTCCGTTTTCAGATTTTCGGATCTTCGGAATTTTCCCGAGATATGAAAACCCGAAACAGAACGAAACCCGTCAGTATCAACCATCTCTAATGTAGCATTTCCAGCCTTCATGCCTAAATGTTATCTTTCCACTGTAGTTCTACTTTAATGAGCAGCAACACCAAAAGGTTCTGTTAACCAACATCACGTTTCTTTTTTAAGTGTTTATTTAATATAATTTAACATACTAGGTAATTGTTTCTTTTGTGTGTTTTTTCTTTTCTCCGTTTTTTTCCCACTCTTAATTCCAGAAATATTCTCTGTGTTATTTTTCTATCCAATATAAAGACAAATTTAAGCAAACGACAAACCAACCAAACCACTCAAATCCATAACATCTTAGTTTAAAATGCTCTGCGTTGTTTTTAGTGGTAGAAATACAGAACTTTATTCATTATATTGTTTCAGGAAATTGTGATGTTTATAGACGACATCAATATCTCCTATGAAAGCCCTTTGAATAAGCAGGTGGTTTCGAACCTTGCCTGGAGCCATATCTTTTGAACGTTTAGAACGACTGATGTAATGTGAGCATTTCAGGCAAAATGACTTACTGAAGTTCCTTGAAAATTTACCTTTATATGTGCTTTTATTCTATTTGCACATATTATGGGCACGCTGCGTGTGACATTTCAAAAGGTAACGTTAAACACACGCACAAAGTTAATATTGTCAAAACTGCAGACAAATTATTTTTAT
Source organism: Hymenochirus boettgeri (assembly GCA_019447015.1). Taxonomy (NCBI): domain Eukaryota; kingdom Metazoa; phylum Chordata; class Amphibia; order Anura; family Pipidae; genus Hymenochirus; species Hymenochirus boettgeri. The sequence continues at coordinate 283,669,800 of CM033473.1, forward strand.
TGAAAATCCCCTTTTAGACCTCATTTCCCTCTAGTCCCTATTGCTTGGTTTGATCATTCTAAGAGCAAGCACAATGGTCTGTGCATGGTTCTGTGATATTTGCATAGTTACATTTTTATTTTTTATTTATGCATTTTAGCTAATTCCTTATCTGTATGTTACATGCTGCACTAATTGATTTTTTTCTGATAACACAACAAAGTTTATCTAGCTCACTAATAATACGAGCACAGAATGTCCACTAACTTATACTGTATGTTTGAATGTTTGAGTACCGAGGCCGTGGACCCAGCGGTTAAACAAATCACCTGGTAACAATCTCTATCACAGATATATATATAAATGCATGACATCGCTAAAAACCAATCAGGACTGATTATGTCACAAAGCAATGCTTACATAAGGCATGATGTGCCCCTTACAGTTCCCTGACCATATATAAACACAAGTCCGCAGGCCGAGTTCTTTTATACAGGGCTGGGAACTGGGCTGCTACTTTGTATCCTTATATTATAATGTGAAGGAGAGCATTATTTCTTATAATACATAAGCAGGAAGATTCAATAAAAGTTCTTATCATTAAAAATGGAGCTAATTTTGCCCCAACCAATCAGATGTTAGCTTTCAAATGTTAAATAAGATCTGATTGGTTGGGGAAAAAATTGCACCATGTTTAACGATATAAACTTTTATTGAATCTCCCTGAAGGTTTATATATTTATTTATTTATTGTCTTAAGGATTTAAAAATGTTATGACTTCAGTACTATTGCAATGCTGTCATTTTAAAAGTAAATAAGAAGAACTGAAAGTGATTTACTTTCTTTCCCCAACCTTAGGTCAACCGGGATTAATCCTCCATAGTTTTTACCCACAATGCAGTCTGCCCTACTAAGAGCAGAGAGCGTGTGCCAATGACTCATAGGAAAGGATAAGCTCCCTCTCTCTCTCTGCATTGTGCAGGTAAAAACTACAGTATCCTTGATTTACTTTTAAAATAACAGTTTTACTTTGTTTATAACCATTATGGGGTTGGAACAGTAGATGGCCAGAAGGTTATGGGAGCTGCAGTGGAACATTTTTTTTATAATAATCACACAGTGACAGAGCTAAGTTATTAATATAAGAAAATATTCCACTGCTGCTCTCATTATAATTTGAGTCTCTAATGTATTATAAGAATATATTCCACAGGCTATTATTGGTTTTGTTTGTCGAACTTTAACAGTTGATACCTGTTGCTGTAGGAAACATTGCTACCCTGGCGCTCCGTCCAAAAATGAGAAAAATCCGCGGAATTTAGAATTTACGAGGATTTCTCGTATTTTCCCGAATTTTTTTTTGAAGTTTATGTATACTGAAAAAATGACTTTGCATCATCTTAACCTGTAAATAAATATGTGTAAGTAGCACTTACTCTGAGGTGTGTGTGATGCTGCATGCCTTCAATAAAGTACTTATTTTCCCCCATACAAACTGTCAAAAAGCACACCAACTGTCAAACCATTCCAGCTACAGCAAATCAACAAAAAAAATGGTACAGTCATAGTTGGGCTGAATTATAGTTTCCACTAATAGGCAATTTAAAAAAAACAAATTTGCCATTATCCATACCCTTTAAGGACGGTTGCAAATTTTCACTGCAGTTATTAAAGTTTGTGGAGCGATCGGATTGGCTAATTTATTTTTCTTTATTGATTTTCATCTAACTTTCCTTCAGATATCTCAGTCACTGTAATTAAAACATAAACTTTATTTTTCAGCAATTAATATGATGCTCCTCTATGTTAAAATAAATTTCCTTACTATAGGATTCTTTAATATTCGGAGTTTAATGAACAGAAATGTAGCGCAAACTAGAGATCTGTACTCAGAACCGTATGATACCCTGTGTGCTGGGAATAGTAATTTTCATCTCAAATCCTTGCATTCTTAGCAGGAGGTTTCCCAGCAAGTGTTGGGTCTTCAGAAAATGAAAAGTGAAGGAATAGCCAAAGAGATCCCATTTTAAATTCTATCAGTGGGTGTCTGTGTGTACTGGAAGATGTCAGATTATTTTTACAGATCAACTACTTCTATTTAAGACACTTCTCCCCATCTGGATTACACTTGTTTTCTTTACTGTTGGCTTTTATCAATTTAAAGGGATATCGAACTGATAAACTTTCGGACTTTTCTGCAGACGAAAACTGGAATCTTAATGTTCCCAAGATTCAAAGATCTTTTCAGCCACCTATTATGTGTGTAGGTAATTCTTTTCTGAAAATTATTACACTGTGTTTTCCAATTATTTTCCCTCATTCTCTGTAATTCTTTATTTGACTAACACACAATCTACCAGTATGTTCCTATGTTTCAGAGTACCTGGAGGAAACCCACATAAGCACAGGGAGAACATGTGGGGTAATCAGTGATCCACCAAAGAATAATAGGAGAACGTTATCAGAAACTCTAGAGGCAAGAAAGGCACTGTGGGACAGGGTGTAGGACAGGGGTGGGCCACTACAGTTATCAGGCTGCAGTAGGATGCCTAAAAAGACAAACTAGTCAAATGGACAGGAATGGGATTGATAGCTGGTTAAATTCTGGTGGGCCATCTAAATTCCATTTTAACACTGACACCTTTGGGTATTCAAGACCTTATAGTGTAATAGAATGCTAGTCAAGTAATTGACCCAACCCATTTGTGCAGTGTAAGGTCTACTCTAGGCTGTCCATACTATGTAATTTGTGTTTATAAAGGAACCAATGTACATGTCAATTTCTTAGATCACAAGAGGTACAGGCCTGAATGGCCCAGACTCAGACACTAAGAAATATATGAAGGACTTCATTTCCTGGTGAATACCATTCTGTGAGCCGTGCAGTGGAATGAGCCAAAATTCACCGGAACCGAAAAAAGCCAATTAAAGTCAATGCCAAATTTCGACTTTTCAACACCAATGTTCAATTTTTCAGACATGTTAAAGTTTTGAATCACGTTGATTTTTAGACACCATCAGGGAGATTCACCCAGAGACACACCTAGCCTATTTACCAGAGGCTCTGGGTGAATCTCACCTGCACGTAGGTATGTAATGCCAGCTTTTAACGTGCACAGCCTCTGTTTAAAAATTTCAAATCATTACTGTTCCCCCCATCAAATAATTTGAACCCAAAATTTTACATTTCAAACCAATTATAGGGGAGGCCTGTAAGTTAGGATAAAAATAACGTCTCTGTGTAGCCTTTGTAAGCAGCTTCTCTGTGAAGATTAGCAATAGATTTTACAAAGAAAGGTCGTGTTTTGCATTGTGGTGGTGTTGCGTTTAGATGGTGTTGCGTTGAGGTGGAGTTGCATTGAGGTGGTCTTGCATTGTGGTGGTGTTGCATTGTTGTAGTGATGCGTTGTGGTGGTGTTACATTGAGGTCATGTTGCATGTAGTGGTGTTGCATTGTGGTGGTGTTGTGTTGAGGTCATGTTGCGTTGTGGTGGTCTTGAATTGTGGTGGTGTTGCGTTGAGTTGGTGTTGCATTGTGGGGGTGACATGTTGTGGTGGTGTTGTGTTGTCGTGGTTTTGCATTGTGGTAGTGTTGCATTGAGTTGGTGTTGCATTGTGGGGGTGACATGTTGTGGTGGTGTTGCGTTGTGGTGGTGTTGCGGTGGTCTTATGTTGTGGTAGTGTTCCGTTGAGGTTGTGTTGTGGTGGTGTTGCTTTGTGCTGGTCTTGCTTTGTGGTGGTGTTGCGTTGTGGTGGTGTTGCGGTGTGGTGGTCTTGCGTTGTGGTGGTCTTGCGTTGTGGTGTTCTTGCGCTGTGGTGTTGCTGCGTTGTGGTGGTGTTGCGGTCTTCCAAGGACAAATGCCTCTGTTTTCTGTTTATATATATATATATATATGAACATATTTTATGATAATGGAATGGGAGGAATAAATGAAATTATAATTTACTTTTTGAGCAATTCCTCATGAAACAACGAATGGAGAAAGGACAAAAATAAGTTTTGCATATTTTACCCCATTATTTAACAAACATTCTGTAACCAATCCAAATGTTGAGGTAGATGATGTGAGATCCTTAGCCTATCGTATTTTCCGTGCCAGCTCTGGAATTCATATCTTGCTCTGTAAGGTTGGAATAAGCCCAAATCAGTGTGTGTTACCTTCTCTATTCCCCTACGCATTAGCATATACCCTGAAACCTACAGCACTCGGGCTACTTAACGCTCCAATGCGATAAAATCAATGGAAACGTAGCCTTGTGTGTGTATTTTTTCTTCTTTTTGCCTGACGGTGTTGTCAGTGTATATTATCCGGTTTGGGTTGCGGTTTTATAGTTCATAGAAGTCGTCAGTTAAATAGCCCCTTCTGAAGCCGAGACAAAATGTGGGCGATGTTAATGCCACAGGCGACTGGCATTTTACAGGATGGTTTACCGGTGAAGCTTAAGCCTCCTGGCTTGTCACAGTGGATCTATCTCAGGATCTCCTATTCCTTCCTAGTCAGAGGTTTCAGAGAACGTTGCCTGAAGCAGTCATGGGACGCAAGAAAGAAAAAAAAATATATATATATGGAGAGAGATTTTTGTTCTGCACTTAGCAACATTACCGCACTTCACAGTCAGTTTCACATAAGGGGAAATTAAACTGACTGCTCTGAACCCTCTATATATTAGATAATAGGCTATGACAGGACTGCAGATAAAAGCTGGAAGGCCTCGTTAATTTATGTTTAATTAATACTCTTCTGGCCTTGTAGAAGTCTAGCTTATTGCATTAAACACTACAAACCTGGGGAGGACAATTGTGTTGGGCCTTAAGAGTTTGGTCTTGGCAGTAGGTCAAGCTGAACACTCCATGTCTTAGGGACTTAATGGGGGGGGGGTTAAAAATGTGAGATGTAGACATGAGTTTTCTGTTTTTTAAAGGTAAGTTAACATCTAGTCATGGATGGACTAGAACTTCATGAGTTCGGACAAACTCGAACTATTCGAACTAGTTAGATTTTCTGGACTCGCAGGACTATTTTCGAAAAATAATTCTCAAATGTAAGAAGATTTTCGAACGTTCGGCACGCCTCGAATGGCTGCTTTCGAAAACCCCTGAACTGCTGGGGATTCCAGAAATGGCCGCTCGCGGATTGCCGAACGGCCGACAATCCCTAGGCCGGACGTTCGGGGGTCCCGCAGCTCGAAAGCCCTTGGGTGGCATCTTCTGTCTTCCATCCAATGACACCAGATCTGCTGAGGCCAACAACCCCGAGAAGTACCCCTGCGGCGCAGTGGTACCCCTGGTGCTGGTGGCCTCAATGATGCTACCGGCGTCTTGATCTGACGCAACATCTTCGGGCTCTTTTGGAAAATCAGATTGGTTAAGGTAAACCATGTAAATCAAGCATTGAAAAATTGACCAATCAGAAACAGATTAGGTTTTTCTGCAAACCTATATAAAGAGGTGCAATCCTCTGTAGAGCTCAGAAGTCATTGCAGTAGATGGCTGAAGAAAGAATCGGCTAGCAACACCAGCTCTGCTGAGGCTCACTGGCAGCGGCGACTTCAGTGGTGTTGGTGTCGCTAGCACGAAGACGTTGAATCGAATCAAGACGCCGGGAACATCAGAGGTACCACTGGTACCCGCAGGGGTACTTCTCAGAGTTGGTGGCCTCAGCGGAGCTGGTGTCACCGGATGGAAGACAGAAAATGCCGCCTAAGGGCTCTTTTAAGAGCCGACGGTGGGGGGTCCCGGTTCGAGCAGCGGGACCCCAAACAAAGGCACTTAAAAGATTTGGGGGTTCTGGTAGATAACAGACTTAGCTGTAGCAACCCTTCAAGAAGTAGATGGCCAACAAAATATATTTATTTATAAAAAAATCTTTTACTCGGAGCCTCAGAGGAAGCGTGTAAGAATCGTGCAATGTCTTCACTGACAATGAAAATGACAAAAAATATGACTATTATGTATGATATTTATGGCTCTTTATTAAGATATATAACTTCACAATGCAGGCAATATGGGGTAAGATGTTATATAATAATATATATCATGGTCCTGGTTTGGAAAAGACAGTGGTAATGTTTGGATTGTGGACAACTAGGGATGGACAAACTTCATGAAAGGGAGACAACTGGGTACCTCTAGGGGAAACGTAGGACCTTAAACTAGGCCACTCTGGACACTCTAGGCCATGCCACTCCAGGAGGCCCAGGACACATCAGCAGCTCAACAGCCCTACCTTTGGGGGAGGTGGCAACAGACTATTACGCACACTCTTCCACAAACTGCAGTCCATCCCATTGACAACATTCTATACCAAAAATATACAATATTAACCCATATTCTAACAAATACAAAAAAAAAAATTTGATCTATGAAAGTTTTCCAAAATTTAATTTAACTTTTGCAATCAGTCAAACAGCTGCAGTTGTACTGGTCTTTATTTAATTTTAAACAGGAAGTTGCAGGGCAGCAATCTTTAAGGAGACATATTGTGTGTATAAAGTTTTTTTCAAAAACAGTTAAAAAAAAGTAACTGGGGCAGGGAGGTAGGATTGGTACTTTTTACCTCCCAATCCTTCTGAGGAGCAACGCAAAGAAAATTGCTTCTGTCAGTCTTCCTGGGTGCTCAGCACTATCTTTAATACAGAAAGGCCAAGGACACTAACCTGGCAAATTAAAACTGTATGTAACAAAAATGAATAATCAATCTTACCTCCCTGCCCCAGGTAGTTTTCATTTTTAAAAAGTAAAATTTTAGTTGTCCTTTAGTCTTCTGAATTCTCCTTCCCAAACTCTCACTACGCCTTCCCTTTTTCATTCATATGTGATTTCCTACCCTCAATATCATTTTTAAATATGTACACTAATGGAAATGGATGCACAGTGCTAAGATCAGGTTTACTTTATATTCACCCTCAGCAGATCTGCACTATGTACCTAGGAGAGTATGTGAGTGTGTTTTAAAGAAAGGAGATGGTCTAATGTGCCACTGGGGTGATGGGAGGAAACAACATCATTTTCTAGTTAAGCTGATCAATTACATTTCCTCCTCTCTCTCGCAATAAGTCAATGATGTGGTGGGGATTTTTTTTTGTATATTTATTTCGATGTATGCATATGCAAAATGGAATGCTTTATACAAGATTCCCTGTAGGCTTTTATGGTGTGGGACAAAAAGGAAAACTTTTGATGGGGCATTGGTGATCCTCCACTAATGTTGGAGAGTGGAAACAAAAGTTAATAGGTCCATATGCCAACATATAAAGTCTCTGTGCTCCGTCCTCTGAGACAACGTTATTTAAAGGCTTTATATGTGCACTTGTGAACTCAATTGCTATTTTGTTACCTTTTAGATGGGAGTAAGGCTGAGCTGTATACAAAGTTACAATTATGTACACTTAAAAAAAGGCGCTTGCATGGGGATATGATTACTGTGTATAATAAAATTAAAGGGGCCTACAATAAACTATCTGGGGCATTGTTCACAATGAACATGTCAGAGGACACGCGGACACCTCTTAAGACTGTAAGAAAATAATTTTTGGCAGGTTGGCAGGTTATCCAGGTTGATCCAGGGATATTTCCGATTGCCACTTGGAGTCGGAAGGAATGTTTTCCCCTTCATACTGTTTTTTTGTTTTGTTGTGCCTTTCTCTGGATCAATGTTTAGGCAGGAAATGTGGTAATGCTGAGTCGGTTGGACTGTATGGACTATACTACACCTCTCCAAACTCATCTAGAGGGGCTCAAGGCAGCAAAGTCGCTTATTCGACCCATCTGCAATGACTCAACTCAAGTTTTAACTTCCATATCCACCGACTTTAGCGGCATTCTCAGTTTATGAGTTGAGTTTATTGAGTTTTATGTTATGTCTTAAGAATATAAAGAGTTAGTGTCCTCTTAATGAATCTTCTAGAAAGAATTTCACCTTTAAAGGGCATGTCAACCTCCCAAACTAAAATTTTCCCCACTGTGAGTGTTAAAAAATTCTATACTTTCTCTCCATATGGTCCTGCATGACCTGATGAAAGTCCAGAAAAGTGAAGAGTAGGAGTTCTCTGTTTGCAATCCATACCTGCTACTTCCTGCTCCTCTGGCATGCAATGCGGAGTTCTCCCCCCCTCCCTCCTCATCCTCCGGATCTCTGTTTTAAAAAATACATCTTCATATAATGTAGGGGACCCCCTAACCCTAAAAACTACCTTTAAAAGTTTAAAATCAACTCGACCTCGGTCCCACTGCTGACCGCCAACTGCGTTGTGATTGGCGGTCTCCCCTCTTACCCATATTCCTACATTGGTTATTTCTAACATTGCCCCTATGAACAGGACCTTTTATCCTTAATGTAACTTGTTTGCATTTTTCACCAACCACTGCTAGATCGATGTCACATGTAAGTACACTATTGTGCACTGTTGAATACTGTGCACATTGGAATGCCTATGCATTTAAACCCCCCAGAGATGCTACTTTGGCTCAAATACGTTAATAAATTATCTAAAACCATAAAGCAATGTTATATATACGGGCATGCTTTCCCTAGGATGTGCAAACAATTCTCATTGGTTATTTGCACTTTCCAATAATAGAATTTCAATAATACACATTATTCTGCTTTTGTCTGGCATTTATCCTCTTGTACACATTCAGGCTACTTTATCCAGGGGCCCAGGCTATTTTTCGATTTAATATCGTTTAGCCTAACTCTGGGGTATAGCAAAAGACATCCACGTAGCCGGCTGTTTTGTGCAAATTGACCATTTGCGGTTAAGGCTCTTGGTAAATCGCAAACTGGTGTTACCCTTTGAATTCTAACACGGTTGCGATTTACCCAGACACAACAGCTATATTAAATTGCCGAGAGGCCAGCGGTTGGTTGCGGTAATTTTCCTTTTTTTTTTTTTTAAATAAAATTCTAGAGATGCAGTGGGGTTGAGGGATTTGCATTGATCAGTTTTCTTCATATTCATAAGGAATTATTAGGGAGATTCAATAAAAGTTCTTATCGTTTAAAATGGTGCTAATTTTGCCCCAACCAATCAGATCTTATTTAACATTTGAAAGCTAAGATCTGATTGGTTGGGGCAAAATTAGCATATTTTAAACGATAAGAACTTATTGAATAACCCTGAGTGTGTGTAGGCCAGTGATAGCCGACTGTGGAATGCCTGTTTTAGGCCTGGTTTCAGAACATTGGACAGCATTTCAGTTTAGTCTTACACCTTTCAGATTTTTGAGCTGGACCTGTCGTTTAAGGCAGATGGGTAGATTTATTTTATTTTATTGGTACCTTCTGATTGATTTGATCAAATTGGAAGCAAGTACAGCATTTTGTGATTTGTGTGTTAGCGTGTGAGTTAAAGCCTCACCCTCCCGACCGGTAGCCTTAAACTGGAAGATGAGACCAGCATCCTTTTCCCAAGCTGGATCCTCAGACCATCAGAGGAACCAATACTTCCCATCCTACCGTTCAACAAACTGCCACTCTATCTGATCCCCCAAGGGAGAGTGCAGCGTGGGGCAGATGGACTTAAAATATAATTTATCAGGGGCATGGGGAGAAAGGCAGATATTGTGAAATGGGGTTTGGGGTGTGCTAATTGTATGTTAAATTTTGTTGTGGGGTAAATTTGCCCTTTTGCTACTGTTTAACAACAGTGCAGTACTGCTTTTCAGCAATGGATCGCATCAGAGTGGTGAGGGGAAGAGGTCCACAAGGAAGAGGAGTGCGTGGGGTATAGAGGATTTGAACATGTGCCCAGGTGGGGGTGGGGGAAGATGTAGGTGGGGAGGGTTGCTCTACAGGGATGGGCTGATCTTAAAAGAATCATAGGGTTACTGTTATAACAGATAGCTGGGAGAATGGGACCTGTCAGGGAAACAACTTTCTTAGCAAACAACAGTAAATCTCCCGCTGTTCAAACCAACAAGGACTTTACACTTTCCCCGGGAAAAACTGAGAACTTGTGTCCTAGTAGTGCCTCCACTCCTGGCATACCGACAGCCCCAAAAGCTTGCTTAATTTTTTTATAGAGGCAATAAAAGGTGTCACAGCTCTACTTCTCTTCTAACACTTTTACTGTGGGACCCTTTTGTAATTCTATTGTTTAAATGGCTGTGGGTAAAGAGTTTTAGCAGGTTTCACAAATCTATATTTATAATCTTGATTACGTGTACCTGAACCTGCACTAATAAGCACAGTATGATAAGTTCCCATGTCCATGCTTGCCTTAGGGGCTGTGCAAGAGGTGGCCCAGGCAATGCAATAAGGATAGGACCCACAAGAAGACGTGAACCTTGATACCTCTTATATTTGCAGTTATATTTTGCTGTTATTAACCCACCATTAGCAGAACCAAATAACAAACCAGAGCCATTGTAAAAATGAAAAACATTTTAAAATGCTTTATGGCCAGTATTTATAAAGGTACCAATACTAGGGCATTTTATTCCACTGCATTATTGGGGATTACCAATTCCGATCCTTTATAAATTCCGGCCTAACCACCTATGTAAGAGCTGCAAATGACTAGTAAAGATGGCTGAACTTTTGAAAGTTCGGTCCTTTTTTTGAACTTTCGGAGTTTGAAAGTCCGAAAACGGACCCATTAAAGTCCGAAATTTATGTGTAAACTTACCTTACAGGCCTCTGTGAGGGGAACAGCAAAAAAATGGAAGTAGCACACACGCGCGCTACTTCCAGTTTCCGCTTGTCACTTTTGGTAATCCTCGAATGTACCAGGATTTCTGAACGTTCGGTAAAACTCGAATGGGCGCTTCCGAGATTCGCGGATTGCCGAATGGCTGACAATCCGGCTGCGTTAGGGGGTTCCGCAGCTCAAACCCAAAACCGGGACCCCTTCGGGTCCTTACAGGACCTTTGTGGTACTTGAAGTGCCCTTCTAGTGCCCTTAGGGACTTAAAGGAGAACTAAACCCAATTTTTTACACTCCAGAATCTGAAAACAACCCCCCTAAAAACCCCAATAAGCTATAAAATCCCACTTCAGTTAATTGTATTAAAGAAATGTAAGCCTGTTAAGAACTGGATGAAGATTCTGTGTGTATGTGCAGTGTCAGACCACACCTCCTGACCTCAGTCACATGCTTCCTTGCTTTATCTGTCTTTTAAAAGGATTGGCTAGAATTATTAATGGGTGTGACCAACTGTAACAAGTTTCTGCCATAGCTAAGGACTGAGCATGTGCAGACATAATGGTCGTTGACCAAACTGTCTGATACTAGAATGCTGTGAAGTAAAGCACAAACCAAAGTTATTAGGTAAATTTCCAGCGCCCGTATCAAAATGAAAGGTAAGGTACAGATTACTGGTTTTATATCAAGGTGTTCTGCCTTCTGGTTCAGTGTGTTCTGTGGCTTAGTTGTCCTTTAATGGGGGGGGGGGGGGGGTTTAAAAATGTGACATGTAGACATGAGTTTCCTGTTTTTAAAGGTAAGTAACATCTAGTTAACTTACCTTAAAAAAAACAGCCTTGGGGCTTAAGGGGTCCCACAGCTCGAACGGGACCCCCCTCCTCAGCCCTTGTAAGGGCCCTTACGGCACTGATAAGTGACATAGTAATTACATAGTAACATAGTAACATAGTAATTAAGGTTGAATAAAGACATTCGTCCATCAAGTCCAACCTATTCACTTTTTTTTTTTTTTTTTAACCCTACCTAACAGTTGATCCAGAGGAAGGCAAAAACCCCAGCTAAAAGGGGGGGGGAAAATTCCTTCCTGACTCCAAACGGCAATCGGAAAGTATCCCTGGATCAACCAGATCTATGCATTAATACCATAATTCTCAATATTTTTTAGTTTTAGAAACTTATCCAGGCCTTTTTTAAAGTTATTCAATGAACTTGCCATTACCACCTCTGCTGGAAGACAGTTCCACAGTTTCACCGTTCTCACTGTAAAGAAACTCTCCTAACTTGAAGATGAAACTTCTTTTCTTCCAACCTAAAGGATGTCCACGAGTCCTCTGATATGACCTATTAGTGAACAATGCACCAGAGAGTTCACTGTATGGGCCATTAATATATTTGTATAAGGTTATCATGTCCCCACGCAACCGCCGCTTCTCCAATGTAAACAGCCCTAACTTGTCTAATCTGCCTGCATATTCAAGCCCCTCCATTCCCCTTATTAATTTAGTTGCCCTTCTCTGAACTGCCTCAATTTCCAAGATGTCCCTTTGTATTGGGATCCAAAACTGCACCGCATATTCCAAATGTGGCCTTACCAGTGCCTTGTAAAGAGGGAGAATAATATTTTTCTCTCTTGATTCCATTCCCCTCTTTTAAGACAATATCTTGCTAGCTCTAGCTTTGCATACCTGGCATGGTTTCAACCTTAATTACTATGTTACTATGTTACTATGTAATTACTATGTCACTTATCAGTGCCGTAAGGGCCCTTACAAGGGCTGAGGAGGGGGGTCCCAGTTCGAGCTGTGGGACCCCTTAAGCCCCAAAGGGCTGTTTTTTAAAGGTAAGTTAACTAGATGTTAACTTACCTTTAAAAAACAGGAAACTCATGTCTATATGTCACATTTTTAACCCCCCCCCCCATTAAGTCCCTAAGGGCACTAGAAGGGCACTTCTAAGTGCCGCAAGAGCCCTGGTAGGGCTGGTGAGGGGGGTCCCAGTTTGAGCTGCGGGACCCCTTAAGACCCAAAGGGCCCTTGTCAGGGCCACAAAGGTCCTTGTAAGGACCCGGAAGGGGGTCCCGGTTTTGAGCTGCGGAACCCCCTAACGTCCAGCCGGATTGTCAGCCGTTCGGCAATCCGCGAATCTCGGAAGCGCCCATTCGAGTTTTACCGAACGTTCAGAAATCCTGGTACATTCGAGGATTACCAAAAGTGACAAGCGGAAACTGGAAGTAGCGCGCGTGTGTGCTAAGTCCATTTTTTTGCTGTTCCCCTGCACAGAGGCCTGTAAGGTAAGTTTACACAGTAATATTTCGGACTTTAATGGGTCCGTTTTCGGACTTTCAAACTCCGAAAGTTCAAAAAAAGGACCGAACTTTCAAAAGTTCAGCCATCTTTACTAGTCATTTGCAGCTCTTACATAGGTGGTTTAGGCCGGAATTTATAAAGGATCGGAATTGGTAATCCCCAATAATGCAGTGGAATAAAATGCCGCTAGTATTGGTACCTTTATAAATACTGGCCATAAAGCATATTTTAAAATGTTTTTCATTTTTACAATGGCTCTGGTTTGTTATTTGGTTCTGCTAATGGTGGGTTAATAACAGCAAAATATAACTGCAAATATAAGGAGGTATCAAGGTTCACGTCTTCTTTGTGGGTCCTATCCTTATTGCATTGCCTGGGCCACCTCTTGCACAGCCCCTAAGGCAAGCATGGACATAGGGAACTTATCATACTGTAGCTTATTAGTGCAGGTTCAGGTACACGTAATCAAGATTATAAATATAGATTTGTGAAACCTGCTAAAACTCTTTACCCACAGCCATTTAAACAATAGAATTACAAAAGGGTCACACAGTAAAAGTGTTAGAAGAGAAGTAGAGCTGTGACACCTTTTATTGGCCATCTAAATAAAAAAATTAAGCAAGCTTTTGGGGGCTGTCGGTATGCCAGGAGTGGAGGCACTACTAGGACACAAGTTCTCAGTTTATCCCGGGGAAAGTGTAAAGTCCTTGTTGGTTTGAAGCAGCGGGAGAGATTTACTGTTGTAATTGCTAAGAAAGTTGTTTCCCTGACAGGTCCCATTCTCCCAGCTATCTGTTATAACAGTAACCCTATGATTCTTTTAAGAATCAGCCCATCCCTGTAGAGCAACCCTCCCCACCTACATCTTCCACCCCCAACCCTGGGCACATGTTCAAATCCTTTTACCCCACGCACTCCTCTTCCTTGTGGACCTCTTCCCCGCAGCTCACTCTGATGCGATCCATTGCTGAAAAGCAGTACTGCACTGTTGTTAAACAGTAGCAAAAGGGCAAATTTACCCCACAACAAAATTTTAACATACAATTAGCACACCCCAAACCCCATTTTCACAATATCTGCCTTTCTCCCCAGTGCCCCTGATAAATTATATTTTAAGTCCATCTGCCCCACGCTGCACTCTCCCTTGGGGGATCAGATAGAGTGGCAGTTTGTTGAACTGTAGGATGGGAAGTATTGGTTCCTCTGATGGTCTGAGGATCCAGCTTGGGAAAAGGATGCTGGTCTCATCTTCCAGTTTAAGGCTACCGGTCGGGAGGGTGAGGCTTTAAACTCACACGCTAACACAACAAATCACAAAATGCTGTAACTTGCTTCCAATTTGATCAAATCAATCAGAAGGTACCAATAAAATAAAATAAATCGACCCATGCATGCCTGCCTTAAACGACAGGTCCAGCTCAAAAATCTGAAAGGTGTAAGACTAAACTGAAATGCTGTCCAATGTTCTGAAACCAGGCCTAAAACAGGATCCACAGTCGGCTATCACAGTGGCCTACACACACTCAGGGTTATTCAATAAAAGTTCTTATCGTTTAAAATAATGCTAATTTTGCCCCAACCAATCGATCTTAGCTTTCAAATGTTAATAAGATCTGATTGTTGGGGGCAAATTAGCACCATTTTAAACGATAAGAACTTTTATTGAATCTCCCTAATAATTCCTTATGAATATGAAGAAAACTAGATCAATGCAAATCCCCTCAACCCCACTGCATCTCTAGAATTTTATTTAAAAAAAAAAAAAAGGAAAATTACCGCAACCAACCGCTGGCCTCTCGGCAATTTAATATAGCTGTTGTGTTTCTGGGTAAATCGCAAACCGGTGTTAGAATTCAAAGGGTAACACCAGTTTGCGATTTACCAAGAGCCTTAACCGCAAATGGTCAAATTTGCACAAAACAGCCGGCTACGTGGATGTCTTTTGCTATACCCACGAGTTAGGCTAAACGATATTAAATCGAAAAATAGCCCTGGGCCCCTGGATAAAGTAGCCTGAATGTGTACAAGAGGATAAATGCCAGACAAAAGCAGAATAATGTGTATTATTGAAATTCTATTATGTGAAAGTGCAAATAACCAATGAGAATTGTTTGCACATCCTAGGGAAAGCATGCCCGTATATATAAACATTGCTTTATGGTTTTAGATTAATTTATTAACGTATTTGAGCCAAAGTAGCATCTCTGGGGGGTTTAAATGCATAGGCATTCCAATGTGCACAGTATGTCAAACATGTGCACAATAAGTGTACTTACATGTGACACTGATCTAGCAGTGGTTGGGTGGAAAAAATGCAAACAAGTTACATTAAGGATAAAAGGTCCTGTTCATAAAGGGGCAATGTTAGAAATAACCAATGTAGGAATATGGGTAAGAGGGGAGACCCAGCCAATCACAAACGCAGTTGGCGGTCAGCAGTGGGAGCCGAGGTCGAGTTGATTTTAAACTTTTAAAGGTAGTGTTTAGGGTTAGGGGGGTCCCCTACATTATATGAAGATGTATTTTTTAAAACAGAGATCCGGAGGATGAGGAAGGGAGGGGGGGAGAACTCCGCATTGCATGCCAGAGGAGCAGGAAGTAGCAGGTATGGATTGCAAACAGAGAAGCTCCTACTCTTCACTTTTCTGGACTTTCATCAGGTCATGCAGGACAACCATATGGAGGAGAAAGGTAAGAATTTTTTAACACTACACAGTGGGGAAAATTTTAGTTTGGGAGGTTGACATGCCCTTTAAAGGTGAAATTCTTTCTAGAAGATATCATTAAGAGGACACTAACTCTTTATATTCTTAAGACATGAACATAAAACTCAATAAACTCAACTCAATAAACTGAGAATGCCGCTAAAGTCGGTGGATATGGAAGTTAAAACTTGAGTTGAGTCATTGCAGATGGGTCGAATAAGCGACTTTGGCTGCCTTGAGCCCCTCTAGATGAGTTTGGAGAGGTGTAGTATAGTCCATACAGTCCAACCGACTCAGCATTACCACATTTCCTGCCTAAACATTGATCCAGAGAAAGGCACAACAAAACAAAAAAAACAGTATGAAGGGGAAAACATTCCTTCCTGACTCCAAGTGGCAATCGGAAATATCCCTGGATCAACCTGGATAAACCTGCCAACCTGCCAAAAATTATTTTCTTACAGTCTTAAGAGGTGTCCGCGTGTCCTCTGACATGTTCTATTGATGAACAATGCCCCAGATAGTTTATTGTATGGCCCCTTTAATTTATTTATACACAGTAATCATATCCCCATGCAAGCGCCTTTTTTTAAGTGTACATAATTGTAACTTTGTATACAGCTCAGCCTTACTCCCATCTAAAAGGTAAACAAAAGTAGCAATTGAGTTCACAAGTGCACATATAAAGCCTTTAAATAACGTTGTCTCAGAGGACGGAGCACAGAGACTTTATATGTTGGCATATGGACCTATTTAACTTTTGTTTCCACTCTCCAACATTAGTGGAGGATCACCAATGCCCCATCAAGAAGTTTTCCCTTTTTGTCCCACACCATAAAAGCCTACAGGGAATCTTGTATAACAGCATTCCATTTACTGCATATGCATACAATCGAAATAAAAATATACAAAAAAAAATCCCCACCACAATCATTGGACTTATTGCGAAGATGATGAAGGAAATGTAATTGATCAGCTTAACTAGAAAATTGATGTTGTTTCCTCCCATCACCCCAGTGGCACATTAGACCATCTCCTTTCTTTAAACCACACATCACATACTCTCCTAGGTACATAGTGCAGATCTGCTGAGGGTGAATAATAAAGTAAACCTGATCTTAGCACTGTGCATCGCATTTCTCATTAGTGTACATATTTAAAAATGAATATTAGAGGGTAGGAAATCACATATGAATGAAAAAGGGAAGGCGTAGTGAGAGTTTGGGAAGGAGAATTTCAGAAGACTTAAAGGACAACTAAAATTTTACTTTTTAAAAATGAAAACTACCTGGGGCAGGGAGGTAAGATTGATTATTCATTTTTGTTACATACAGTTTTAATTTGCCAGGTTAGTGTCCTTGGCCTTTCTGTATTAAAGATAGTGCTGAAGCACCCAGGAAGACTGACAGAAGCAATTTTCTTTGCGTTGCTCCTCAGAAGGATATTGGGAGGTAGAAAGTACCAATCCTACCTCCCTGCCCCAGTTACTTTTTTTTTTAACTGTTTTTGAAAAAAACTTTATACACACAATATGTCTCCTTAAAGATTGCTGCCCTGCAACTTCCTGTTTAAAATTAAATAAAGACCAGTACAACTGCAGCTGTTTTGACTGATTGCAAAAGTTAAATTAAAATTTTGGAAAACTTTCATAGATCAAATTTTTTTTTTTTTGTATTTGTTAGAATATGGGTTAAATATTTGTATATTTTTGGTATAGAATGTTGTCAATGGGGATGGACTGCAGTTTGTGGAAGAGTGTGCGTAATAGTCTGTTGCCACCTCCCCCAAAGGTAGGGCTGTTGTAGCTGCTGATGTGTCCTGGGGCCTCCTGGAGTGGCATGGCCTAGAGTGTCCAGAGTGGCCTAGTTTAAGGTCCTACGTTTCCCCTAGAGGTACCCAGTTGTCTCCCTTTCATGGAAGTTTGTCCATCCCTAGTTGTCACACAATCCAAACATTACCACTGTTCTTTTCCAAACCAGGACCATGATATATATTATTATATAACATCTTACCCCATATTGCCTGCATTGTGAAGTTATATATCTTAATGAAAGAGCCATAAATATCATACATAATAGTCATATTTTTTGTCATTTTCATTGTCAGTGAAGACATTGCACGATTCATTACACGTCTTCCTCTGAGGCTCCGAGTAAAAGATTTTTTTTATAAATAAATATATTTATGTTGGCCATCTACTTCTTGAAGGGCTAATGATTATTGACTGCCCTCCAGCAGGCATCAGGGAGTGTAGCCCGAGGCCCTTCAACTAGCCCTGAACAGGCTGAACGTTAACACATGTTTCTAGCCTGGCAGAGACTGGACACAAACAAGGCAGTCAGAATGGACCATTTAGTGAACAAGTCAATATGACAGATCCCTGCTTAATACCAGGCAAGACTAAAAATTCTCATCTTATTGAAAAAGGCAGGAAAGCCTGGGGTGTTTTTGCTTTGTGATTCTGTAGCAAAAAAAGGGGGTTGTGTCAATATAAGTCTATGTCACCGGCTCAGAACTGCCACGCTAAATTGACCTTGCAACAGGCAGACGCAGAAGCCTTCCATTTCTAAATTCCCTCTAATGTTTGCTCTGTGAAGTAGAACATGGATTGCAGCCAAACTGTCTACTGACAACATGGAATGTTTCTCTTTCTAGTTTGAAATGAAAATACTTTAGATCCTTGGTTAGGTTAAGCAATTTAAGATGTTCATTTTTCATTAATGTTCATAAGCCTAAATGTATTCCGTAATTCCTAACGAACAGATAAATGGAACCGTGTTCTCTGGAATCAGCAGCATTGCAAATAAATTGCCACAGGCCCAGATTTACAGTTACGCATGTTCAGTGAATTTTCTAACCCACCTGGTGAGCTGTCAAGTAACTACAGGGTGACCTGCTTCTGACCTCTCTGTAATAAAGACTGGGCAGTTAGAAAACCAATTGTTACTCACCGTTAGAGATGTATTGTGGGTTTGAATAGAACCCGGTTTCAAATCTGAGGGTTTTGAAATTCCAACGAAACTTTCTGAGCTTTCGGAACTCGAATTTTAGATTTTTCACGAACATTTGATAAGAATTGTAAAAACAGTAATCTTCGAATTCAGAATTTATGATTTCCGTAACCACTGAATGCGGTTATCAATTTCAAATTTGGTACCCCTCGAATATGAAAGTTGATTTCGGTAACCCTCAAAATCTCGATAGTGGTAACCCTTTGAATCTGAAAGTCAATTTTGGTAGCACGGAAGCTCGAAAACATTGTGATTGTGTAGAATGTTAGATTTAGTGATATATACGTGTTTCCCAGACCATTTCCCAGGTCCCCAAGCCATTAACACTAACATACTATTGCCTTAAATTCGATCTGAAATTTTTTTTTCCCATTGACTTCCGTGGGGTCATTTTAGAATATTCGAACTTTTTCGGAATTTTGACGATTTCTAACATCTCTACTCACCATGAAGTAGGGTGGGAAAATCTGGAAATGCAATAAACCTGCAAGATTACTGGTAATTTCTCCCTAATTACACAGGTTTTTGTTGACTGTCACATGTAACATCTAGTTAGGAATTGATCGATCCATTCAGGCTTTTTTTTACACTTCTGCTTTATTTCTAATAGAAATGTTTAAATGCAATGTGTGCACTAATCAATGCAATCTGTGTTTATATTTAACAAATGTGGAACTACAGGTTTAGCCAAAATAATTTGGCAAATGACTATGGAAATCAAGGAAACTAAACAGGGCAAGATCATTGTCCGTTGACTTCTCTGAGGTCATGCTATGACATAACTAGGATCTGATCACCGATTCGCCCTTTACTATTGATTATTCATTTGACAGTTTCAAGAGTTCGACAGTTGACAGTGAAAGATCCGTGTTCATCTCCAAAAGACTGGTGTTCTGCCGAAGGTTTGTTGCACATTAAAGCACTCTGACAGTGTTACACTTGTATGTGGAACTTTCTGATAACACAGCTTCTCAGCATTCAGAGGCATAACTAGAGGGGAGAAGGGGGAGCAACCGCAGGGGGGCCTGGGAGCCAAGGGGACCCCATCTTCTTATTTTTATTATGAGAGATACAGCCTCCTCCCAGAAAACCACTGTGGATGAAGCATGGATAGGGGCCCCATCATAGTTTTGGTGGGGGAAAGTGATTCCTAGTTATACCACTGTCAGCCTTTGTCTATTTAAACCCCTCTGGCAGCCTCTCACATTGCTGTTTCTTCAAATCAGCCTCCTGGTTGTTACCTGTGAGTTTTTGAGCCTTATTTTGAATACCGTTGCCAGCCCTGCTTTGTTACATGGACTTCCGATTTGTGACTTGCTGCCTGGTTTTCTGGCTTCAACTCCTCAACCTATCGTTGATTAACCTTTTCCAGTCCGGTCTTTGCTACTGCTACTCTTGGTATTTCTTCACATAGCTCTCCAATGCCTTTCTTATTCTGGGCCAGTTATTTTTCCCAAGACTACGACCACATCCTCACCATTGGTTTGGTAAAGACCAGCAGACTCTGCACACAGGGAAGGTTTCTGTAACCCAGTAGTGATTTTTTGAGTAGTTCTATAGTGTTCATAATGCTCATTTTACCTGCTTGTCTCCACTGGCACTGTCTTCTCAGGTTCTCGCCTCCTTTGTAAGTTCAATGAGCTCTTACAGAGCTCACAAAGCTGCAGGAATGGTGCCAGCATTAGAGGAAGACTGTGGTGGGGATAAGAAATTTAAAGGAGCTTCAGAGACCACAAAGAGACCATTCTTATTACTATTTGGATAAATAGTTTCCTAGGCCTTATGAATCCTGAGCAGAGGGAAGCTGTGTAATTAGGAAAGGGTAGATTAGCTTCCAGGGAAGGGGGAAAGAAGAGAGGAGACTGGTGTGCTGCAGACTATTTGGAGTATGTTGTATGTTGAGTTATTGGCCATCTGCATGCCCCCTGCATATATGTTTTTTCTGCATAGTGTTGTGCAAAGTATCTGTATGATCTGTTGGGACTACCATACCTGCTAGACAGAATTTGTCCTGTGCAGTCGGGGGTATCCTGAGGATAGGGGCAGAGTATCCCAGAAAGGTTGTGTGGATCAGCACAATTAGTAAAATACTTGAATTCAGTTATACTTACCTGGAGTGGTACCTGAACTCGTCCCTAGTTGACTATTGATATACTGTGTCCTACCCAAATCAGTACTTTTGGTTTTTGGTAACCCTGGATTTGATCAAGAGACAGTAAAAGAATACAGAGAACAAACATATAGAATTGTATAGATAATATAGCAGGTAAGAAGTAAATGTTTATATGTATGTATGTAAATTTTATTTATAAAGTGCCACTTGGATACACAGCACTGTATATTAAACAATACAGAGTATACAAACGGGGATAAGTGCTAGGATTTATACAGATAAATAAAAATTAAATAAAGTTTCATACATAGGGTATTTGTGTTATTGGTTATGAGCGTGGTTATTTTCCGATGCTAAAAGTATTCAGCATCGGAAAAAGCTAAATTAAGTCACAACAGCATAAACTTGTAGTGCTAAAAGTCAACCTGACTGCGAGACTTTCCCCACAGCAACAGGTGTACAATAGTGTAAGAATTTGCAGGGTTGTTCAATAAAAGTTCTTATTGTCAAAAATGGTGCTAATTTTGCCCCAACCAATCAGATGTTAGCTTTCAAATTTTAAATAAAATCTGATTGGTTGGGGAAAAATTAGCACTATTTTAAACGATAAGAACTTTTATTGAATAATCCTGTAAGTTTCCAAACTGAGCCAAGGGCAAGAGTTAGTGCAGTGACGATTGCAAGTCAGTAGAGGAGCAAAGGAGTTAATAGTATTGGATAAGATAGTGTTATAAGTGTTTGTTAACGAGTCAGGGTTAGAATTAGAGATGGATGAAACTGCCGGGATTTGTTCCATTTCGGGTTTTTGGATCTCGGGAAAATCCCTAAGATCCAAAAACAAAACTTAAATCCGGGACTTCGGAGCACATTTTCGATTTTTATCGAACGTTCAAGCTATTTTCAAGACTTTTCGAAAACAGCCTCAAATGTCAAAAATACGATCGGAAACTATTTTCAAATTTCCAACTGTATTTTTGAGTATTATCAAACGGTCGAAAATAGCTCGGACGTTCGCTAAAAATGCGATCAGAAACCCTGAAATCCGAACGATTTTGGATGGATCCGTTTCGGAGGATAGGGCAGGACAGTTGTTGTGTATTTAAATGGAGTACATTGTCCTTTTAAGAATGTTTTACTATGCCCGCTTTAAGAGATAGTAGGAGGAGTTTTTTATACTGGAAGTCAGTATTGTTAATAATAAAAAGATGGTGACCTGTTAACAGTGTCTGTACTTCTGAAACACAACAATGGCGACAAGGACCTCTGAACCCTGTGTGTACCCACCTGAAAAGTTTCTGCAACACCCTGGGGAGCCTGCAGTGCCCTGGACATTATTTTAAACCAGCCTCAAATGCTTTAGTGGACAGAGTATGTTTTCGCAGGCCCTGTCAGGCTGAGGGAGAACCAATTCGCCAGTATGTTTCTGTTAGCTGCACCCTGCAGATCTGGACCCCTACAGGATGAAATGATTAGGGACCAGCTTATTGAAAAAACTGCCAATCCTACACTTAGAGAGAGACTGTTTATGGGGCCAGATTTGGGCTGCCAAATGGAAATGGCTCTGAGGGAGGCAAGTAAAATGCGTTGCCCCGCACAGAATTCTGAGACCCCAGTTCAGGTACAGAAACTGAATGACAGCACATCAAATGTATGTTTTAACTGTGGTGGTAACCGCCATAAGGGGGGCAGGAAAACGCTGCAGGCGCTGTAACAAACTGAATCACTTTGCAAAATGTTGCCGTTCTACCCCAAATGCATCTGTTCATAACTTAGAGCAACCTGACCAGACAAGTGATGACATGCAGGTTTATGCAGTGGGAAAGGATCAGGCAAACATTAAACTCTGCCACTGTGTAATCGCCAATGTCACTATTCCACTGCTTTTAGATGTCTAGGTGTCTAAAGGTTTCCATTTTGAATGCAGCCACTTATAATGCCCATTTCCATCAGTACCCACTCGAAGAGACTCTCACTACCCTAATAGGATGCAGTAACAGCAAAATCTCTGTCTTGTATGGTGACATTGCCTGTCACACACCAAAATAAGCATTTTTTACATTTTATATCACTGAAACCAGAGCCAATCTATTGGGATTAGACTTGTTTCATGCCCTTGGCTTTAATGCTCTGGATCAGGCGCATGCAGAAATATGCCTAGCAAAATACCCACAGACCTTCAGTGGACACAGGTGCATTCACACATTTTCTCATAATCCTATGCTGAACTCTCAGATACCTCCAGTAATGCAACCCCTGTGCAGGCCCCATTAGCAATTAGGACAGCAGTTGAGGAAGAGCTGCAGAAACTCCTGCAAGACAATATTATAGAACCTGTTGACTCATCCCCATGGGTTTCCAACTTAGTAATTGTCAGCAAGAAAGGTGGGCAAATTCGACTATGTGTTGACCTTCGCCTGGTAAACAAGGCAATCTCCCCTGACTGTTACCGACTACCGACTACAGAGGATTTAATATCCCAATGTCATGGATCAAAAGTCTTCTCTAAATTAGACCTCCGTAAAGGCTACAAATCCCTCTCGCACCACAGGCCAGAAACCTGCTTTTATCACACATCTGGGGCTTTTCCGCTTTAAACCTATGCCTTTTGGTTTGTGCTCCGCTCCAAGATGTTTCCAGGAAATCATGGTGACTGCTTTTTCAGGACTCCCTGGTGTCACCATTTACTTGGATGGTATCCTTATCCATGCACCCTCTCTGGAGGAACATGATGCAACCCTTAACCAGGTTTCCCACAGATTGCTGGAATACAAGCTCAACCAAAATGAACAGAAATGTGTCTTTTCACAGATGGAAGTTGATTTTGTGGGCCACAGGCTCTCTGCATGAGGCATTCAACCTTTACAATCTAACATTGATGCGATACACAAGTTACCTGAGCCACAGAATAAGGCACAACTTGCTTCATTTCTAGGATTTACAAACTAGTGTTTACGGTCCGTAGCAGACTATACCGACATCACAACTCCTTTGCGGGCCTTACTTAAGAAAGCTGCAGAATGGCAGTGGACACCTGCCTGCTCTAAGACTGTTCATGCCTTGAAACAGCGCATAGCATCTGCACCTACGCTTGCACATTTTTCACCACAGGCACCAGCCTTTGTCTCCTGTGTTGCTTCCACTGTTTTATCACAAATCCAAAATGGTGAGCATCCTGTTGCTTTTGCCTTTCGAGCTCTCTCATTATCCGAACAAAAATATTCTGCAGGGGAGCATGAAGCATTAGCTTGTATATGGGCATGTGAACGATGGCATCACTTCCTATATGGTAGAAAGTTTAATCTGAGAACAGACCATAACATCTTTGCTGTCTACATCAGGATCTGGTCACCGCCCACTTCGTATACATCGATGGTCAGATAGATAGATTCAGTACAACTTTGAAATCCACTATAGGCCAGGAAAGTTAAACCAGGTAGCAGGTTTTTTGTCCTGTGTTATCCTCACACTAGCAGAGGGTATAGATGATCAGGAAGAAGACCAGACCCTCATGATAGCTAATTCACCAGTCTTTACAGTTACACCACAGGACTTGGTAATCGCATCCCAGAATGATCCTGTGATCCAAGAATTACTGACCTACTTACAGGGTGAGTGGCCTTCTGCTGTGCCAGAACATCTTCAACCATTCTTCCAGGTGAAAACTGAGTTGTCACCTTGGAAAGGTGTCTGTCTGTTATGAGGACACAGAGCAGTAAATTCCAGCCACACTGAGGCAATCAGTTCTTAAAATGGCACATAAAGGACATTTGGGTGTAGTGCGAACAAAACAACGTTGCAGAGAAGCAGTGTGGCGGCCTGGAATAGACCAACAAATAGAAACTTTAGTTCGCAATTGTGAACCATGCTTACTAAGTGGCAAAACACATAAGCAAACAGCAGCACCATTGCAAGTCAGACATTATCCAAAAGGTCCATGGAACACAATCCAACTAGACTTATGTGGAGAAATTACAATAGAACCACAACAAAGGTGATGCTAAACGAAATGCCAGGACCAGAACCTTCATCCTGGGACAGTGGGTGAGCATAAAAAAAACCTCATCCAGCAGATGTGTGAGGGGGCCTCCCCGGCCGCCCGGGACTGGGTCCAACAGACTGAAGACTCCTAGACAGTGAAGGTATAGGGAGGGCAGACTAAAGGTGGGATTGAGTGGACTCGAAAATACTACGACAGACTCAGTTTTTATTTTTGATAATAATGTTTATTTTATATTACTGCAGACAATTGTATGGTTATGTTAAACAGTAATTGTATTCAAGGCACATGTTATTATGTTATTTTGTTATGTTTTGTTTAAAAAAAAAAAGAAAAAAAACAATAAAAATTTATTGAAAAAAAAAAACCTCCATCCAAATCAAAGTTTGATCCAAGTTTATCTAACCCCATACACATCCACAGTCAGACAGGGCCTGTAACCTACAGACTACAGGATGGCTGAACTTGGCATGTGAGCCACTTAATACCAGTTCAGAATCCGACAATTAGGCAAGACACTGCTCCCAACTGGCTTATGTGGGATGATACACCCCACATTACAAGGCAGCCACAAACATCAGAAAGCCCAAACAATATCTCGCACTCTCATGATCTGACCAGTGATGTTCGAAGGAATTAAAAGTGTACAGAAACTTTGCCAAGGCACCTCAATGACTATGTACTCTATAATGTTACACAGTTTTAAAGTGTATGGGAGGGAGGGATGTTGTGTATTTAAATTGAGTACATTGTCCTTTTAAGTATATGTTTTACTGTGTCTTCTTTACGAGATAGTAAGAGGAGTTTTAAAATGCAGAAAGTCAGTATTGTGGATAATAAAAAGATGGTGACCTGTTAACAGTGCCTGTACTTCTGAAATACAACAAAGGTCATAAATAGGGATTTTTTTTTTCAAAAATTTTCAAAAATACGCGAAAACTCGTCATTTCGAAAATTTTCGAAAAAACGAGAAATTCGCGGATCCTCGAGCGGACCGGATTTTGCGAAGTTCGGACATCTCTAGTCAAAAATAATGTGGATAGTTTGTTATAAAACTAAGCGGTATTAGTATTAGTTTAGAATTCTAATAATGCGATTACCTCATAATCTTAGTGGGACTGGATATAGTGTGATGTCATCAGACATAGCCAAACGTGGCAGGTGGCAGTCCAAGCATAAACCCCCTAATTATTCTTCACAATAGGTTCAGAGCAGAAACAAGAAAATAAATTAATGAAAATGTCTCCATTTAAAGGGCATGTCCACCCCAAAATTTAACTTTTGATATGTGGTAGGGCATGCTCCCCCAGCCCCAACCGCATTAATATAATTGTTTGAAAGTCCCCCGATTCTTACTTACCTGCCCTCTCTCCCCTGCTGCAGTGTTCAGGCCCTCTGCTTGCATGGAATTGAAAGCAGGGGGCGGGACCGGCAGCTGCGTCCGTGATTGGCTGAGAGGCAGGGAGGGCTGCACTGAGCATGCCTCAACCTTGATGAGGTTGAGGAAGTCTCAGGCACAGCATGAGTCACACACTGCTCCTACACAGCAGTTTCCTGGACTTTGGAGGGGCACAGCAGGGGAACTATTTTGAGCAGGAATGTAAGGTAAGGATTGTTTTAAACTACTTGATGTGGCCAGTAAGGGGTTAAATTTTAGTTTTGGGGGTGGACATGCCCTTTAAAGTTTTGACAATATGTAGTAAACTGTTTCTCGTTATCAAGCTTTACATAGAGGTAATGTCATTTGACAGAGATGTTGGGTTTTGCAGGATGATTTAGGATCAGTTGTGTGTAGCTGGAACTACAAAATACCGTAACAGTTCACAAATAATGAGATGCACAGCCTGTTTCTACTGTGGATTAAGAGCACAGCATTACAGAAATGATATTCCTTTTGTGCCATGGACCTGTTTTTATGTTGTCGTTCCTTCTGCATCCAACTGTGTTAATACATAAATGCTATTAAAAATATAACCACAGAGCACCCTTCTGCTTATTACATTTTCAAATGTTATGGACGGAGTAAAATTGTCTTGGATTTCGCCGCGGCACTTACTGCGTGAGATTGGAATATGTTTCAGATAATGTGCACTGGTTCAAAGAAAATCAAATACTCTATGATTGCCTACCAAAAAAAATGATTTGTATTATTATTCACTATTCGAGTGAAATCTATCCAACCGTGAAACTAATGACGGAAGCTCTTCATTTTATCAATTCATAGAAAATAACAGTAATGGACTAAAATCTTTCTGCGAGATTATTTGTTTTTCTAACTGTATTTATATTGGCAGATATAACCCTCAAAATATATTTACTATTTATAATTATTTTTCAAATAAATATGAACAGGATTTAATAATTGCCCTGGCTCTTGACAAACAGTGCTCATCTTCCCGATCTCCTGATTGGTTCCTGGATCCACTGCTTTTCAACTGCTGATCACGTGTACTTAGGTTAGATGCATGCGATTGGCTGTTTAATACACAGGTATCGGACCTGCATTTGTTGAAAACAGCTGTTCAAATGCAGAGGGTTGAGGTACCAGTCAGGAGATCAACAGGCCATCTTAACCCCAAGGCTACTGGGACTGTAATAACACCACTGCTATCTTAGTATGCTTAGTACATGGACCACTGGTAAAATAGTTATAACACAGACTGGCAAAATGCTTAGCAAGTAGCAACTGGTAAAATGCTTGGCACACAGGCAATGGTAAAACGCTTAGCACATCAACACTGGTAAAATGATTAGCACACAGACATTGGTAAAAATGCTTAGTACACAGACAACTGGTAAAATAATTGGCAGACAGACTGGTAAAATGCTTAACATGTAAAAACTGGTATAATGCTTGGCACACAGGCAATGGTAAAATGCTTGGCACACAGAGAATGATAAAAATGCTTAGTACATGACCACTGGTATTATAAATAGTTGGCACACAGACTGATAAAATGCTTGGCACGCAGACACTGATAAACTGACATGTCCTCTATGGACTGCATGATCGGTCGCGGTAACTGTTGGACGCAGCTGCTTTTGCCAGGACCAACAGTCCTTCCTCCTGGCCAATTGGTCGAAAGTCTTGAATGGTCGGTCACGAGGAAAAATTGAATCACGTGTATTAAGCTTAAGATCTCCACTGAGACACTGAATCAACCCAGAGACTGAGCAAACTGAGCAAAGGACAAGACCATTACAGACACTATTATTGTGCTTTTTGAAGTAAACTCAATAAAAGTGGACTTGCATGCTTCTGTGCCAGGTATAGTTAAATGGGTCCTCACCTTCCCTCTTCTCAGTGACCTGCAGTCTCCGAGTACATCTATAATAATAAAGGAAGGGGTTTCCAGGCAGTACTTAGTTGCCAAAAAGTTCTGTTGTATTGCTACCTAATCAGCAAACATTGTAGGACCCAGTAGGATTGACCCCATTCCAAATAAACTGACTACTTTTCAGCTTGCTTCAAGTAAGGAATGTTAAATATGTGACATTTACTGTAGACAGTGCTGTACAATATACACAATTCTGCAGACATTGAAGTAGCTAGCAGGATCAATTCACTTAGCTAAATTTTAGCCAGAAAAGCTTTGGCCAGGTATGGTCATGTGTCAGGCAAAACACGTGCAATTTTGCCCAGGGAATTGCAGGTAATACTGTATATTTTAATGCATGGAACTTTGTAACCTTTGCAGACTCAAAAGCTCTGGGCCATTGCTATTAGTGGATGCGGCTTCAATTGCTGACAATTATTATTATTATTATTAGATTCCAGTCCATGCATACAGTACATCACATTGAAAAGTATGGAAATAATCCAAGTTATTTAAGTATGCAAGAAATCTAGTTCCTGAGAATAACCCACCTATGTGATCAATGTCAAAAAGATCTTAAAGTTCACCAGACAAGAACTGTAGACTGAAGTTCTGCTGTGACCTGTGTCATTCAACCTCAACTTCTTCAGGAATTTTAATCTGTTTATCCTCTCTACTTCATTAGACTACACGTTGTGCTACTGCTGACTGACAGCTCTTTTCTAAAGCATATGAAATCGTGGCATACCAACCCCTACACCTTTCTAAGCTTAATTAAAATAAAGAAATGAACAGTGCGGTGAATTTAGCTCATGTAATCATGCCAAAGCTGTCTAACCTTTCGTGACAGCTTTTGATGGAGATGGCAAATGATGTGTTTGAAGGTGAGTGGGCGCTGTTAATGTATGAAACAGAGCAGAATAGGATGTGGATCAGATAGCAAAGATGGTGGAATGGGCTGATGTATGAAGCAACTTGTCATATAGAGACTTTGTGATTAGACAAAGATGTTGGTAAGAAATGCAGACTAATCTTGAGTCAAGTTCTAAGGGAGGAGGAAGGAAGAAAGGAACTTTATTAATATTAAGGGATTTCATAGATTCAAACCATTCGGGCCGCTCACAGACCTCAACGATGGGAGAGTGCAGGCCAAAAGATGCTCTACGTAGCATAAAAGACTTTGGACATAATCAAGGGTAGGTCTCACTTCCTTCAAAACCGATATGTCTTTATTGAAAGCACAGTCTTAAAACAGGAGAATGACATTCACACACCAGCTATCTGACATGTTTTGGGCTCTGCCCTTAAGCATAGATGTCCATAGTCCTGGAACCCATCTATTATTAAAGGGCATCTATACTGAAAAATAGGTTATTTTAAATTGACCGTAACTGGAAACTATAATTCTTCCCAACCACAACTGTATAATTTTTTTGCTGATCTGCCCCCTATTTCTTTAGATATCCAATCTAAAACTTCTTATATTTCAGCTGTCAATCAAGTTCCTCACTCTCAAAAACTATTCTTCTGTGAGTAGTTTTACTGTAGCTGGAATGGTGACAGAGTTTTGACAGTTGGAATGCTGTATGCTGTGTTCAGGCTTGACTGTTGGTTTGTGGGAAAAAAGTAAGGTCGTTGGAAGATGGAAGTGGGAGTGGTTTAAAGAGGGAGGGAGGATACTGCTCCTAAACAAAATGTGTGCTGGATTGAAGGCATGCAGCAACACACGCAAATCAGAGTAAGTGCTACTTGCATGTATTCAATTATAGATTAAGATGAGGCAAAGTTATTTTTTCAGTATAGTGTCCCTTTAAGGGCGGAGCCCAAAATGTGTCAGATAGCTAGTGTGTGAATGTCTTTTTCCTGTAAAGACATATCGGTTTTGAAGGATGATTTTGTACTGAATATTAAAGGGTTCACTGAAAAAATGACTTTGCATCATCTTAATCTACAAATAAATACATGTAGCACTTAGTCTGAGGTGTGTGTGTTGCTAAATGACTTCAGTACAGTACTTGTTTTGCTAAGGCTCTGACTACACATACCAACCATCAAATTATTCCAGCTACAGCAAATCTGCTTACAGAATAGTTTATTACAGTAAGGCACTTGCTTGACAGCTGAAATGTAAGATGTTTCAGATTGGATATTTAAAGAAATAGGGGGCAGATCAACAACAAAAAAGGTTCAGTGATAGTTGTAATGGAGTATAGTTTCCACTAATGGGCAATTAAAAAAAAAACATTTTTCCCAGTGTACATACCCTTTAAGGGATCTTGCTTAAAATTATTAGTTAGAGGGGAGGAGTTACTGTATTTATAATCCAACCCTAATGAATTTTCGTCATATGATTATATATTGCAGGTCCTTACAAAGCACGTCTGTAAAAGTAATGATATAATGTGAATAGCCTTTCAGAGCTGAGCCACCTTGCGATGACAGAAAGAAGGAAGCCAATAGATTGCAAAAAGATCTCCTGCTGTCCAAGTGACATAACAGTAATTGAGATAATGTACAGTAATGTAATTATTTACTTTGGTTTGAATGTTTTCCCCCCAATAGCTACCTAAAGGGAATATTTCAAAATGGTGGCATCAACGTAGAATTGAATAGAATTGCTAAAACTGCAGGAAGTGACGGTCAGCTGATCTGAGCAATATGGACTAAGGAAACGTCTGGATCTGCTGATACAAGATGAAGAAATGAGCAGATTTAGAATAAAGGAAGTATTCCTTG
This sequence comes from Hymenochirus boettgeri, assembly GCA_019447015.1. Taxonomy (NCBI): domain Eukaryota; kingdom Metazoa; phylum Chordata; class Amphibia; order Anura; family Pipidae; genus Hymenochirus; species Hymenochirus boettgeri. The sequence goes on from CM033473.1 coordinate 283,700,612, forward strand.
TCTTGCAGATGCCACTATAAACCATATGTTTGAACTATAATATGCATGTCTGAGCCCTCAAGCACATCCTAGGGCCAATGCATGAAGGTAATGATCATAGTTCATTATATGGCCCTAAGGGAAAAGGGAGTCAGTAACACGACACCCACTATATAAATGATCTTAATTGCAACACTGATTGAGACAATTTATTTAGATTCATTTGTTTTGCACACACAAGATTAGTATATCTGTAGTATATATACAATACAGGACAACTGTAAAAATGGAAAGTACATGGGGCAGGGATGTCGGATTGATTATTCCCACCTCACAATATTGTTTAATTGAGAATCTACATGTACGGTTTTCACGTGGAAAAAATCACAGTCAGGCGGATGTTGTTGTGTCTTAATTTGGATTTTTCAGCAGCAAAACACTTCTATTTAGCACACTTCTAAACAATAACAACCCAAAATTCACTCTCTTACAGCCCTCCTCTACAGACACTCTTCATTCCATTAATGCTCCTCAGGATTTTGCAGACTACTTTAGAAATGAAATAGACGATATCCGCACTCTAATCCCCTTACCCCAGGACAACTCTCGCCTTCTTTTGTCTGCCCCACCACCTGCAGTTCTCGAATCTTTCACCCGTCACCCATTCTGAAGTCTTCGACCTCCAATTGTCCACACCACTTACAATGTGTACCCTTGATCCCATGCACTCCTTCCTACTCAGACACTGAGCTAAAACCCTTCCCTGACCTCTGGGATTTTTCCTTCTTCCTTTAAACATGCGTGCGTCAAACCACTTCTTAAAAAACCCTCTCTGGACCCTACCTCTCTGTCAAACGACCGCCCTGTCTCCCTTTTACCATTTGTGTCAAAACTCTTAGAATGTCTCTTTGGCCGAACTTACTGAAATTCAGTTAGTTCCCAAACTTTAGTAAAAGTTTGGAAGATTGGAAGTTTGGAAACAAACCGATTAAAGTCAATGGTAAATATTAGTTTGAAAGGTTCATCTGCATAACAGTTTAAAATAGTAATGGTAACTTACTGTAAATGGCTATGGCACCTGGGAAATGGTCTGGGGAAATTAAACCTAGTGCCAAAATTGTTTAAACCCTTCTCACTTTATGATCGAGCAATTGTCAGGTTTCTGCACGCTCGCTACATTCAAGGGTTACGGCCAATTTGAGGGTTACCGAACGCTACTTTCAAGGGTTACAGAACAATACATTTGAGGGTTACCGAAATCGACCACTACTTTCGCGGGTTACCGAAATCGACTGCTGCATTCGAGGGTTACCAAAATGAACGCTACATTAGAGCGTTACCAAAAATCTAACTATACATTCGAGGGTTACCAAAAACGAACACTACATTCAAGGGTTACCAAACACTACATTCGAGAGTTACCGAAAATGAACGCTGCATTCAAGGGTTACTGAATAATACATTTGAGGGTTGCAGGAAATTTAAACATTACATTCGAGGGTTACTGAAAACAAATGCTACATTCGAGGGTTAATGAATGGTCCATAAATTAGAAAATTATCGAAAATACAGCCGCGAGTTTGGAATAAACGAACTAGTTCAGATAGTTCGAGTTCGTCCGAACTCATAAAGTTCGCCAGAACTCGGGTTTGGGTTCAGGTCCATCACTAGTCTCTACACGCATTACTAAATTCCTCCATGCTAATAACCTATTGGAAGCCCCATCACAATTCTGGAGGGGGGAGGCTTTGGTGAATAAAATGAAATATTATTTTAGTAATGAGGTAAAGTAAGGCCAGGGTAGGTAATGACATAAAGTGTGTCTTCAACTCATAACAGTTGTGCCAATGTAAAGTTTACTGCACATGGATGAATTAGAGAAAATATAAGTGAACCAGAAAAAATGTATCCTGCCATATGAACTTAGAACTGCATAACATGGTCCTGTTTCTACAGTCCCTAGACATATTGTACAACCCTTTTTCTCCTAGAACATATCAAGTTCCTAGGGGAATTGCTTGCAAATAGGTCAACTGGGTTTCTCGTTACTTTCTGGTATTTCAATGCTCATTTCCCATAGTGATGCATGTGTATGTCTTTAACTAACTAATCTTATTAAGGGGATATGCGTTTTAGAGATGAAAGAAACTTTCCATCTTTGTTCTGACAGTGGTTTCCGCGGACCTGTTGAAGATCTGAAATTCCGTTTGGTACCCAATCGCATGAGGCTCTTTCGCATTTTTTTTTATTCACAATTTTATATTTTCGAACACAATTTTTCAATAAAAATGTTTGAATTTTCGAATGGAGGTTTTCATCTAATTTTCAGTTTTCTAATATTCGATTGTCAATTATTTGATGTTAAGTTTAGAGTTGCAAAATTTAGAAAATTCCATCCCAGCCGCGGATTTTCAAAAAAACAACAGTTCTGATTTGAATGTAGGTTCGTTTTGAAACAGAGAATCATCAATAATGCATTTCTGCTTTCAGCTAATATAATATAGAATATAAATGTATTTCTTCACACGTTTAAGTTAATCGCCGCACTCCTTTCCTTCAGAGACTTACTGGGTGCTGTTCCTCAAATCCTGTTAACCACATACAGGGTGAAAGATTCTTAAGCAATTATATGGTTTAAAGAACGCATTCCTGTAGACTTTGCTCTTTCTTTATATGTTTATTAGTGACGCCTGAAGAAGGGGGACACACCCCGAAACGTTGTGCACGCATGTCACTAATAAACATACAAGGAAAGAGCAAAGTCTACAGGAGTGCGTTCTTCAAACCATATAATTGCTTAAGAATGTATTTCTTCCCCTAATAAGACTTTACGTTCTATCAGGGCGATGCACCGCTCATGTTTTGGAGTCACACTAACCGTTGTTATATTGTTTAGCGTGACTTAAACTCCTTCCTTGCAGCGGCTGCGTGACTAACGCGAAAGTTAACCTCGCAGCGATGTTATATGCCGAAATCTAAACTTTATTGCGGCACTTTAAACGCTAGCTAATAGCTGATGTTAAAGTTGCGGAATAGAAAAGCGCCAGGTAGCAATGTTCCGAGCACAGCTATTGGCATATACCATCGCCGAGCTGTTTGCACCGGGTTGCTATTAGCGGGTACAGGTGCATCGCCCTGTATCAGTCTTACTATCAGCTCATCCATCTGGGATGTCAAACCTGCAGCCATCAAAATATTTGAAAAAATACAACCCCCAGCAATCCTTGGTTGGACTCAGTAACGGAGGAATGCTGGGAGTTGTAATTTTCAAACATCTAGAGGGAGACAGGTTGTCATATTTTTTTGTAAATACAATTGTCTGCAAAATCAGGGAAATGTAATAAAAGTTCTTATCAATAAAAATGGTGCTAATTTTGCCCCAACCAATCAAATTTACTATTTGAAATCTAACATCTGATAGGTTAAGGCAAAATTAGCACCATTTTTACAATAAGAACTTTTATTACATCTCCCTGCATATCTTCTATTGACGTTCTAAGATTGCTGTCACCAAAAATACAATGTTCACTCAAAATCCAACATCTGAAATGGAAAAAAAATCAGTTTCCACACAGGCAAAAAAAAAAAAAGTAACTGATTCAATTATGCAAAACTTTAACAATATTTTGCACTTTACCCAACATGGTGCTCCAGAGGCAAAATTAGAAAAGTTTTTCATCCATTGTGTGGTAGCCGTATGTTAGCATTTAAGTATTCATTCTTTTAGAGACAACTGGTTAACCCCTTAAGTGTTTTGCCCTTAAGGCACACATTAAATGTTAATTGTAACCACATGGGACAAACCCCAGGAGAAACTCTTGCAGCATTAAACGGACGCCAATGAAGCATGCAGCATGCAGCCTCGAACATGAACACCGTGTTCCAAAAAGGAACGTCTGCTGTCTCCTTGAATGAGTTGTCAGACAATAAAAGTCAATGGTTTGTTCTTTCCCTTGCAGTGAGGAAATGGGACATTTGTTAAGATTTGCAAAGTTGGGCATGAAATGTCAGTTTGAATAGAGAGGAAATGGAAAATAACAAGAAGGGGACAGGTATTCATTTTAATGGCGTGGAAACCTCTGCTATGGGGACAGCCATTTGCTTTACAAGATTAGGAATATTATTTTGGAAATTTCCACACAGGCATGGTATGGTTTACCTTTAACAACATGGGGGTTAAACAGCAATGCATTATGGTTATGAAAAGGTGAAAACAAATCTTTAATTTGTTATAGTGAAGGCAAAGCTATATGAAGACAACTACAAAATATCTTGCTGGCTTCCAGGGGTGTCCCCTTCCAGTAAAACCATAATGCCCCCCTCCCCTTGCTTTATTTATAGCAGTTGCCTGGGGGCTGAGCCTGCAGTAGGAAGAGTAAGAAATGATGGGGCCCCCGCAGTCATAGGGGTTGCTCCCATGGTAGTTACATCTCTGTTGACTCCAAAGTGCAGAGTGGGGGTTGAACAACTGCCCAGCTGCTCAGAACCTCATCCCCCTAAAAGGGCTCCTAACAAAGGTTAAAAAGGAGCCCCCATACTGTGCTTTCCACAGGGCCTATACATATCGTATTACCAAAAGACATTTGGAATAGACCCTTAAAGGGCAACTCTACTGAAAAAAAATACTGTTCCTCATCGTAATCTATAAATAAACATGTGTAAATAGCACTTAGACGTATTGCTGCGTGCCTTCAATCCAGTACTTGTCTTGATCTGGCTCAGTATCCCCCCTTCCTCTTTTAACCACTCCCCCTTAAATCTGACCTGACTTTTCCAGAAGAAAATCTAAATCTAAAGAAAAAAGGGACATATCAACAAAAAAAAAATTGTACCATGGTGGTTTGGAAGAATTAAAGTTTCTTGTAATGGAAAAATATTTTTCCCCCAGTATATATACTCGTTAAAGGGAAACTATAGTGGGAATAAAGTTTTTTTTTTAAAAAAACAGTTAACATAAAAATTACCTGGGGCATGGAGGTAGGATTGGTGCTTTTTATCTCCCAATATCCTTTCTATGAGGAGCAGCAGGACGAAGAAAACTGCTTCCGCTAGTCTACCTGTATGCTTCATCACTATGAATAATATTAATATAGAATGGCCCAGGGCCATAACCTGGCAGATAAAAACTGTATGTGCTGTAGCTCCTCAACAAAACAATATTGGGAGGTGGGAATAATCAATAATCCAATCCCCCAGGTGCTTTTCATTTTTAAAAAGTTAATTTTTACAGTATAGTTGTCCTTTAATAAGAATGTGTCAAATAGCTTACCTGTCTTCAAATTATTGTGACTTATAGTGCAACATCTTAAAGGACAGGCATGTAATTAATTTAGAAAAACTCCAGCCACATTTTTTATTAAAATGTATATCCCTTAGGGAAAGTTCTTTTGAGGTTGAAGTTCTTGGACTTGTGCTTAAAGGGCATCTATTTCGAAAAATAGGTTATTTTTAATTGACCATAACTGGAAACTATAATTCTTCCCAACCACCACTATATAATTTTTTTGTTAATCTGCCCCCTATTTCTTTAGATATTCAATCTAAAACTTCTTATATTTCAGCTGTCAATTAAGTTCCTTGCTCTCAAAAACTATTCTTCTATGAGTAGTTTTACTGTAGATGGAGTTTTGACAGTTGGAATGGTGTATGCTGTGTGCAGGCTTGATAGTTGGTTTTTGGCAAAAAAGTCTGGTCGGGTGGAAGTGGGAGTGGTTTAAAAAGAGGGAGGGGGGATACTTCTCCTAAACAAAATGTATGCCGGATTGAAGGCATGCAGCAACACACGCAAATCAGAGTAAGTGCTACTTATATGTATTCAATTATAGATTAAGACGAGGCAAAGTCATTTTTTCAGTAGTGTCCCTTTAAGGCAAGTGATTAATCAGAGAAATGTGACTAAAGATAAATTCTAACTTGAAAGATTTTGGTAAACACGTGGAATAACGTATATAATGATCAGCCCATGTACAATTCTTGTGTAATAGACATTCATACAACAGGGGGATTTAGCTGACTAGATGATATGCATTTAGGATCTTTGATGATTGTTTTTTTCATATCTAAGGAGGAAGTAAATGCAAAAAGAAACTCATTCATTTCAATCTGATGACATCAAAGATAGATATCTTCTTGTTGCGCCTGACATAACTGCAGATTCTTTTAAATCCCTCACCCAGAGGTTAAGTTTATATTTCCAGCATGTTTATTAGGTTGGGCATATATTATACAAAGATATTTTTGCTATTCTATTTTACCCCTAAGGGGGAGTGTACCCTTTATAAATAATCAAATTAACGTAACGGATCATTGACCTGTAAAGTGGTGGGTCCTGAAAGATAGCTCTTCAGTCTTCATATTACTGCCTCCATAAGAGTAGGCATACGTGATATGTATCCAATTTTATCTCTTGCAAATTATATCCCAATTCCTTCTGCAATTTCTTTCTCCGCATTAGGGGAAAATCTAATTTATTGTAATTTAATTTCAGTTGTCATTCATTACCACCAAGTGATAGCACATTGGGGACAGAGATATTTTTAGGAATTTTCAGGTAAGGGAGAACTGCACAAAGACAGACATAGGGAACCATTTTTTTTGTTAACCACCCATACATAATTAATGTCCGTGGCTAATGAAGGTGTAGTCATTAAATAAAAAGTGTATGTATCATTTCTTTAAAAAAATGCTCTCCGTCCTATTGAAACCATGCCAAATGACTTTAGACATACAAAATGAATTATTTATATTATTCATGAAATTCAATTTAGATGGATTTCTAATTTCAAGACATTTCCTTGCATCATTCTGCACTTGTTGTAATGACCCCGATATACCCGGAATAATGACCTGTCAAATATCTCCTGGTTTTAGTCTTCTCAATGGGATGAGACACATTTAATTCGTATTTAATAGTATTATCGTCATTGCATTAATTGTCATCAACTGTCAAGATATTGCTCTACATCATCTCCAGATAATGGGTGTCATTTATAGGGACAAAGATATCTTGGTAAGCAGATATCTATAAATGTCATAAAAATGCTATAAAACACATGTTATTGTGGTAATGTTTTAAATATACTTTAGCAGGTCTGGTAACACCTAATAATAAAGAACACTGAGTTCTGATGGAAAGTAATATTTCATTATGGATAATGAGTAGAGTAGAGAATTGAATAGGTAGCTACTAGCTAAAGAAAATGTGCCAAGTGTGAACTTATATTGGTTGGACTGCCAATTAAGGGAAGGAGGTGGAACCAAGAAAAGGAAGTTTGTTTTTACCCTTTAACTGTTAAAGGTCAACAAAATCTATTCCAGGCCCACTTCACCCATTGATAGCACCCAAGGAGAGGATCTAAACTGCTAGGGCATCACCTCTGAGTTCACCTGCAATCCAGAGAACCATCATGTAGAATTTGTGCTCTCAGGGCCGCTTTGTTCCGCCCACAATTAGGCCCTTGTACTTACCAATAGGAAGACACACTCTGTAGGTCGCATACATAGTAACATAGTAATTGAGGTTGAATAAACACATACGTCCATCTAGTCCAATCTAGTTTTAGAAACTTATCCAGGCCTTTTTTAAAGCTATTTAATGAACTTGCCATTACCACATCTGCTGGAAGAAAGTTCCACAGTTTCACCGTTCTCACTGTAAAGAAACCTTTCCTAACCTGAAGATGAAACTTCTTTTCTTCCAACCTTAAAGGATATCCACGAGTCCTCTAATATGACCTATTAGTAAACAATGCACTAGAGAATTATTGTCCCATTAATATATTTGTATGAATTGTTCATATCCCCACACAAACATTGCTTCTCCAATTTAAACAGCCCTAACTTGTCTAATCTGCCTGCATATCAAGCCCCTCCATTCCCTTTATTATTTTAGTTGTCCTTCTCTGAACTGTTTCAATTTCTAAGATGTCCCTTTTGTATATGGGATTCCAAAACTGCACTGCATATTCCAAATGAGGCCTTACCAGTGCCTTGTGAATGTTCTTCATTTAACTACTGTATATCAAGCACTGAGGAAGGAGCTGGGTGAAGCATCCTGGCTAGAGTGACTTCAGTTCTCCAGATTGCAAATAAACCCTGCTAATAAATCCCCTGCTTTTGAAACAAACCTGATTTCGATCCGGAACTGCTGTTTTCGAAAAATCTGCATATCTAACGGATTCATCAACATTTTCGAAGAAATGCAAACGTCGAAGCTTTGAAAATTCCATTCAAATTCCATTTCAAAAATCAGAACTGTCCATTGAAAATTTGAAAAATGATGATTCAACCGGATTTTCAGAACTTCAATAGTTTTTGCGAAACTTGCCAGTTTAGTTCGTCTCTAGTGAGGACCAAGCAGTTTAGGTCCTAACCCTGGGTACTTTGCATTGGGAAAAGAAGAGGAACAGGGGTTAATATCAGATTTGTTGTTAGATAAGGAATATTTAATTTTGATTTTTCATGATAAGTTCTGTCAGATTTCCTAACTGGCAGTTCCAAATCAAAACCAGTATTTATCACTATTTAACAGTTCAGAATACTACTCACATTAATTCATTAATGGACTCACCTATCACTACATATATGGCCCCATAGAAAACCATTTTCCTAAGGATTATCTGGTATAGGTGGCATTCAAAATTGTAATGCAGTTTTGCTACAGTTTTTCTTTTGTATGTAAATAAGTTACATTACAAATGTAAGGCGATAGTAATTGGTCTAGAGATTGTCAGCCTTACCCAAATTCTATGCACAAGACTCTTATTTATCAGAAGTGGGCTTTCGCACATGTTGGAGGCAGGGTGTCGCTGAACTACCACTCCAGGTAGAATGCAATAAATGGGCGCCAGTGGTTCTTGAACTTAAACAGTAACTTATTTATTAACAGAACAATATTAATAAAGCATCGCAATTAGCAAAATATCACAGTTCAATCAGCTTGTAAATGCCACCCCAGATCTCTGATCACTGTAGTAGAATCTTCTACCCCTATGTCTGTCACAATGTCTCTATTCTTGGGTGATATACCCAGGACTCTAGTCCTTACTAAATCTCCTTGTTGTAGCTCAGGCTGCTCACTAGCTACCGTATGCCTATATATCACTCCTGGAGTGATCTATGACAGGAAATAATCTCTCACTAACTGGGCCTACCTGTTATCTAGGTCCCCTGGCTCTCCCCTATCCTCTAGGGAAACTCCAGGAAGTAGAAAGAGGCTGAGCACATGGTTGCTCTCCCTTTTATACCTTTACACAGCGGCCTCCTACTGGAAAATCCTGCCAGAACAAGAATACTAAAGGGTAACTTGTTTATAGTTCCCTACACATACATCATATTTCCCACTAAAAAATGCCCTCAGGTTCTAATCTTTAAACTTTTAAGCAGTGTACTTACCTACAAGTACTATTTGGACATATAAGTAGTAAGAAACCAAATAAGAACAGCAGAATACATAAATGCTAAAATGGTACACCCATATTTCAAGTGCTCAAAGGCCCCTACAAGTTGAAATGTGAGAAATATCGACTTGGATGACTGGATATGATTTTTTTTTTTAATGGAACGCAGAATGCGTTTAAGTATAAATACTGACAAACAAGGAGCAGATGGGAGCTGGGTAGCACAGTGGCTCAGTGGTTAGCACTGATGTTTTGCAGCACTGAAGTCCTGAGTTCGATTCCACCCTTGGACACATCTGCAAGGAGTTCTCCCCGTGCTTGCATGGGTTTCCCCCCGGGCACTCCGGTTTCCACCACAATTATAAAGACATACTGATAGGTTGTATGTGTCATATATGTGCTTAGATTTTAAGCTCTTCGGGGCAGGGCCTAATGTGAATGTATACATGTAATTGTAAAGTGCAACGGAAGATGTTGACGCTATATAAATCCTCAATGTAAGTATGTATGTATAGTTTATTTATAAAGCTTGGGGACGCAGCGCTGTACAGTAACAAAATACAATAAAGTCATACAAGGGGAACAAATACATAGATAGTTCAGTACATAAATATATAAATTATATAAAAAGTGCTAGAACCTTGCCACAAGAGGAAAGGAGGTCCCTGCCCCGTAGAGCTTACAATCTAGTAATAATAATAATAATAATAATACAAATAATAATAATTACATACAGAAACAGATATTGAAATAAAGAATTGAGAAACAGAGGGGCACATTTCCATAGGAGGGTTATTGCAATATCCTGATTCCGTGCCTTTAATCAACGCTATTTTTAGGGCAGGTTTTGTGCAAATAACGTTGTGATTGTACATTTACCTAAACAATGCCATTGCAGTACTCTAGTACCATATGGTTTTGCATGGCCACATGGCCATAAATGTCCTTAAATGTATGTCCAATGCCATACTTTTATGCTCACCCATGTTATCGGCCGTTTTCGATGCTGCATTTTAGAAGATATGCCCCCTAGTTACAGTATGCAGCACTGCATGTAGAAGTATACCAGGTACCCCATCATAGTAGAAATGGGACATTGTAAACAATAGTTACAGAGGGTAACAGGTAAACAAGCAGAAAAAAAGTTTCACCCAAGCACACCAGAACTGGCAATTGCCTTTAGCTCCACAGCAATGGTACTTTCCGGTGTGGTAGACATCGATGTATGGTCTGCCCCTTTCTTCAAGTAGGAGCTGGTTTTATCAGTAATGTGACTCAAAAAGAATACCTGATTAAACAGCACATCAACTGTAACAGTAGTTTTGTGTTCTATTTGATCACTTGTAAGTGCTCTAAACGATATGTGGGCAGCACTAGTCATCCATTGAGACAGCGAGTGCGCAAACACATTAGATCGATTAATCACAAAGAAGATAGCAGCCTTGTAGCCAGAGACTTTATGCTTTGTCACAGTGAGAACTCCGCTGCAGTGGTTTTTCAGGGAATGCAAAATTGAGATGCCCCCTAGAGGAGGTAATAGAATCACTCGCCTGCTTAGATGCGAGGCAAAGCGGATTTTCCGTTTAGGAACACGTACCCCTTCGGGTCTTAACTATATTTGGGATGTTTTGTTGATTTATAGTGATTCACTTATTTTTTTATTTATATATATTAATGGATCATAGTAGACATCATCATGTGTGGTCATATAATATTTATACATAGTATCTATATGTATCGTGTGTGTTTTTATATTATAATTCGATTCCCCCCCCCCAGGGGTTAACTGAGAGGTGGATACTGTTTCTCTTTTAAAAGGAAGTGACACATTGTTTGTTTGTTGTGAGTATATCTCAAGAAACGCATCAGGTATGGACACTTTTTAATATATGTGATACCTAATTAAAGCTATTTTATGGGAATTGCGGGTGTGTTTTCCTGGGTTGCACCGCTCCACCATCTGATCTGTTGGATCATATTTTTATCTGTTGGATCATATTCTTATCTTGCAGTATAACTGAGGAAGGGGACTGTGGAGCCTCTGTAACATTGTATGTTTGCTAATAAATACTAATATCTTCACTGATATGTTGTGTGCTCCTCGCTTTTGATTATATAACAGGTAAACAATCACAGCCAATGGTGCAATCCAAGGGGAAGACAATGGACCAGTATTACCAGATATGGAAATGCACACAGTCAACAAAGGAGATGGCTGAAACTGCCGGGTTTCCTTCCGTTTTGGGGTTTTCAGATCTCGGGAAAATCCCGAAGATCCAAAAACAGAACTTAAATTCGGGACTTCAGAGCGCATTTTCGACTTTTATCGAATGTTTGAGCTATTTTTGAGAGTTCTCAAAAATAGCCTCAAATGTTCGATAATCCTCGAAAATATGATGGTTTTTGGAGTATTATCAAACGTTTTAGGCTATTTTTGCGAACTTTTGAAAATAGTTTGAACGTTCGATAAAAATCAAAAACACCCTCCGAAGTCCCTAAATACGAACGATCTGTCCGGATGGAAGATTTGGATTTCAGAACCGAGAAGTTTTGAGTCAGACCCAGATCCCATCTCTAGTTAATAACAAGACATAGGAATCTTACAAACGGTTTACGTTATGGGTAACGTCTTCTGGTGACATTTTAACATTTCTATTAACTCATTTTCACAGTCTAGAATGCTTTTGTTGTTAGCATGCTTGTTTAACTAGGAACTAAGCAGATGTTGTGGAAGTGGGTAGAGCTAAGGGATAAGGAATTGATTAGGTAGAGAATCTACAGAGTGTAAAGTGAGGAGCAATAAAGTGAGTTTCTGCCTTGCTGTTTGGTGTCCCAGTTGACCATTATTCTCTTCAGTGGGTCATCACATGTATGGGCCCCAAACCCTTAACTAGCATCATGGCTTCTCTGTGATGTGCGAGCTCCTGCAAAGTGACTAAAGATATTCGAAACTGTTGAGTTTCATTTTTAAATTTTCAGAATTTTCTGAAATTTTGAAAATTTTAAAACGGACCCATACAAATCTATGGGAGAAAAAAAATTTAAATCTTCTATCCATTTTGAGGGGCAAATAGTAATAGTAGGTTACTGTAAATTACAGAGAGCTGGGGAATGGTCTGGGGAACCCGTAAATAGAACCTAAATGAGAGTTACCGAAATCGATCATTACTTTCGACGATTCTATTTTTGATAAAAATCGAAATTTTCAAAAATCCGGGTTCCATGAAATCTGGGAGTTCCGAAAGTTTCGTCTTCAAACCCACATTACATCTCTAATAGAGACTGGAGATGATGAATAGAGATGATATTCCTTCACAGGTTCATGGAACACAAGTTTATTCATTGGAATTCAGCCCAAAATCAAAACTTTTTCCCCTGCTGTTTTATTACAAAATGTTAAAGATCGTTTAACCCTTTCCCTGCCACAGATCGTATATTCACGATCTGTGCAGAGAATGCTTTAACTGCCACAGATCGTGAATATACGATCTGTGGCTTCCCCTTTAAAAATGAAAAAACACCGCGCGCTAGGGCCGACCCGGGGGGCAGCTGAATGCTGCCCCCTATCCCCCTCGACCCCCCTCAGTTGTGTCCAAATCCGAGGGGGGGATCGGGAGTTATCTTACCTTTTCTGCTGTGACCGTATAGCAGCAGCCGTCCCACGTGGAGTCCAAGGAGGAGAAGCGGAAAGGGAGACCCCGGTGACGTCACGGAGCTTCCTCCTTCACCGGGGTCTCCCTTGAAGTGGTAGGAGACTGCCCTGGTGGTCTAGTTGAGGTACTGCACTTGATCTCAATTGATCATGCTGCAGTACCTAGTATAGAAAAGCTGTCAAGCTGCCAGCTTTTCTATACATTTTGTGATGGAACTCAAAGTTCCATTCACAAATAGGATTTTTTCTAAGTCTTTGCTACTAAGCAAGACTTAGAAAAAAAATGGGGACAGAATCATATTTGGTGATCACTTCTGATCACCAAATTATTGACTTGCCAATGAATGAAAATCACTTCCTGGAAAATGATTCCGGGAAGTGATTTTTCCGATCGGATTTCGAATTGGAAAACGGCATTTATGCCCGTATTCCAAGTTCGGTATCATTCCCTAAATGATCTGATGATTATCTTTGGGAATGATCGGGAAAAAAAGGGGAAATACACACACAAAAATTCTTAAAGTGATACACACACCCTTTTTTTTTTTTACCCTAAAACTATAAATTAGAAAAAAAAGTTGTCTTCTCCAAGCTCCCAATGTCCCCAGTGATATCGGTAAAGTAAACGCGGATACTTATTTGTTCGATTTCAAGGGAAACTAAGCCTATATTTATAAGGAAATTTTGCAATGTACCAAATAAGACCGTATTAATTTTTAGGATCAGTAAGTGTGCAAAACTGTTGTGACTCTCCATACTAACCGACTTCACTAAAATACCACTAAAAGGGGAGAGTGTGTGTGTGTGGGTGTGGTTGTGGCGTTTTTAATTTTCTTGTAACTGCACTTCTAATGCGTCCCATTTGAGCTAGTTGGTGGCCTCGTCTCTGTTTGCACCCACGCAAATGGCACACGTTTGATTCAGGACATGTGGGAGATTGCTATTTAGTGGGTTTTTTTGCTGGTCAGTGGGTTTAGGTAGGATTTCAACCCTTGAATCTCTCATTTTATTTTTCACAAAATCTCGTAAAAACACCGAGTTCTTTGGATCGCTGGTCTGGAATTCTTCATGCATGTATGAAGCATGGCACCGTAACGTATCGACGGCTGTAGATTCCAAAAATATAGTTTGGGGAGGAATCCATGTTCGGGACGTTTCCTTCTAGAAAAGGTGTAGGCTGTTCAAATACAGAGCACTTGATTTTTTCTTGTAATTGCATTTGTGCATGCGTCCCATTTGAGCTATTTGGTGGCCACGTCTCTGTGTGCATCCACGCTATGGCATATAACCGTTTTGATTCAGAAATGTGGGAGATGATAGACATTTAAGTTTGGGGGGGTTTATTGCGGGGGGCATTTCAAAGTTTTGGGGCTGTTTGAAATTACAGAGCACTTTGATATTTTTCTTGTAATTACACGGGTGATGCGTCCCATTTGAGCTAGTTGGTGGCCACGTCCCTGTGTGAATCCACGCATATGGCATACCGTTTGATTCAGGGCATTTGGAAGATTGATAATTGACAAGTTTTTTTTACTGACATGGAAATTTGCCATGATTTTACAACTTTGAATTGTATTTTTATAAATTTTTTTCCTGAAAATCTGGTAAGAAAGCGAAATTGTACACAAAACTGCACCCACACCATTGGTGGTATGCATAAAAGAATCACACCATTGTGTAGCTGAAGTGTTAGAGTCAAGAATATATAGTTTTGGGGGGTATTTCTAATATAGAGGGTGTTTAGTCTGACAAATCTGAAAAGTTGCTGTAATTGGGCCTGTTCTTGGCTCACTTGTGGCTAGTTGATTCCACGTCTACTGTGTGTAACCATACATAGGGCATACCGTTTGATTCAGAACATTTGGAGATATATTTGGTAACTTTTTTTTACATTTCCTTGGGGTTTTGGCATGATTTCTACCTTTTGAAGTTGTTTTTGTTCATTTTTCCAGACAAATGCAATTTCTACGAAGAAACTGCGCCCACACCATTGATTGTATGAATGAACAAACTACAGCGTTACGTACTGAAGTTAGTTAGATTCTGAGAATAATGTTTTGCGGGGGTATTTCCAAGTTAGAGGGGTTTTCAGTGTGGAAATTTGGGAAAATGCTGTTATTGGCTCACTGCGCATTGTTTTACACTTTTGACTAGTCGCTTCCCACGTCAGTGTGTGTAACCACACATATGGCACACTGTTTGATTCAGGACATTTAGGAGATTGATATTTGGTAAGTTTTTTTTTTACATTACATGGGGTTTGTGGTGTGATTTTGTAACTTTGAAATGTATTTTTCTCTATTTTTCCAGAAAATTGTGTGAGAATGAGCGAAATTCTACGAAGACTACTCGCCCCACACCATTGATGGTATGAATGAACGAAACTACAGTGCTACATAGCTGAAGGTGTGTTTAGATTTCAGGAATATATAGTTTGTGGGGGTATTTCTGAGTTATCAGGGTGTTTTTGTGGAAAAAACTGCAGACTGTCCAAATTCGAGTTGGCTAAATATTTCGCTGTTTCTGAGCCATCGTGCATTGTCTCACTTTGTGCTTTTCGCTTCCACGTCCGCATGTGTAACCACACATATGGCATACCGTTTGATTCAGGACATTTGGGAGATTGATATTTAGTAACTTTTTTAGATTCCATCAGGTTTTGGCATGATTTCTACCTTTTGAAGTTGTTTTTTTGTTCATTTTTTCAGAAAAGTGCGAACTTCTACAAAGAACTGCGCCCACACCATTGATGGTATGAATGAACAAACTACACTTTACATAGCTGAAGGTGTGTAGTATTCAGGAATATATAGTTTGTGGGGGTTATTTCTAAGTTACGGGGGGTGTTTTGTGGAAAAAACTGCACCTGTCCAAATTCGGAGTTGGCTAAATATTTTCGCTGTTCTGAGCCATCGTGCATTGTCTCACTTGTTGGCTTTTCGCTTCCACGTCCGCGTGTGTACCACACACATGGCATACCGTTTGATTCAGGAATTTGGAGATTGATATTTAGTACTTTTTTTTAGATTCCATCATGTTTTGGCATGATTTCTACCTTTTGAAGTTGTTTTTGTTCATTTTTTCAGAAAAGTGTGAACTTCTACGAAAAACTGCGCCCACACCATTGATGGTATGAATGAAAAAACAACTAGCGTTACATAGCTGAAGGTGTGTAGATTTCAGGAATATATAGTTTATGGGGTTATTTCTAGTTACGGGGGTTTTTTTGTGGAAAAAACTCAGACTGTCCAAATTCGGAGTTGGCTAAATATTTTCGCTGTTTCTGAGCCATCGTGCATTGTCTCACTTTGTGCTTTCGTTCCACGTCCGCGTGTAACCACACATATGGCAACCGTTGGATCAGGACATTTGGGAGATTGATATTGGTACCTTTTTTTACATTCCATGGGGTTTTGACATGATTTCGACCTTTTTTGAACGTTGTTTGATGTTCATTTTTTTTAAAAAATCTGGTAAAGTGCAAACTTTTCTACGAAGAACTGCGCCACACCATTGATGGTATGAATGAACGAACTACAGCGTTAATAGCTTAAGGTGGTAGATTTCAGAATATATAGTTTGTGGGGGTATTTTTGAGTTGGGGGGGTGTTTTGTGGAAAAACTGCAGACTGTTCAAATACAAAACTGGCTAATTTTTTTTTGCTGCTACTGACATTTGCACTGGTCACGCTCTGGGTATTGGTAGCCATGTCTCTGGGTCACCCATGAATGTGGCATACCGTTTTATTCGGGAGGGGTTCGCTTTCATATTTGATGCGTTTGAACTTTCCTCCACAGTTTTTAGCTGAAATTCGCATTTGATTTTGTCTCTGATTTTACAGTTGAGGAAAAAAGGAAAATGTGAAAAGTAACTTACAATTTGACGAAGAGCTGCGTCCGGGTATCTGCATTTTGATCGAAAACTAACCTCATTCTTAAAATCCTGCGAGTGTGTAGTTTTCTAAAAATATCTCACTGGGGGGATAGTTTAGATAATTTGGTAGATATTCTATGTTAACTGTCAGTAGTGGTTACACATTTTAATTTGGTGTAATATTCTAGGAGGTGCAGTTTTAGTTTGTGGGGGGTCTCCTTACAGGAAATGTCGGTACCTACATATATCGGTATCGTTGTACTCGGGAGTATCTGAGCTTTTAGAAACAGTAAGATTTTTTGTGTGTAACCTTAAGATAACTATAAGTAAAAAATGGAAAATCCATGAAAATTTGCAAATTTTTCATTTTTTTACATATTTTACCCATAATTCCAGTAAAATTTCCAGAAAAGTTCAAAATTTTGTTTACCAATGTAAGTACACTTTGTGCTGAAAAAAAAACAATGTATAATATTCCTGATTTACTGCAAGGTTTCCTACTGTAAAATTAGTCTAAAGCGATTAAGGACAAAATCCTGAAAATTCTTCTGGCAGTTAACGCAAAAAAAAATGAAAATCTCCTGGCAGTGAAAGGGTTAAAATAATAATAATAATAATAACTATAAAGGGAAAAGTAAAACACTTTTTTTTTTGCAATTTAGGTATGGTTGCCATGGAAATAGAAGAGTGGGTTTGGTGTTGGGGGTGTATCAGTAGATGTGTGTCCCTGTGTCTGTGTAGAGTTAGTGTAGCCTCAGACCCAGCTGCTGTTCATTAAGAAAGGGACAGTTGTGCTTTGATTACAAACCTCAGAAGAAGAAATAGAAAGAACAGGAATTTTAATAATTATTACTACTACTACTACTAATAATAATAATAATAATAATATGTCTAAAGTATCCCTGTTTGGTTCTGAGATTATCATGGTGCATTTGCTTTGTGTAATTTTTTTATTTTTTAAATAAGTATGCCATGAAAACAGAAAGCTGGGTGGTTGGGGGTGTATCACAAGTGTCATTTTGTCTGTGTAGAGTTAGTGTAGCCTCAGATCCAGGTGTAGTTCATTAAGAAATGGAAAGTTGGGGTTTGATTACAAAGAAATAGAAAGAACAGAAATGTTGCTCTTTTAAATAATAATGAATAATAATTATAATTATAATAATAATAATATCATTATCAATCTATGCAGAGCTGGCCTAAAATAGACCTGTTTGGTTCTAAGATTATTATTATGTCCTTGTTATGTGTATTTCTATCAACTTGTTTAAATAACTTGAAAAATCACACGTCACGTACATTTCCCTTGTCTCTAGCCTTGTTAAAAATAAGTTAACTGACTCCTCTGAAGCCAGATCCTATTTTTTTTTCTCATATTTTCCATTTTCAGTTCTAAAGTTCATAAGTAACTCTGCTTAACCTGGGTTATTACTGCTCTTCTACTATGTTCCTGACACGTAGACAGAATGAGATCACCCAAATTCATTTTAAGACTTTTCTATTAAAATGATTTCCCTCTCTATCTATCTTAAGATAGTATAACAGACATTTAATAAGAGGAGGGAAAAAAATAAATAACTTTTCTGCTCTACCCACCTTATTCCTTTAGAATGCCTTTGTTCCACTTACTGCCTGGTCTGATTTATATCAGTGGTGTAAATGTCAATAATCTGTCTTAGAGTCAACCAAGATTGTCTGGGAAAATAGAGATAATTGAGCATTGGGCTATAAAGTGCAGTGTGAAATATACGTCAATTTGGCTTCATGACATTTGTCTGTATTATGACACACATTCTTTTCAGTTCCAATTTAAAATAAATACTCTTACCAATTTGCTCGCCTCATAAACCATTCAGTGTTGGGTTCTTTGGAAGTTTGAGAAAACTTTGAATTCCGCTAAATTCTCAAATTGTTTCCCATTAAAACACAAGCTGTACAGGAAACTCATTCATTTCAATGAATTTATTTTGAAAGGTATATTTAAATTTGTTTTCAAATTAATGATTATAATTATGACACAGGTAGCTATGTTATCAGTTTTCAGTTGATTTGATGATGCGGTTTTTCTTGAAAGTTTATACCAAATCATTTATCTGGTTGTATAGTGTGACAATCAGCATGAATCGAAAGTAGACAGAAGAGCTAGAGAGATTTTGCTGGCGATTCCGTGAAATGGATCGGAATTCCCTGGGGCCTAAAATTCAAGTTTTTTAATTCTCAACACCAAATCTCAACACTAAATTTTTAAATTTCAACACTCAATGTTGCATTTTTGACATCACATTTTACATTTCCTATATCATTTTAATAAATTCTGCAAAGTAAGCCTCTTTGAAATTCCAAAAATTCCACCAGATCCATGAATTTTCTAAACCCGCAGTTCCAGGTTTGGGTTTGAAATCGGTACTCAACACTAGAAATGTAGGGTGGGTATCAATAGAACCCGGTCTTGAATCGGATTTGGGGGTTTTATAGTTGCAACAAAACTTTTAGAAATTTTGACTGTTTTTCAATAATTCGAAAATCGAAGTCGATGTTGATAACCCTCGAAAATATAATGCGGAAGCTCTAAAACAGTGCAATCATGAGGAAACTTTGTTTTTATATACGTTTTGGTAATAGGTACGTGTTCCCCAGACCATATTTGTAAGACATTAGATTGTTTTTAATGATCAAACGTTAATGTATGTCCTGCAAAAGTGTATGGTCAGCATAAGTTTGAGCAATACTGATTTACAGTATTTTAAGTAATAATTCCCTATAAGTAACCAGAAGTTCCATTTCCATCACTGAGAGACACAATCAATCTGATGATGAGTCCCGTTTTCTAAACGAACCTGGTTTTGAATCGGAACTGATGGTTTTCCAATGGATTTTTCAAAATTTTCAAAACTTTTCAGAACATTTAGGTGGTATTCAGGCATAAGTCCTGACTACCAACTATTTGAAATATAGGGATAAGTACTAGAAGCAAAAACATGGATGTGCTACTGGATCTCCAGTTTCACTCATCGTGGCCAACCTTTACATGGAGAAAGTGGAAGCACAGGCGCTAGATAACTTCAAGGGCATAGCACCCAGCCACTGGTTCAGTTACATGGTTGACACCTGGGTTAAAATCCACCAGAAGGAAGTACAAGCCTTCATAGAACACATCAATGGCTTAGACTAGAACATCAAATTTACAAGGAAAGAGGAACATAACAACAAACTGGCTTTCTTGGACATCTTAGTAGAAATCAGGGAGAATGGTAAACTGGAAGTAGAGATTTACAGAAAACCAACACACACAGACCAGTAAGTATGTATGTATGTATGTATGTATAATTTTATTTATAAAGCGCCACTTGGGTACGCAACGCTGTACATTATAAAATACAGAGTATACAAACAAGGGCATAAGTGCAAGCCATTATACAGATAGATAAAAAAATACAATTTCATACATAGGTTAAGAATACATATATATAAATTATTGATAAATTGATATAAGTGCAGCATGCCTTGACACATTAGGAATGAGATCCCTGCCCTGAAGAGCTTACAATCTAAGTGGATGGTACAACATACAGATACAAGTGGGGGATGGGTACAAAATGATTGAGGTACCTAACAATCTTGTTGTGTTGGTGCTTATAGAAAGGTAGGATAATAGTCTAGATTTGAAAGAATTAATGGATGTCATCAGGCAATGTGAGAGAGGGAGAGAGTTCCAAAGGTAGGGGGCAGCAAGAGAGAGTGGTCTACGGCTGGAGGAAGCAGTGTTCATTGGGGATTTGTGGAGAAAATTTCCTTGTGAGGATGGAAGGCACTACCAGGAACATAAGGGACCAAGAGAGAAGATACTGTAAGTAGGGAGGTGCAGTAGAGTGAAGGGATTTAAAGCTTTAAAGAAGGGTAATGAATATGATTCTTTGTTTGATGGGAAGCCACCCTATGGACTGCAGTATCGGGGTTGTGGGTCCTCTTTTGGAGGAGAACAAGATGATCCGAGCTGCCGATTTTTAAATAGACTGGAGAGGAGAGAGATGACAGGCAGGGAGTCCAAGCAATAGAGTGTTACAGTAGTCAAGACTGGACTTGGTTTTTCTACCTTTACATTTTAAGTTCATACTTTTATATCTATGTATTTATTATTATGACTATTTATAGAATTTATATTTGTTATCTCCACCAGGATTTTAACTTTCTTTTTCCAGTTTAACTGGAGAACAGGAGGTAAATGCACTATGTCTTACCTCCTTTCCTTCAGTAAAACTTACAGGAGAGCAGAAGAAACTTACCGCGTATCACTCCAGCGCTGCTGACAGCCTCCGCCTACACTGACACTCCCGACGGATCCACAGTCCCCTTTGCATTGTGTGCGTGTGCATGGACGCGGTGGAGACTGTCAGTGGAGCCGGTGCTGGAGCGATACGCGGTAAGTCTCTCCCGCTCTCCTGAAAGTTTTATTGAAGGACAGGAGGTAAGACATAGTGCATTTTATCTGTCATGAAGTTCTTCTTTAAACAGTTTCATGCATAACCAATAATTAGTATTATTAGTATTGTTAACCAGCATTAGTATTTCATGTACATGTATGTGCATAATACATAATGTATGTGCATAATACAATCATACTCTAGTCTGGCACCAGACCATTAACTGTTGTACTTTTGAGTTTCCAATCACATGATCACAACATACATTTCAGTCACGTGATACGTTTTGCTTTTAAGTGTATGTATTCTGAAAAAACTACATTTTAATCTATAAATAAATACATATAAGTAGCACTTACTCTGAGGTGTGTGTGTTGCTGCATGCCTTACATACAATACTTGTTTTGCCCAAGCTCTGACCAGTGACCTATTTTCCCACATATCAACTGTCAAAACTGCATATAACATACAGCAGACCAACTGTCCAACCATTCCAGCTACAGCAAAACTGCTAATAGATATGCTAATAGTAATTGTTGGGATGAAATATAGTTTCCACTAATGGGCAATTTAAAAACTAAATTTCCAGTGTACATACCCTTTAAAAACCATTATTTTAGTGACATAAAATAATCACACAATTTTATAATCTAAACATTTCTAGGGCAATGTATCAAGAGATGTTATTGACCCCTAAAGGCAATGTACCAAGCAAATAGAGGCACTCATGAACATCACGAATGGGCTTAACCCATTCTGAATCTTTAAAGGGCATGTCCACCCCCAAAACTATAATCCCCCAGTAATGGCCCCATCATGTAGTGAAATAAAATCCTTACCTCCCATCCCAGCTCCATATGGTTCTCCTGTAGTCCTCCCCCAAAGTCCCAAAAACTGCCCACCAGGAGGATAGCAGAGTCCATATAGGACTCTGTCTCCTACCTGGCCTCCGGGAGAAGTTTGGCATGCGTACTGCAGCCATTCTCCCCCTCCCTCCCCCTCCCACTCCCTCCCTCTCCCTCCCGATTAGGATTCCCTCCCCCTAGCATACAACCCTTCATATAACATTCCCCCTGTCCCCCCAGCCCCAACCGTTAATTTTTTTATTTTAGAAAGTGCCCCAAAACATTACTTACCTTCCCTCTTTCCTCCACCGCACTGAACTCCCGGCAGCCGCGTCCGTGATTGGCTGCCGCTCAGCCAATCACAGACGCGACTGCCGGTCCCCCCTCTGCTGCTGCATTTTCTCGCAAGCAGAGGGCCTGGCAGCGCGGCGGGGGAAAGAGGGAAGTGTAAGTAAGTTTGGGGCACTTTCTAATAATAAAAATAGAGTGGTTGGGGCTGAGGGGGACAGGGGGAATTTTATATAAAAAAAAATTTCAAGGGTGGACATACCCTTTAATGTCAGCTATTTGCTGCGATAGGGGCCCTACTAAAGTCATGCAAAATATTAGCGTTAAATGTGAATTTTATTTTCAAAAAGAAAATCAACCCTTACACCGGGTGTTTCATCTGCTTTGCATTTCAATTTGGTATTTCCATACCACATTTCAAGCCTCATTATGGAGATGGAAACATCTCCAAACATTGTTTAAACAGGGAACTTTTAACTATTTGTTATATGTCTAGTCTGAGCCAACCATGTTACTACTTCCCACAAAGCACAACTTATAATAGTGTACAATACCTATTTACAACAATTATCTATATGTTATTTATCCACCCCCCAACAAAACAAACTGCACCCAGCACCTCTATCTTCGCCACACCAGTATTCTCGGTAGCAGTACAGTGAGTAGAGTGGTTTGCCCATGTGCAGTCTATTGGCGTGATGTCATATGCTCTGACAATTTCCCCACTCTTATATCCAATAAAGGACATTTTAGTACACACTAGCCTGGGTGTGCAGGCAGTTTTATTTTTCTCTTTTTCTACTATTTTCTCTCAAATAAAATAAGAATATAGAAAATAGAAATCTTACCTAAATACACTTGGTTAGTAAAAAAAAACAAAACACTAAAGACATGAGCGCAATAGAGGCATGGCCAGCAAATAGCCCTAAATGGAAAAAAAATATAACTTTGGTGCTTTTTTTTTTACTCCAAGAGTAACTATACATTTTTTTCAGGCTAAAAACCCCTTTACCTTGAACACAATCTCAACAAACTATATATTTTTGCAAAACACACACCTCCAGTTATATAGTGCTGCCATTCTTGCGTTCATACATGCAGATTTCCAAAAGATTGTCGAATTGTTTAATCATAGCAACATTTCTGTAAAAAAGCAACAAAAAGGTTCAGACTAAGAAATGTTAATGAAACCTCTGTTTCCCACAAAATATTTGTCACAGAAATGTGAAGTTAACCTGCTCTTTAGTTTGGATATATTTCAGTTTTTCAAAGTAAACGCTCCTCAAACTATTTATTTTTCGAACCTACACACCTACAGCGTTGGTGTAATGATGGGATTCTTTAATTCAAATGCTAAATTCTGGACAAGCTAAATTTTAGCAGATTTTCAGGAAAAAGTCAGCAGACGTTGGACTGAAAGTTCCCATTAAATATCAATCTTCTACATGTCCCAAATAAAACCTACTTGCATAAGTGCACACTAGAGATGTTCAAAACCATCTAGTTTCTTTCGTTAAGTTTTTGGATTTTGGAATTTTGGAAAAATCCAAAAATCCGAAAATGGACCCATAAAAGTCAATGTAAAAAAACAGAACTGTGAATTGGATCCGGATCCCATCTTTAGTACACACAGACATGATCAGCAAATAGCCTCCAGGCATTATTCATAACTTTGGGGTTGTGCTCTAACTTTTAAGTGGTTGTGCTCAGGTAAAGATCCCTTTACCTGAAAAACAACCCTAAAAAAAAAATTATTGGAATCTACACACCTTCATCTACATTATTTTTAGATACAGTCAATACGCTGCGGGTCAACATTCATTTAACCAATTCATTCTACAAAATACCAATGCATGAAGATCAATATGACAAATAAATAACTACTTACAAAGGACCCTTTATTCTACATTGTCACTAATGCCTTTCACTGTGGCATTGGAAATTAGATAAATTTCTTATTGGAAAGAAAAAAAAGCATAGAATTGAATTTCTCAGTGAGAGAAACTTGTTGAATTAAATAGTTTCAGTCTCCGTTGTTAAAATATTTTGTATTAGTGTTTCACATCATTCTGAAATATTCAGCACATCAGTGGGGATAAGCTTTTCATTTTCCAGAAAGGTGGCTGATGTAAACTAAAAGGGACATCAATACCATTAAATTAGCAAGACAGATAAAATACTATGACTATATTACAACTGATCCAAACATTAAAATTTCAATTTATCAGATTTCTTTTAATTTTGTTCTTTTTTTTGTTCTATTCCTAGGTAGTTTGGATAGGTGATAATCATTAATAATTTACCATTTTCATAAATTTTCATCACAACGGAATCTGGATTGCGTACTGTGATAGAACATTTGTTGCTATTCCATGCCGAGGTGAAGCTGTTATCCTGGAACATTCATTCCCCAATGTCTTGTGGCTAAGCTAGGTCATGGGTTGTAAACAAACTTTGTTCCATCACATTAAAGCCCTTTTTTAATAGTTTTCCCTAAAAATTATGTTATTTGTATTAAGCTGTATGAATTGTAATTTAAGTAAAAAGCCTTGAAAATTTTATCAAAAGCATTCAAATTAGTCTCTCCCCAGGTCAGTTAATGAGTTGTCGTGAGTTGGCCTTTTTACTGTAGAGCACCTCCTGCAGACTAAGACAGTTAACCATGTTTTTCATCAAAGGAAATGCTCATTAGTAGAGCTTTCAGAAACTGATTTGATTATAGTTTCACTTGTTAAAGTGAAATATTTTGAGCTCATTAGGATGATTAGGATTCAAGGTCATCGTTTGAAGCTAGTCCTGTCAATATAAGATAAATGGGCCCTCATCTTTTTTCCCCCTTCCTTACGTTTGTGCTTTTTAAACTCTACGGTATAAAAGTTCCATTGCCGTAATTAATTTTTTCATTCCTCTGCAACAAAGCTGGAAAAAAAAGAACAAAAGATTTTGGCTACCAAAAAGTCATTGATGAACTATTAAGAACAAAAGGGAAGCTATCACGTTTTAAAGTAATCAGAAGAAATCCTTGAAAAAGTTCTAATGTTTGAAATTCGGCGAGTTTCTCCTTGACCTTTCCAAAGTTTCAGCGGTAGCTTTTGACATATATTTTATCTTTTAATCTGAAGTGAAACTTTGCATTATCTCAAGAAGTACTACTGAGTTTTAATATCTCTCTCAGCCGCACACAAAAAAGGGCTAATTAAATTTTCAGTTTTTGATTATTAAATTATTTTTTACATTTACAACATATTAAAGAGGAATGGAAAAAGATTCTACTGAAAGACTAAAGCCTGTACTAATGGAATTTAAAGTCTATCTGGATTTTTTTTTTTTTAATCACCAAAGGGGTTTGACATAACTGGGTAAAAACAATAAGCTTAAATATTAATTTTCTCTTTGAGAAAAAGCTTAACGTTCAACGAGGAATGAAAGAAAAAATATTTCAACATTTTTCGTTTGTTGTATGTAAAAGTCAAAGTGTATTTATTTAGTGTAAATATCTTGTTATTCTCCAACGATAATTGTATCTACCCATGAAATAAAACATTTAATCTCTAAAGTTGATACACTTTGTATTCTTTTAAATCAGCAACTTACTGAACTACAGTCAAAAGAGGCTACCCATTATGGGCCATGTAAAACTAGTGTGACTTCTGTACGAATTTCTTGCCTTCAACAATAATTTGCACAGTTATTTAAGAAGTGGTAGTCATTTAATGAATGAATAGCTTCTTTAGATGATTATGATGAATGTTGTAGCACTTAAATGTTATTAATACAGTTCTGGGGGAAAAAAACTGTAAACTGTACAATACAATTGAGCTTAGGCGACTGAATATTATGAAATTTGCACATTGTTAAATTTCTAGAATATTCAGTATCTACAAGGACATGCTTGAAAGGGGGGTAATCCAGAATACAACAGCCAACTGTAAGGTTATTATTTTATATTATTTAAATCCATCTCCGCTGTTCCCCTTATTTCTTAGGTTTATTAAAATAAAACAAATTATCAAAAATTTTTAAATAATTTAAATTCATTGCAATTATGGAAGTATTCCAATTTGTAAAGTTTGTAAAGCTGAAAAAAGTACCTTTTTATTCAAAATTCATTATTACAAAAAAAATCAAAATAAATGAACTTGATAATATTCTGTGCAGTGCAATAAATGTAACCTTATAAATAATAAAATCTTTTTCTATGCCTCCCTTTTCCATACACTCCAGGCATATCTGTTTTGCCTGTAAAATAACTTCTGAAATGAAACTTATAGTATAATGTAGGTACTTACTTCTGTGTACATATTTATAAATAAATCTTGTCAGCACATCCTTGCCCCTACATTTAATTCCATAATAAAATAAGGCAAATTGCCTTATTAAAATTTTCTCAACTGCACATAAAAATTAGTTATAAAAGTATAAAGACTATAAATAAACATAAACTGACATTTTGAAATTCACACTAAAATCAAATACAACATTGACTGCTTTTTATCATATTCTTTGAACATTTCCTATAGAACAAATAACTCCTCTATGAATTTTTATCAACCTGTCAAACCTGTCGTTTGCTTCCAGTGTTTGAGAGATTGACTAAACCAGATGAAAGCAAATCGGACAATCATGCTACATTTTATAAGCTTGTGGACCTTTTATAAAGACTCCCGGTCTTTAAAATGATTCTTATTTAACTTAAAGAAATGTAAATAACATAAAGGCATTAGAGGTTCTATTCTATGAGGCAATATTCTTCACTTCTAGAATAGCAGATTTTTGGTATTATATATCATACAGTTAACAAGGGGAAAGAATTAAAAGTAAACCAACATGTTTTCTTCTAACATTTAGAAAATCTCTGAAATTCCAGAACTTCCCCTTATATATCTTATCTACTCTTTATACAGTATGCCACACAATAAAACCATAGAGTAAATAAAATAATGTAATGTTATTCTATACACTATAGAATAATAGAATTAATAATTATAATATAATTTATAGCTTGTTTATATAATTACACAATATAGTAAATTAATGAAGAATAAAATCCCTTCATACTATAATGACATAAGTGTATGCAGGAGATTTGAAAGTTGAACCATTGTTTTCATAGGTGCCTTAACCACATGGGCAGAGAATTTAATCACATGACACTATTAACGGTTCATTCTTTATATTATAGTGGAAAGCTTAATTTGCCTAAATACATTTTATATCTAAACAGCAATATTGCAGCACAGTGAGAATAATATTTTTCCTAAACAATAAAAATATTGGAACGATTGTTAAAAGGGGTATGTATATTTTAAAAATAAAGTGACACGAAACCCCTCGGTTCCGAAATCCGAATATTCCATCCAAAACTGGATGAATTTTGGGACTTTTGGGACCTTGGATCGTATTTTCAAGGATTATAGAACGTTCAGGGCTATTATCGATAATCCTCAAAATTAGCATTGGATGTTCGCTAATCATCAAAAATGTGCTTCAGAGTCTGGAAAGTCTGCTCTGTTTTTTTTGATCTTTGGGATTTTCCCCGAGATCCATAGGGCCCTATTTATAAAAGATCGGTATCGTTATCGTAAAATCGACCGTCATTATCGTAAAATAACGACCGGTATTTACCGATAACGACCGTATTTACCGATAACAACTGGTATTTACCGATATCGTTAAATACGGGTCGTTATCGGTAAATACCGGTTGTTATCGGTAGATAACGGTCATTATCGGTAAAAATCCGGTCGTTATTTTACAATAACGATCGGTATTTTACGATAACGATACCGATCTTTTATAAATAGGGCCCATAAATCCCAAATGGAATGAAACTGGTACATTTCGGACATCTCTACAACTAGAGATGGGAAAAACTGTCAAGTTTTGTTTGGTTTGCTAATTTACGGATCGCCTGAAAATCCGAAACCAGAACATACTTTCGGGACATCGGCACCCATTTTGGATAATTATCGAACGTATCGATAATTAGCGAAACTACGATCGAAAGACTAATTTCAAGTTTTCGAGTGTATTTTCAAGGATTATCAAAAATTTGGTAATTATAGAAAATAGGCTACGAAGTCCCAAAATCCGACTGATCCGTCGGAACATTCAGATTTTGGATCCAAAGGTTTCCATGTCGGATCCAGGTCCGAGACAGACCCCAATCCCATATCTATTTAAAACCTGTCAAAACTTCTACTGATTAGTTTACACATTTGAGTCATTTCAAATCCTACATTTACTATATGATTATGTTGTTATATTATATTATTTCACAAATTATTATTATTATAGAATTTATGTTCGTTACAAATTCTTGCTTGCTACTTGTTTAAAGTAGAGTGTAGATTTCCTTCAATCCTTTTACCTCTACAGGAGATGGATTAGGTACATCAGAGTCTGTAGATGTGATTGTTTGTTATTAGTTTCAGCTCCGGGCTGGTCTTATGTGATTTTCTACATAAGACTCTAACTCCAAGTCAGTGAACTAGGTCTAATGATTGCAGCTATCCAATGACACATAACACTCTGGGCCTGTATGACTTAATCCTTTCTGCTGCCATTAGGTATTCAGTATTCCGCGAATGACTTGTAAAGTTCCAAGTTTACTTCTTTTACCAATAGTTTTTTTTTTACAAATCAAAGATGTTTTCTTCTTAAAGGGGAAGTTCAGTGCAAATACATGTGCTTTTTAAAAAAAAGAGCAGTATTTTTTCATCCTAATGAGATTAATCTGCCAATTCAGCATTGTGTCTGTGTATAAATAAATGCAGCCAAAATACTGACTTCCTGTTTGCAGGACCCCTAATAGAGACCATTATGGTCGTGCCCTTGACCCAGTGCCTGGGTTGATTCAGTTGCTCAGTAGAGATCTGAGCATGTTTGACCCATCCAACAGCCAATCAGTAGAAATTACTGTTAGGCACATTCCAAGGGTGTGGTGCATCCTGGGAAGAAGATGGACCGTTAGAACCTGAAATGTCAGCTCACTAATGTCAACAGCAGGGAACAGGAAAGGGAATGAAATCAACTGATTTTTCAAAATGGGAGAGAATATGTAGAATAACTAAGAAGGCATTACATGACATAAAAATTTAACAAATATTGATCAATTCCACTGAACTGTCCCTTTAAATAGAATATACACAGTTATAGGTTTTAGAACAATAATTGCTGATAGAATTTGTGTTTCCTCTTACTGATTTGGAAATATTTAATTGTACATTGTTTCTGCTATGGCCAGAGGAATCATGTAAAAAAAATGGGACCAAACAGGAATACACATTTTAAAGGAGAACTATACCCATCTAACCTATCCTCAACCCCTTAAAAGTGCCCAGAGTCCAACACCGCACCCACCCCTTCTATTGGAAGATGCACTTAGCAAGAAGGGGAGCCGAAGAGGTAAGTAGATTGGTCCTTTAAGATAAATTAAAAAAAGGACAGTGATCCTGATAGAATTTAACTCTGAAGATGTGATTGAGATTCAGATTTACTTTGAAACACTGTTTAATTTAAATTGTAGAACGTTCTAGGCTAAATCTAGACTAAATCTAAAGACTACCTGTATAGTATTTATGGGAGGGAGTTTTATGCTTAATGTCTAGTTAATATTAGACTGCATCACGAGATGTAAGCAACATTTCACTGTAAACACCAATGCAGGTTTTCATGTAGGTGCGTTTGTGCTGTGATTCCGCTAATAGTTGTTCAGGCACAACCTCTATTTGCACCAAGCTCTAGCAAGAGGGTAAACACTTTGCCACCAATTAGAATATAACATGCACTGCTGCAATATAAGGCCGGCATATGTTTTCATTTGCCTTTTACCTTTCAGTTAAACAGAATATTTTAAGGATGATTAGCAAACTTGGAGAATCAAGGCAGTACCATTTCTTTCCTTCCTGTCCTGGGAAAACTCACTACAAATGATAGAGATTAATTAAAGTTTAAATGATTAAAGGGTAGATTTACGAAAAGGCAAATATCTCTTGCATGTCTTTCTCAACAAGACTTAACAAGAAGAGAACGAACAGGCGGATGACAAATTATTCACACAGTTGAAGCCAAGCTAGTCTATGTGTAAGCTGAGGTTTATCTCACTTAGTTTAGGGAAATTTAAGTGTAATTATTTGTTAAAATCCCCCCCACTTATTCAGGAGAGCATTGAATTTCTATCAGAAATGCTGATTCTTTTCTACGTCTGTCCATTGGAATAAGCCACAAACGTGCAATGGAACTGATATCCAAAATGTTTGCAAATTTCATTTGAACAGAATTTAAGATGATGAGAAGAAATCAGAAAGATGATATCATTAACCATAGCATCGGGCACCATCGGAATACTCATGTTAAAGGGCATGTCCACCCTTAAAATAAATGTTTGCCCTATAATAGTATATCTTCCCCCAGCCCCAACCGCTATAAAATAAATTTAAGAAAGTGACCAGATCTTTACTTACCTTCCCTCTCTCCTCCGACACCCGGCCCAGCCTTCTGCTTGCAAGACACTGCAAGCAGGGGGTGGGACCGGCAGCCGCGTCCATGATTGGCTGAGAGGCAGCCAATCACGGACGCGGCTGCCAGCTTCTCAGAATGCCGGTGGAGAGAGAGAAGGTAAGTAGAGTTCGGGGATCTTTCTTAAAATTATTTTTTAGCGGTTGGGACTGGGGGAAGATATACTAATATATGGGCAAGGGGTTTTATGGTAGGGGGAGGGAGCACAAAACGGGAGGGAGAGGGAGGGAGAGGGAGGGGGAGGGAGGGGGAGAAGGACTGCAGTACGCATGCCAAACTTCTCCCAGAGGCGAGACAGGAGGCAGAGTCCTAGATGGACTCTGCTATCCTCCTGGTGGGCAGTTTTTGGGAATTTGGGGGGGACTACAGGAGAACCATATGGAGCTGGGATGTGAGGTAAGGATTTTATTACACGATGGGGCCATTACTGGGGTGGATTATAGTTTTGGGGTTGGACATGCCCTTTAACCAATTCTGCTCTGGAATTCACTAGAGATTTTCAGACTTATCAAATCAGTTTAAAGCAATGGTTAAAGGGTATCTCCACTGGTAATTTTTTGTTGTTGTTGTCATATAGTTTTATTGATCATAGGCACAATACGTACATGTTTTATACCCACAATATATCTCAATACCTCATCCACTTAAAGGTAGACATACATCTCAAGACAAGTGCCTATTAAAGGGTATTAATAAATGAGTCCAGGCTGTGCTGTGGTTACAAATCCTCCAGTATTGTAGCCCATCAGTGTATAACATATGAAACATTCAAAGTGGAAGAGAGTAATCAGAAAAATCAGACACAGTTGTCTTCTTGCTGTGATTTATTGTGCAACACATAAGTTTCACCCTCAATAGGTCTTTCTCAGGTGTCTAATTAGTATGGTTTGTTGACATTTTAAGGCATTAAATGTTGAACCCTTTTTGACGCTACTCTCTTGTGCTGTCTACTGGTGATGAGTCCAAGTTTTGTAAAGAACCAGGTTTTACGGTGGAACTGCGAATTTTGAAAATTTGAAGAACCAGTGGAATTTTCGGAATTTCTAAGGTCAGAATGACGACAACAACAACATTTTCCGGTGAAAATGCGAAAGTGTTAAATAAAATCAAAAAGTCAAAAAAGTTGTCAAATTTCCAAATTCGGTATCAACTAAAAAATATTTTTTTTAACAAAATCCTTTAAAAAAATGCTTCCATGCAATATCGACGCATTCAGCAAAATCACTGTACTGTACAATGATCTAATTGGCTTGGTTCATCTATCTATCTATCTATCTATCTATCTATCTATCATCTATTTATCTATCTATCTATCTATCTATCTATCTATCTATCTATCTATCTATCTACTTGTGTCTGTCTGTCTATCTATGTGTCTGTCTATCTATCTATCTATTTATCTATCTATCTATCTATCTATCTATCATCTATTTATCTATCTATCTATCTATCTATCTATCTATCTATCATCTATCTATCTATCTATCTATCTATCTATCTATCTATCTATCTATCTATCTATCATCTATCTATCTATCTATCTATCTATCTATCTATCTACTTGTGTCTGTCTGTCTATCTATGTGTCTGTCTATCTATCTATCTATCTATCTATCTATCAATCTATATAAAATACATTTATATTTTACTCCTTATAGTATTTTTTAAAAATACAGCACAATTGTTGTTTGTTTATTTATTATTATGTGACACCTTCTGCGTTTGTTATACAAAACCCTACAAATAGGATTCTCACATGTTGAAGACTTGTTAAAGGCTGGTAGGAATGCCTAAACTGTTTAGGCTGGCCAACATATGCATCTAATTCTCACGGAGGCTTTCTGGAAAACCAGTGACAAGATTGGCACTTTAGGCTAGCCCCAGGCATTCAGCAGTGGTAGAATGCTACACATTACCATGCATGTAAAGTTTCTCAGCTGACACAAAGCTTAATGGAAGTGAGCCCTGATGATTCCAGCCAATGGACTGTAAGTGACAAGCTGCTTGTCTTGACATTATGCATTTTTCCCTTTTTCTTGATGGTATGGTACCTCTTGAGGACACTTTGATGTTTAAGCACCGTTGCATTTTGACAAGTGATTTATGGTTTAGTAACACTTATGTAACAAAGTAATTTTGGGTAAAAAAATATTTTTCTAAAAGCAGAGTGGCATGCCACTGTTACAATAGAAGAAATGTTATTTTTGTTGTGACCTTGATACTAACTGCTATGATAATGTCAGAAATAGAAAGTGAGGGATAGATGTAGAAAATATTAAAGAAAATGCAACGATCTCTAAAAAAGCTGATGGAGATAGAATATATTATGGAGATAAGGTTAACGTTTGCTCTGGGGTTTACCACAAATTTTCTATAGCTTAATATGATTTTTGGTAGATCGACGGTGATGCCAGATTTATGTTAATTTTGATCCTTCCACTTTCTTTCTTTGTAACATATCTTGTTTACTGCTATTATTTGTACACTAGAAAAAGACTTTGCCTTATCTCAATCTATAAAAAATTTATGACAGCAATCCAGGACTTGAATGCCCCTCCCTGACTTTCTGACTATCTGTAAGAGCAAACATGCTCAGTAATCACTATAAGACAGCACTGGAAGAAGGAATTACCCACCATGCAATTTACACATAAACGTCAACTGTCACTCTTCCAGTTACAGCAAAACTGCCCACAGCAGATGGGTTTATATTAATAAAGAACTTTATTTTACAGCTAAAATGTAAGATGCTTCAGATTTCGTATCTCAAGAGATAGATGGGAAGAAGTAAAGTTTCCAAAATGGGCAATTAAAAAAAAATAATATATATATATATATAATATATAAGTCTTATTGAAGACCTGAGAGTGCCGTTTTTCCTTTGATGCTTGTCTATTATTGTAACATGCTGGCACCCAGGCACATTTTACATGGGAATGGAGTGCTGATTTCCACGGAGATCTCTCTCTCTCTCTCTCTCTCTCTCTCTATATATATAATAATTATATATATATATAGATCTCTATATAAATCTCTCTCTCTACATAAATATATATATATATATATATATATATATATATATATATATATATAATATAATTATTATTATTTCCCCGCTTGATATCCTTTATTTATTTTAGCAGGAAGAACTTACCGTGAATCGTTCCAGCGCCGGCTCCTCCGACAGTCACCGATGCTTCCACGCTCCCTTTCAGTGTGTAAGCATGTGCGCACAATGCAAGGTACTGGGGATGCATCTGAGAATATCAGTGGCATTGGAGACTGTCAGCGGCGCTGTAGCAATCCACCAACTTCTTCCTCCTCTCCTGCAAGTTTTACTGAAGAACGGGAATGTAAGACACAGCTCATTTACCTTCCGTTCTTCAGTTAAACAGAAAAAAAAAAAAAAAGTTTAAAAAAATCGCTGGACATACCCTTTAAATAACTGTACAGTCCAATAGGAGTCTTATAACTGTACAGTCCCAATAGGAGTCTTATAACTGTACAGTCCAATAGGAGTCTTGGAGACGTTCAGTAAATTTTTTCAATTAGACATTTTTTCTTCCCAACAGGAACAGAATATTTAGTATTTTATACCCCGAGAGCATGAAGCCATGGTGTACTTTTCAAATCGAGCGGCTGAGGAACAGGATGTGCTGTCTCAGAATTTATTAATTAACGAGGCAGAGAAATGTCCAGATTTTTTTTTTTTACTTTTAACTAAAACTTTTAACTAAAACTACTTTTATCAAACTTCAGACTCATTCATGCCATTAACACCAGCGCTGCGTACCCAAGTGGCGCTTTATAAATAAAATTATACATACACATACATACATACATACTAGGCTATATTCTTATAACTAGAGATGGTCGAAACTACATTGTTTTGTCCCGTTTTCAGATTCCCAGATAACGAAACAAGTTTTCGAAGATTTTCGAATGTACGGAGCTATTTTCGATAATTTTTTAAAATATCTTCGAACGTTCGAAAATCCCTGAAAATCCGATCGGGGACAACTTTTAAGTTTCTGATCATATTTTCGAAGATTTTTGTATGTTCGAGGTTATTTTTCGATAATTTTCGAAAATGGCCTTGAATGTTCGATCTTCGAAAATATGATCGGAAACTCGAAAGTGGTCTCCAATTGTATTTTCGAATGTTCAAATTCAAAAAAATCTTCAAAAATTTGTCCCGTAATCCGGATGATCCTTCCGGATTTGCACAGATCTTTCAGATTTCGGAAACGAGGGGTTCTGTGTCGAATCCAGGTTTGTGTCGTACCCGGATCTCATCTCTACTTATAGCATTATATTTACTGTTAATAGAGTATAGTTCATAAAAGGAAATGTCCACCCATTAAACAAAAACTAGTCAATTGTCCGTTACTGTACCTGCCCCATCCCGCTATGCAGTCAAGATTGTGACAATGACATCACAGCCGATGATTGACTGCTGTTTCACATGCTCCTCTGCACATGCTCAAGCTTATAAAAAGCTCATTAAGCAGAGGGAGGAGGCAGATACTCCTTGGGCTAAATTACAACTATATTTTGCGGAAGTGCTACTGATCTGGTCAAAGATCAAACATTTATACACAAAGAAAAGAGAATAAATGCACATTCCTGGGCCCCATACAATATCATATTATCTGCACACTGGCATACTTTATAAACAAAGGGGTTTTAGTATACATTACTGTGATCACATGAATGAAAAGCCTTCCAACCACATCAAGGTAACCCCAGGCTGGAAGGTCCTAACTTCTAACCGATTAGCAAACTTTGGCATTCCTCATACAGTGCTTGCGCACTGGATCAATATAGCCGGCTTTACAATATCATATTATCTGCACACATTTACATTATAAACAAAGGGGTATGTATGATATATATAATGTATACTAGTGTGCAGATAATATGATAGCACCCCCAACAGGCCCCTTTAATGGGAGGGGAGGTCCTATTTCTTTAATATAAAGCACTGGATGGGTGGTCTCTTCCCTCACTATAAGAAGCCAATGGGCTGGGGGGAAGTGAGTAAGCCTGTTATATGGATCCAGTGCATAACTATAAGAAAATAAGTTTGCTAATCATAATTGAAGTAAAGAAGTTAGGACCTTCCAGACTGGGGTTACCTTGATGTGGTTCAGTGGTTAAAACTTTTTTTCAGTGGTTAACATGATATATATATTGAAATCATTCCTTCCAAAAATGTTAATGTTGGCACTGCCTGTCCTCCTCCTACTGGCCAAATGGAAGACAGAAGGGTCAACAGGAAGTGACCATAAAGGACCAGAGTTTGCAGTGACATGATACCCAGCAGAACATTACCATTAACCTTTTAGTGCCAGCAGACTTTACTATTAATACTTTCAGTGCCAGCAGACTTCCCCATAGTATTGCCATTAACACTTTCAGTGCCAGAAGAGTATTACCATGAAACATTCAATGCCAACAGACTTTCCTATTAACACTTTCAGTGCCAGCAGAGTATTACCTTTAACCCTTCCAGCTGCCAGCATTGACATGATATACAGTATGTACCTACTTTCCATGTCTCCTCCATTGAATTGTTCACGCCTCACCCACTCTAAGTTCTAATTGGAGAGTTGGGTGGAAGGAAGGAAGAGGCAGGGATAGGGATCTCATGGCTGCTAGTCACAGGGGCCACTGTTATAAAGTCTGCAGCAGCTTTTACCCGGCATTTTAGAACTGTTCTCCTCAGTACTATTAGCTGAGCTCATCCTCCCCCCTCCTTCCTTCACCTTCAGTTCATTTGCAAATTGCAACATTTGTTGCTATGTAGAGTGTGTGGAGTTCAGACTCTGTACTAGATACAATGTTGCAGATTACAGCTGAACAAGGAGAGCAGATCTAACACCGCAAGTAACAGCTGACAGGGAGATGCTAGGGCAAAGAATAGGCACCCTGGATCAACATAGGCACCCTAGTTCTTTGCCTAGGCGGCCTATGCCTAAAAACGGCCCTGCCGGTGGCTCAGGAACAGCTTTAAGTTGGCTGTGATGTCACCTGTTCCTTGAAGCATCCCCTTTGTGCATGTGCAAGCTCATTGAACGCGCAACAGTGGATACAGCTTTAGAGATGATGATTACTGGTACATATCCAAGCAAATTAAGTATTAGAGTCTGGGGGTTTGGGGGGGATTTACCAATATTACAAACATCATCACCACTTGGTGCTATATAATAAATGCATATATATATATATATATATATATATATATATATTTATAAATATATATTTTTTTTGGAATGAAAAATTTTCTTTCTTCCTAGATAGATTAGAAATATTGTAAGAAAAGGAAGCAAAGAAAAAACCACAAAGGGACATTTTACCGCTACTGCGACTTAATATAGATTATTCTCTATTTTAAAAATGGTTTAATTGTTCTTGCATACTTAGCAGTACACCTCCATACATTACAGAGGTTGTATTGAAGTAAGAAGTTTCATAAATCATTTAGTAACAGATGATGTTGTAACTCAAGCAGTGGGAGTTTTGAAATACTTACATCAGATTAGGCTTGTGTTTATTTCAAAAAAAGCTCTGATCTACCTAGGATTTCTGGCAGGCTCAACATGACAACAACACGAGCTACTGTGTATCAAAGGGTCTGTATCTGAAAGTCAAACTTGGAAAGCTTCCAATTCTAATTAAAAAATAATTGATGCGTTCTGGACTTCACATTTGAAAAAAAAAAAAATATTCCCCGGTTCATTTGTGACTACTATGTGGGGACATTAGCACGATCAACTGCTTTCTGCTAGATACCTCTAATAGGAACATTGTGTAGCTGATGAAAGAATTATTTATACCTTGACCCAATACATTATAATGTTATACGGAAAGATAGCGTTTTTGTCCTTTATACATTCAGGTTTTGTTGGAAACAATCCTAAATAATAAGGTATTTGTAGAATGTGTTACCAAACTTCCAGATGACCCACAATGAAATTTATACCTTCTCGCTGGACACAGAAAAACAAATGGTTGTATTTGTCTGAAAAGATGTAACTAAGATAGTCTACAAAGTCATCAAACCATAAAAGAGGCTACGGGGGGTGGGTTATGGTGAGCCAAAGTGAGATTATTCAAAAAGTAAGAAGGTGACATATAACGAAAAAGCAGTAATGATTAGGGTAATATTCTAAAGCTCTCTACTCTGAATAACTATTAAATTACAGCCCATAACATTCCTATACTGATCATGTAAGTGATGTCAATGTCTTCAATTGAAAGCCACTGTTTGTTGCATCTAAAAGGTGAAGTGATAAAGCAATATTTCTGGCCAACTGACCGATATGTAGGAGGAGGGACCATATTTCCTTATTTTGGTTGGTCAGCCTGAAAGGACAGTTGGACAAATCATTGGTAGATCACATCCAAACGGTCGGTAGCAACTTAAACAGTGGTGAACTAAAAATGTTTGTTTTTAGTTTTAAATTTAGCTTAACATGGTGGGAGAATTAAGTTATCTATTAATTGTTCAGAAATCCTGCCCTATGGATTACCAGCATGGTAAGAGTTCAGACATAACCCAAAAGAATATCTGGACTGGACTTGTATTAGTTTAGTTCAAGTCCAGTTGATCTAATTGAATACAACAGATATACCATGACCTGGATGAATGAATATTACAGATATACCATGACCTGGATAATTGAATATTACAGATATACCATGACCTGGATGGATGAATAGTACAGATATACCATGACCTGGATGAATGAATATTACAGATATACCATGACCTGGATGAATGAATATTACAGATATACATGCCTGGATGAATGATATTAAAAAGATATACCATGACCTGGATGGATGAATTATTACAGATATAACCATGACCTGGATGAATGAATATTACAGATATACCATGCCTGGAGAATGAATTTACATGATATACCAGACCTGGAGGAGAATAGTACAGATATACCATGACCTGATGAATGAATATTACAGAATACCATGACCTGGATGAATGAATATTACAGATATACCATGACCTGGATGAATGAATATTAATGATATACCATGACCTGATGGAGATATACAGATATACCATGATCGCATGGATGAATTTACAGATATACCATGACCGGATGAATCGAATATTACAGAGAACATGACCCTGGATGATGAATATTACAGATATACCAGACCTGATGAATGAATATTAAGAATACATGACCGGATGAGAATATACAGATATACCAGGACCTGGATGAATGAATATTACAGATATACCATGACCTGGATGAAGAATATTACAGATATACCATGACCTGGATGAATGAATATTACAGATATACCATGACCTGGATGATGAATATTACAGATTACCTGACCTGGATGAATGAATATTACAGATATACCATGACCGGATGATGAATAACAGATATACATGACATGGATGGATGATATTAAAGAGATTACCATGACCTGGATGAATGAATATTACGATATACCATGACCTGGATGAATGAATATTACGATTACCATGACCTGGATGAAGATATTACAGATACATGACTGGATGGATGATATAAAATCTACATGACTGGATGAATGATATTACAATATACCATGACCTGGATGGATGAATTACAGATATACCATGACCTGGATGAATGAAATTACAGATATACCATGACCTGGATGAATGAATATTACAGATATACCAGACCTGGATGATGAATATTACAGATAGACCATGACTGGAGGATGAATATACAGATATACCATGACCTGGATGAATGAATATACGATATACCATGACTGGATGAATGAATATTACAGATATACCAGACCGAAGATATACAGATACATGACCTGGATGAAGAATATTACAGATATACCATGACCTGGGGATGAATATTACAGATATACCGTGACCTGGATGGATGAATATTACAGATATACCATGACCTGGATGAATGATATTACAGATATACCATGACCTGGATGAATGAATATTACAGATATACCATGACCTGGAAAGAACGAATACCTGACTGATGAATGAATATTACAGATATACCATGACCTGGATGAATGATATTACAGATATACCAACTGATGAATGAATATACAAGATATACATGACCTGGATGAATGAAATAACAGATATACCATGACCTGGATAAATGAATATTAAAGATATACCATGACCTGGATGGATGAATAATACAGATATACGATTACCTGGATGAATGAATATTACAGATATACATGACCTGGATGAATGAATATTATAGATATACCATGACCTGGATGAATAAATATTACAGATATCCGACCTGGATTATATATAAGATACCATGACCTGGATGAATGAATATTACAGATATACCATGACCTGGATGAATGAATATACGATACATGACCCTGGGATTAATGAAATATTACAAGATATACCATGACCTGGATGAATGAATATTACAGATATACCATGACCTGGATGGATGAATATTACAGATATACCATGACCTGGATGAATGAGAACCTTCACAAGCATAACCCAATAGAATGATCTAATACTGTGGCATATAATGTGTAAAAAAGTTAATTTTCAAGGCCATTGCGGACTAACAAACAGAAGCCATTGATTCTGGCTTCACCCCAAGACAAACATTAATTTACACTTAATGAGTTTATAAATATATTTATAATTTACAATAACTCCCCAATGAATTTCTAGTGTTTGGCACCATTAAACAAATATGGATTTTGCACATGTATGGAAATAAATAGGTTATTTTGGGACATTCAAAAATATTAAGCATGGACAATGGAAAGGGCTAATTATGTAAATTTGCAATAGACATTGCAATTATGTCAAATTTTATAAATGCGCCCTCACTGGTCTGTTAGTTGTATATATATATATATATAATGCATACTCTTGAGATTAAGCCAAACATTACTAAATGCAATTTTTGTTTTTCAGACAGGTGTAAAACTCTCATTAACACTGAAAGATTTTGAATAATTTATTATGGGAAATTAATTAATTAGCATGTTACTGTTACTGTTATTAATTAACAGGTCACACATAATTAAAACAAATCAGACCGCTGGAAAGGAAAATTCCAAACAGGAAAGACAAATTTGCATGGGGGTGTGGCCTGTAATTAGGACATTTGTTCACTGAATGCCAATTAATGTTGTGTACATTCCTAAGGTAAAATAATAAATTATCCAATGTAGAGACAGAAGATTTAACCATTTCTGGGACTCATGGTAACAATGTGGAACATGGAAGATTGTTAAAAATGTCCTATGTTTTTTAATAAATACTGCAAAATAAAAAACTGATTTATAAAAAAACACTTACAATTTTATCTAATTTTTTCTAAAGCAGTAATACAGTAATCACAAGAAACAATTATATACATTTAATGTGCACCTGCTACAGTTTGAATTTTTATATAAGAATAACACAATCAATGCCAATGTGGGAACTGTCTCTCTTACTTTCCCATGATCCTTTGCAGGTGCTGTCATTGCCTCACAGATCTATGGTGCTATTGCCAGAACCAAATTGGATTACACTGACAAAGGTCACAGAACCCAGAAAGAAACGTTGCCTCTTTGTTTGCTGAAGGTGCAATAAAACACCATTAATTATGGACATTACTATGAATGTTTATATTATGAATCATCTTTCGGTAGCACTCGGGTGTATATATATATATATATATAAAATAACATAACAGTTTGTAACAGGCACTCACTCCTCCAACCCTTTCAGGTGCCTGGCTTGAGAAAGGGACCTAGGAAGGTACCAAAACGTTGCCTGCACCTATATATATATATATATACAGTAACCCAGTAATAAGATAATGCAAATTAATAGCAACTTTTGTACCTCTTTTTCCATCACCTCTTTTATATTTGGTAACACCTCCCGGCTACCTCTTTGTCTTTGGCTACCATCCAAGTCTATGGGACCAGAGAAAAACAGAATGGGACCTTGGAAAAAAAGTAAAAGAGACCAGCTCAATCATAACATTGGTGCAGGGGAATCACCTAAACTATTAACAATTAGTTCTAACTTTGAGAACTCTCTATACTCTCTCTCTTCACGTGCAATTTTAACGGTTATTTCTCCAACGGAACCAACTTCATCTGACTGACCCC
The DNA here is from genome assembly GCA_019447015.1 of Hymenochirus boettgeri. Taxonomy (NCBI): domain Eukaryota; kingdom Metazoa; phylum Chordata; class Amphibia; order Anura; family Pipidae; genus Hymenochirus; species Hymenochirus boettgeri. Next base: position 283,742,755 of record CM033473.1, read on the forward strand.
AAAGCAGAGTTCTACAAAGGCCTGAGTGAGAATTTGTTTATTAATCGCTGGAATCCACATATAACGCCAATTCAAACCAGTATAACGAATTGTAAACCAAAACATCTGCAGATCTAATGACTTCACTGGAAATAATATAGTTAGAATTCACTAATGGAAGTGTCTGCTCTTGTCTACCCATCTCACCATGTTGGGTTATTTTTTACCTGTTGAACTAAGAAATCCAGTTGGTAGCAAGTTTTCTAAATTAAATTCACAAACAAATATTTCTTACATATTCTTCTCTAGTAAACTCTAATATCTGCGGTACTGGTTAATTGATATTTATCAGTAATCTGTCTGAAGGGCGAGAGTTGGCCTGATTACCCAGTCTTAAGCCCAGGGATGTCTCTCTAATGAGGCAATATGAGCAAAATGCTCAGGGCGGCGCCCCTGCTAAATATCAGAGAGGCAGCAGACAGAGCTCACTTTATTTTTTTTTTTTTTTAGGAAAGTGGCAGGCAGAGCAGAAGGAAAATAAACATAGCGCTAGTAGTAGTACACAGGGGGCAGCATTCAAAAGTTTGGCTCAGGTGGCAAAAACCTTAGAGACACCCCTGCTTAAGCCTTGTAGATACGTCCAACGAGACAGATGAGGCATGACAATAGAGCGATGCCCAAGCAAATGCATACTGTAAATACCCACAACTATCGGCCTAGACAGTATCATTTTAGAGTTTGACTCTACTTGCCTGATCCACGTAAAACTGAACAATGTTAATGTTGTACCTTTAAGAAGGTTACATTTATCACTGACTGTCATTATTCTATAGATGTACAAGCATTATACTTATCACTATGAAACCAGGAACTGTTTCAGATCATTACACCGCTATGTGGGTTATGGTGAATGTCAGTAGTGACAGCTGACATTTATCTCATACTGGCCGAGAAATGGAGCATACTCACTAGGAGCATGCAAAAAATACCTTTAAGACTCCTAAATAATAGAAGCTAATTAATTACTTTAAATAATGACTAAAACATACTCTATCCAGGGGTGGGCAAAAAATATGTTGTTTTATTAATAATTGACTGGTAGTTAAAGATAAATGCCTTCTACTGTTGGCAGTGTTACGTACATCTGCACTTAAATGAGAATGGATTGAATAATTTAAGTTAATTAAGAAAGGCATACTAATTAAGTTCCTTTATTTAGCATACACAAATAAACTTTGCATAATTATCCCACTTTGTTAAGGCCCAAACATTTTGACCTCGTTAATTCCATTTTGTAAACAGATATCAAATCAGTCCCGCCCCCATCAATTAAAACATCAATTTATTTTAATTTACTCATTATTATAATTACACCAATTATACATGTAGATATCAATTGCTCATACAAATATCAAACATATTTCGTGTTCCGAGTACTCAAAGTTATTCATCTTATTTAATTGACGTTTCAGTGCTTGCACAGACCTTCATCAGGACACAATGGATCATACAAAATACTAGATTTAACCGTTTCAGTTTTGTACTCTAAATTGGTGGTTCTAAAACGTTCACTTGGCAATGCACTTTTTTTACACCTGTGTTCTTAATGTGGGACTTGTAATTCCCATATTTCATGCACCTATGGCGTAAATTGTATTCAAATCAATGTAGTGTAAAATTACACTACATTGATTGTGTTGGAATTTTATTAATATAAATAATATTAAGATTACAAAAATAACAAAAATCTAAGTTATATTGGTGGAAATATTTCCACTACCATAATTCTGAGGCCAAACTCTGGCTCTTTGAAGTCACAACAGTGACCTCTGGCTCTTTAAAGTCACACTAGTGACCTCTGGCTCTTTAAAGTCACACTAGTGACTTCTGGCTCTTTAAAGTCACACTAGTGTGCCCTGCTCACCCGTTGGGAAACCCTGTTCTAAATGTTTGCAAGTCTTACATTTACATAAATAAATACACTGCGTGAAAATACTTCTGTGGCTATATTATATGGACATCGATCAAGGGCTAATGCTACAAGAGGTGCATACGTTTGCGTGTGCTACTAATTTGCAGCAACCAATCAGATGTTTTCTTTTTACTGGGTTATTGCAGTTAGGTAACATCTGGTTGGTTGGTCCAGATATGTAGCACAGACAAACTTTTGAACCTTTAATTGCATCAGTCTCTAAGATCCTTGAGATGAAGTATAGATCCTTAACATCCCGGGCCTTAATCAATACATTAAAGGAATAGGTTACTTTTCGAGTGAAATATTGAAATATTCCTATAAGCATTAGAGATCAACAAAAATATTTTAGGTTCTACAATTAGTTGGGTCCATCCCATTAAAGAGAAAAGTCGGTTAGATGCCTCTGGCTGAAATAGGTTATAGGGTAAACCACATGATGATGGTTCTGGGATTAACAGAATACTGAGATTACTTTACAGTTTAGTGCCATATATTACAAGGTCAATAACTTTCCCAATGTTCTAAACTACACTTCTGGGTATTTCAAAAATTGTGGCTGATGTGGCACCAAGGTTCTTGGGCTAAACATTCCCCCCCCCCCCCATTTACTTAGTATGTAGGCAGTAAGCTTAAAGGCCAAAGAGAATGATGAGAGGTTTTACAGGTCTCCCTCTTGTGGAAATGAAGCTGCACTGTAATGTTACTGCACTGCAATCCAAGATATCTCTTTTTTGCCCCCAGTAAATGTCAGGCTTTTTCAGTCCCCCTATTCAGTTATAACAGTAAAAGCTCTCTGGGGTGGGCTGCCATAAGCTTGCTGCAATTAGATTGTAAATATAGCAGATTTGTCTTTCCATTGTTCTTGCTTACAGCTCATCCTATTGATTCAGTTGATTTACCCTTTTTTACATGAAACAAACCCAAGAACTAAACCCTTGACAAAGTGGACTGGATGGAACAATGACTTCCACTAACAGCCTAACAGTGTAATATATAAGGGATAAGGTGCCCCTTACAGTGTAATATATAATGTTCCCCTTACAGTGTAATATATAAGGGATAATGTTCCCCTTACAGTGTAATATATAAGGGATAATGTTCCCCTTACAGTGTAATATATAAGGGATAATTACATACCTACTAGAGTTGTAATATATAAGGGATTATACACGACCTACAGTGTAATATATAAGGGATAATAAGCTACCCCACAGTGTAATATATAGGGATATACCACACCCACAGTGTAATATATAAGGGATACTACACTACCTACAGTGTATATATAAGGGATAATACACTACCTACAGTGTAATATATAAGGGATAATACACTACCTACAGTGTAATATATAAGAGATAATGTTCCCTTTACAGTGTAATATATAAGGGATAAGGTGCCCCCTTTTACAGTGATAAGGAATAATGTTCCCCTACAGTGTAATATATAGGGATAATGTTCCCCTTACAGTGTAATATATAAGGGATAATGGTTCCCCTTACAGTGTATAATGGGATATGGCCCTTACAGGTAAATATAAGGGGATAATGTGCCCCTTACAGTGTAAATATAAGGGATAATGTTGCTCTTACAGGTATATATAAGGGATAATTGTTCCATTACAGTGTAATATATAAGGGAGAATGTCCCCTTACAGTGTAATATATAAGGGATAAGTGCCCTTACAGTGTAAGTGTTAATATATAAGGGATAAATGTGCCCCTTTACAGTTTAGTATATATAAGGGATAATGTGCCCCTTACAGTGTAATATATAAGGATAATGTTGCCCCTTGCAGTTAATATATAAGGATAATGTTCCCCTTACAGTGTAATAATAAGGGATAATGTGACCCTTCCGTGTAATATATAAGGGGAAATGTGCCCCTAACAGTGTTGTAATTATAAGGGATAATGTGCCCCTTACATGTAATATATAAGTATAATGTGCCCTTACATGTGGAATATAAAGGGACAATGTTCCATTACAGTGTAATATTAAGGGATATTGTGCCCCTACAGTGTAATATATGAGGGATAATGTTCCCATTACATGAATATATAGGGATAAGGTTCCTTACAGTGTTAATATATAAGGATAATGTTCCCATTACAGTGTAATAATATAAGGGATTGTGCCCTTACAGTGTTAATATATAAGGGATAATGTGTGCACTTGCGGTGTATTAATATAAGGGATAATGTTACCCCTTACAGTATATATTAAGTGATAATGATCCCATTACAGTGTAAACATATAAGGGATAATGTGCCCTTTACAGTGTAATATATAGGTATAATGTGCCCCTTACAGTGTAATATATAAGGGATAATGTTACCATTATAGTGTAATATATAAGGGACAATGTCCCATTACAGTGTAATTATAAAGGGATATTGAGCCCCTTACAGTGTAATAATAAAGGATAATGTTTCCATACAGTGTAATATATAGGGATAATGTTCCCCTACAGTGTAATATATAGGATAATGTTCCCTACAGTGTGTATATATAAGGGATAATGTGCCCTTACAGTGTAATATATAAGGATAATGTGCCATGGCAGTGTAATATATAAGGGATAATGTACCCCTTACAGTGTAATATATAGGGATAATGATGATAGGATAATGTGCCCTTACAGGTAATATATAAGGATAATGTGGCCCTTACAGTGTAATATATAAGGGATAATGTGCCACTTGCAGTGTATAATAGGGATAAGGTTCCCTTACCGTTAATAATAAGTGAATGATCCGATTACAGTGTAATATATAAGGGATTAATGTACCCCTTACAGTAATAGATAAGGGATACTATATAGGATAATGTCCCTTACAGTGTAATATAAAGGGATAATGTATAAGGTAATTGTGCCCCACAGTGTATATATTAAGGATAAGGTGCCCTACAGTGTAATATATAGATTATATGTGCCCTTACAGTTGTATATATAAGGGATAATGCTTCACATTACAGTGTAATATATAAGGGGCAATGTTCCCATTACAGTGAATATATAAGGGATAATGGTGTGTCCCTTACAGTGTAATATAAAGGGATAATGTGCCCCTACAGTGTAATATATAAGGGATAATGTTCCCCTACAGTGTATAATATAAGGGATAATGTTCCCCTTACAGTGGAATATATAAGGGACAATGTTCCATACAGTGTAATATATAAGGGAGATTGTGCCCCTTACAGTGTAATATATAAGGGATATATTTCCATTACAGTGTAATTATAAGGATATGTGCCCTTTACAGTGTAATATATAAGGGTATAATGGCCCCACTTGCAGTGGTAATATATAAGGGATAATGTGCCCCTTACAGTGTAATATACAAGGATAATGTGCCCTTTACAGTGTTAATATAAGGGATGATTGCACCCCTACAGTGTATTATAAGGGATAATGTTCCCCTTACAGTGTAATATATAGTAATAATTTGCCCTTTACAGTGTAATATATAAGGGATGATGTTCCTTACTGTGTAATATTAAGGGTATGCGCCCCTTACAGTGTATAATAATGGATAATGTGCCCGTTACGGTGTTAATATAAGGGATAAATTGCCCCTTATAGTGTAATATATAAGGGATAATGTTCCCCTTACAGTGTATTATAAGGGAATTCCATTACAGTGTAAATATATAAGGGATAATGTGCCTTTACAGTGTAATATATAAGGGATAAGTTCCCATTACAGTGTAAATATAAGGATAATGTGCCCAATGCAGTGTAATATATAAGGGATAATGGGCCCCTTACAGTGTAATACCGGTATATAAGGGATAATGTTCCCAATACAGGTAAAATATAAGGGATAATGTGCCACTTGCAGTGTGTATTTATAAGGGGATAATGTGCCCTTACAGTGTAATATATAAGGGATAATGTGCCCTTTACAGGTAATAATATAAGGGATAATTTGCCCCTTACAGTGTAATATATAAGGGATAATGTTCCCCTTACAGTGTAATATATAAGGATAATGTTTCCCTTACAGTGAATATACAAGGAATAATGTGCCCCTAACAGTGTAATATATAAGGATAATGTGCCCTTTACAGTGTAATATATAAGGGATAATGTTCCCCTTTACAGTGTAATATATAGGGATAATGTTCCCATTACAGTGTAATATATAAGGGATATTGAGCCCCTTACAGTTTAATATATAAGGGATAATGTGCCCCTTACAGTGTAATATATAAGGGATAATGTTCCCATTACAGTGTAATATATAAGGGATATGAGCCCCTTACAGTTTATAATATAAGGGATAATGTGCCCCTTACAGTGTATATATAAGGGATAATGTTCCCATACAGTGTAATTGTATACAGGGATACTGTTTTTTGCCCCTTACAGTGTAATATATAAGGGATAATGTGCCCCTTACAGTGTAATATATAAGGGATAATGTGCCCCTTACAGTGTAATATATAAGGGATAATGCACTTGCATGTATCATACGGGATCATGTGCCCCTTCAGGGGAGGGGGGGGGGGTTGTAAATATAAGGATAGTGTTTCCATTACATTGTAATATCTAAGGGACAGTGTCCATACATTGTAATAATAGGATAGTCCCCTACCTGTAATTATTAGGGATATGTTCCCATACCAGTGTAGATATAAAGGGATTAACTATTCCCGCTTACACTGTCATAATCAGGATGCATGCAAATCGACGGGATAATGTTCCCATTAGCAGTGTATAATAAGGTATAAGGATAAGTGCCCTTGCAGTGTAATATATAAGGGATAAGTGCCCCTTACAGTGTAATATAAGGATAGAGGAAGCAGTACCAGTGGGGGGTCTGTACAGGAGCTGGTTGTGTGATAGCGAGGGTACGGGCAGAACCTATGGGGACACTAGAGGAATATAAAGAGAGCACAGAGCAAAAGGATTTAATTATTATCACTAATGTACATGTATATCTTACTCCTGACTTATATTGTTTATTATAATACATTTATTTCACTGTCCTTGGTGGGCTGTGGGCCAGTCCGACATTTCCCCTTTTAGGTCTTAAGGTGAAGCTTGCGGCTAAGAGACATATGCTGTAACTTAGGGAGTCTGAAGTTAGCAAAAGGTCCTTAGAGCAGGGCTGTCAATATTTGATTCTATGTGTGTGGTACAAATGCAAAGCTTGGGGTCATATACTGCAGGGCAAAGCCCTATAACAGTTGTATTTTCATATGAGAACAGTGTAGGTCTATGTTTGTCCTGCAGGGGGGGCATTTTTAGTGAAGGTTAGCTGTATTGTTGGGAGGATTGCAAAGTCTTGGTAGTGGTGTGAAAGCGTGCCTGAGTCAATAACTAAAACTAGATAGAACTTCTTGATTTCACGGACCTCTATCTAAGGTGGGTACACACCATACAATTCTTCCTCCTGGCGAGCGATCGAGGCAAAAGCAGCCGATTGTGCCGGTGCGCCACGAATAAACGGTCGTCGATGATCCGGAGCCTCCAATACAATAATTCGCAGGACCGACGAAAACACTGAATGTCGGATCAGTCCATTATTGTATGGTGTGTACCCCAGCTTAAAACTATTCTTAAACCCACGGAGCTGACATTTGTCTGTCGCAAAGCTAAATTAGATATATAATAATATCCTATTTTTACACACAACATGGTATCAGGTGATCTTAAAACAGTGTTTTAATGGTTTATATTACTGTTATCACTGTAGGTTGCTTACACACTAGTAGTATTAAAATGTTAAAAAGTCTCCCTACCACTTACCCAGTAAAAGAGTAGTAATGCATTAAGGGTATGTCCACCCCCCAAACTAATAACTGATTTTTACTATGTTCCTGGAAATGGCTTTAAACCGATGACATTGCACCTTCACGGCCAATCACAGGAGTGGACCGGTCGAGGCCTCTTCTGCTTGACTTTCGTGCATGGAAAGGCATGAAGCTAAGCAAAGGCATTGGGGAACAAAGGCTGGTAAGTACATTTGGGGGGACCTGTCACAGCTATAATTTGCTAGGTCGAGGTTTATAGCCATTTCCAGGAACATAGTAAAATATTTAGGGTTGGGGGGACATACCCTTTAACCACTATGGAGATGCAATACCCATACACTGTAAAGATACAACTCTCCCATGTGACCAATAACATGCAATACATCATTGCCTCACAGAGCCACAGCCGCTGGGATCTGGGTTTAAAGTCATCACTAACAAAATTACAATCAGTTGGCTTGCTTTAACCCATCGGTTTTGGTGGCTGCACACGTCTCTCAAAAACACCCCACAGTGGCCAGTCGATTCGCCAGAGGGTGCGTGGCTCTGCTAATGTAGGAATTATTGCCAGCTGATAGTTGCCTGAAAAGCCTGTTTCCACAGAGTTTGGTGGTGTGTCAGAGTGCCCCAACACCTGTGACGGGTGGGGCTTAGGCCCACCCACAGTGGGGGCGGGCAACGCACCCGCGGGTGGTACTACATGGGGCTGTAGAATGCCCAGGTGGCCTGCAACTGAGTGGACCTGGGGTCCTGAGTGGGAGACCAGGGGGGCTGCAAAGGGGAGTGACCCGGGCGATTAACAGGTTCAGAGCAGGAAGCAGAAGGGAGGGACACTGGTGATGCCTGCTTGCCATATCACACACAAAAATGGTAAATTCTTCAAAACTATGTACCGGCAAAACTCTCAGGATGACAATTCCTATCGAATTACCTAAAGTAAATTTTGACCACATTCCTCTTTAAAATTACCGCTTCCTCAGTTTAATTTTTTTTAAGAGCGTCAGCACATACACAACCATGCCTGTGTTAAAGATGACTGCAAAACAATGAGGTAGCCTGGCAAGCAGTTTTCATTTATGCTGGTTCTGCTCCTTTCAGTGCGAGCCTAGTCATGGAAGATGTAAAGTTCTTTTTGTTAAAAAGGTGCTAATTTTGCCGCAAACCAATCAGATATTATTTACCATTTGAAGCTCCATCTGATTGGTTGTGGGCAACATTTAGCACATTTCAATCCCACCCCTCCCGTATCTCGGCGGGTTTCCCTCTTCTGGTGGGCTCCTGCATCACCCACGAGTCACCTCCCTAGACTCCCGAGACTTGAGAGGAACATAGTATCCTTTCCGTAGCCAATGCCCCTGAATGCCCCAGGACAGCACAGCATCAACAGCCCTTAAACTCTCCTCCCAACCGCATCCCACTACCCCTAACTGGTTTCCCCGCCCCACGTGATGTCACGACGCCCTAACATCTGATGGTGCAATTGCACCATCGGTATCCCACACCCCGTCTCGCGATTCCCTCCTTGACGATTCTGGTGGGCATGTGTACTCCTGCCATTTCCGATGAAACTTTTCCAGACATCCCGTCTTGAGATGTACTTGAGTTTTCCACCTGCCCGAATATCCCCGATTACGCCCTTTTTAATGACCTACCATCTCCCAATCTAGGATGTGTTCTACTCTTGCGGTGGATGGTCAACCCTCCACCCTTCTCACTGGATGACTGGGACCTTCATTTTACGATGAAAATTATACTTCTGTATATTTTTACGGAATCTTTATTAACTGTGTAAGAAAACTCTTCCCCAAGTGATCTACTTGTTAAACGTTTGCTAATCTTTACGTATCTGTTAACTAGAAAGCTATCCATGCAACCTTTTCCTGTATTACTACAATTTTCAAAAACACGTCGATACCGTTATTTTTCACTGGGTGAATGCAGATCGCGATATTCTAAACCAGGTATTACTAACTACTTCTATTATTATTTATTAGGCAAAGCGCTACAGATCCATAGGAAAGAAAAGGAAATCAGCAACAGCCATGCGGAGAGTTCAGTGAACATTAGTTGCAAATAACATAATCAGATTCTAAATGAGCTTTCATTCACTCTCGGTTTAATGTAATGGTTATGGTAACCTGGCCTACCGGCAACTTTGGTTAAGCATTGACACAGAAGAGCTTTCACCATTAATTATGCTTCACAATTATTCCAGATTTAATGTGATTAAAAGATTTTCCTTGTCCTCGATTTTTAAAATCTTGCGGCGATTGCAACTTGTTAGAATATTGTAACAGTGGCGGCTGTGGGCCCGTGGCTGTACTTTGAGTTGTCATACATTTTGATACACCTGTCAGCCGTACAGATACCAGTGTAGAAGACGACTGCTATGGTTTGTAACTGATCCGTACATTCATTGGGATCATAATTGTTTTGGATTGATAATGTAATTTTAGGTTGCAAATGTACAGCTGGTAATAAAATTGCCTTATCAGCGCATGTCCGCATTTGCCTCCCTGGATCACATGTAGACAGGACATGTGGGTATTTACTGAGTGGTTTGACTGGATGGATTGATTCCTTTATTTTCCCCTCAATTCCTACTATCCTATACTATAAAATAGGGCTCTCAAGGCTAATAGTATTATTTTTTTAAAGGCCTATTAAGTTGGTCCAATTTGGGTCCAAGGACACTACTATAGATCATACATCTTGTTTGGTCACTTCGTTTCCCTCTCCTCTCTTCTTCTTTCAAGTTCCATTGGTCAAAACTACCAATGGGATTTGAATTACAACTAACGCTGAATTTTGAACATCGAAACATGCCAAGCACTATATGCAAACTTTTGCAAAATCTGGCCGCGATTTTGAAAAAATTGAGCAAATCTGGTGGCGAAAATCCGCTGAGCGACCCCATTCACCTATTAATGAGTTCGGCAAATCCGTTCTTCGAAATACCGAGATTCAAATGAGAGATTTTCCACAAATACGGACACGCAAATGTTGGGTTGCTCTCCCATAAAATGTGAAAAATCCGCGAAATTTAATTTCGAGGATTCTCGTATTTTCCCTATTTTTTTTCGATTAAAATACGAGAAATCTTCGTAATTGTCGAGAAATTTCGAACAACGCGGTTCGGAAAAGTTCGGAAGGCGAAAACCAAAAATCTGTGCGATATCCTGCCGTCGAAAGTAACGGACTGAAAACTGGGCCTCATTATCAGCACGGACAATACGAATATCTACCCATCCGATCTTACATGTAATGGTCAACCATAATTTTTTACTAGTCACAGTTGCAGAAGAAAAAAATAATGTTTAACGGGCTTGTGTCATTTCTTTCTTTGCTTCAGCTACTACTATTATTTATCAATACACTACTTTGAATCCGTGCTTTACCTTTTTCACTGTCAATCTTATCAATGTTTTTCGTCTCGTCCCTGTTTATTTCTATCTACCCCAACACTCTCACTTCTCATAATTTCAATCGCTTCGATACTAGTTGTGCTACGTGGCACTGAATATTTTACGCCAAAGGAAACAAGTGCTAAAACTTGATCACGGGGAACCTCATCATTCTGGATCTAACGTTATGCCAACCTCATATTTTAATATCCCCCTTTTCTCATTTATTGACGCTGTAAATTAGTTAAGGAAACACAACAAGATACTAAAATAAAACCCATTAAAAACGCCACAGATTTGAAGTGCCAAGCGCATTTTTGTTTTTATCGTCTTGTACCTTTGGTAATATTCTTATCATTTGCATTTTTCAAAAAGCCAATTAAAAAGAGAGAGAGATTGCCCAAACCCTAGGACTATATTTTTAATAATGGACTAATTTATTTTGCTTGCACCAATAGAATTATGTACCGTTCAATGTTCCAATATATAATTCAGTCTTTACATAACTAAGGTCATAAAACAAAAACATGATGCAACCTTAGTGTGTCCCTGCTATATGTTACATTATGTAGGCCATGTATTAATCCCACTTCAACTACTGTATAAGCTAATTTATATTCGCTACCCTCTTTTCAGGTTGGAACACCGGTTTTTGCACCTAGGACTTTTGACATTGGAACTGCTGCTCTTCAATTTGACCCAGAAAAAGCTAGCAATTTTTTTTTCATCTTTTTGATTTCAAAGTTTTCAAGGATTAATGTAAAAGTTCAGTTCTAGTATAAAATTGTGCAATGGGCACTTATTTAAACTTTAACAATACTGACCCTATAACCACTGTCTATAAAGGGCTAATGTCGTAAATTAAGACCCAAAACCACTGGCGTTTGTTTTTAAAAATATAAGAAATTCCAATGGCGGGCACGCTGCGATTTTTAATTTTGGCATAAAGAATCAGTACATCTGTCTAGTGACGTCAACGGAAAGAAGTCGTATCAAGGATGCATAACATTTAAGTCTTTATTTAATTCAGTATATCCAACCCTTATCCGATTTCGCGCCCGAGAACCTGTCTTAATCATGGGAAATGGGTCGTTGGCACTTTTTGTTATTATTATTAAAATATAGCCCCGCCCCTATTAGGCTATTGCCTCGTGTAAAGGCCATCATCCTACTGCTGATGTGGATGGCCGTATCGGCGATCCGAACCCAGACCGCCGCGATTTATCCGTTCGCGAACGGCGGATTTCCGGATTTTCCGCCTACCAGCGAACTGTCCGATTCGCGGATTTACGCGGGATTAACCTGTATTTTCGAAATCCAGGATTTCTCTTAATTCAACTACGTATTTTTCGAAATTTTCGAAATTAACCAAGATTACTTGTATTTTCGAATTACATATTTTCGAAAATACATCAAAACTCGTATTTCGACAAATTTTCCGAAATACGAAAATATCGTTATCTCAAGGTTAATTTTTTATTTACATGTATTAAAACGGCACCGCGATCCTGGCCGTTGCGAGTTCGGACATCTCTACTGCTGATGACTTTAACAGCAGATATGTGGTTTAAACGTTAGTCACGCACAAAAAATTATGGGCAAACATGAATTATAAAACGCAGGGGCTGCTGAGCTGATTTTACAAGAACTATGCATCCAACCCGTTGTGAGAAACAATTTCCCATCTTCAATGAAACAAAAGGATCTTAAAACCTAATACTGTGATGTGAATGTTTACCTTTTTCTGCACACTTGTTCCATATTAGGAGAAGCCTTGGTTTAGTTTATGTTTTCTAATTAATTATTTAAAGGCCAAGAGGCAGAATGTTTTATATTATAATATAAATTAATAATGCTAAAAATAAAGTCCCGTTTTTTTTATGTACCTGCACATACTATCCAGTAACACCATTGGCTGATTGGCTGGTGGACAGTGTAGAGAGGATACTCAGAGATAAAGAGAGATACGACTACAAAGCTTATCGAAATAATGAGAGAAAGAGAGAAAAGAGATAAGAAACCCATGCTTAACAAGACGGAAACTAGAAGAAGGTGGAACGATGCCAGAATCGTAATCGAAGCACCGCCAAGAGACAAACAGGGGAGAAAATTGAAGAGAAAGGATAATGCGCGCCCGCGCGCTCGCCGCAGCGCGGCGCCCTGCGGCTGGCTGCGCGCTGCCCCCGTGGGTCGGGGCGCCCCGACCGCCGCGGGGGGGGGACTGCCTGCCCCTGCCCGCCCCGCGCGCCGCCCGCTGCGATTCCCCGCAGCACCGCGCTGCCCCCGCTCTTGCGCGCGCCGCAGAAGTGCGGGACGCGCAGCGCGCTCCCAGCGCACGCCCCCCTGCGCGCCTAGCCTGCGGGCGCAGCGCCCGCGGCGACGCGCGCGCCACGACGCGCCTCCTGGCGGCGTCGGCCCGCGCGGCGCGCGCCGCCAGCGCGCTCCGCCTGCGCGCCGCCGCTGGCCCCGGCTGTCGCTGCCCGGCGCGAGACCGGCCTGCCGGCTGCGCCGCCCGGGGGCGCGGATGGGGGGGGGGGGCATGCGCCTGGCGACACCGGCGGGCTGCTGCCGCGGGGCCGCGACTGGTCGGGTGCCCGCTGCGCGTGCGAAGCGCCGAGCTCTCTGCGCCGCGCAGCCGCGCGCCGCCGCGCTCCGCCGCGCGCTGCCCTGGTGCCGCCCGACGGTGCGCTGCGCCGGCTGCATGCGCCCGGCTGCCGCCCGCATGCTGCTGGCGCGCCCCCCTAGCGGATGGCCGGCCGCGGGCTGCTCCTGCGGCGCGCACGACCCCCGGCAGATCCCTCCTGCCGCCTGCCGAGGACGCACCCCCCGCGATCGCCGCGCCCAGCCGCTGCATGGATCGCACCCCAGAACAAGGGCCAAGACGGCATGCCACCCCGAGCGCGCTGCGCCCGCTGCAACGCTGATCACTGGGACACAGAACGCCAAACACGGACGCGCATGCCGAGATTAGCCGGCCACCACGCGGGACACACACGAACGCAGCAGGCGATTGCGCGCCTGCTCTGAATGAATGAGAGAGCGAAGCCCACAGACCCGCCGCGCCCCGGTGCAAGATGGCGCGAGACACCGACAGGGGCGGGGGGCGCTGCCCAGCAGAGAGCAGCTCTGAGGAAGGAGAGCAAAGGCCGCAATGATACAGACGATGGGCGCGTGAACTCACGTGGGGCGGGGAAACCAGCTTTAGGGGTAGGTGGGACGGTGGGGTTAGGAGTAAGGCGTTAAGGTGCTGTCCTGGGGCATTCAGGGGGCATGGCTACGGAAAGGTCTCATGTACTCCTCCAAGTCTCGGGAGTCTAGGGAGGGCTCGTGGGTGTGCAGGAAGCACCACCATCCAGGAATGAGGGAAAGAATCCCGCCGAGATACGGGAGGGGTGGGATCTGAAATGGTGCTAATTTGCCCCAACCAATCAGATGTAGCTCAATGGTAAATAATATCTGATTGGTTTTGCGGCAAAATTAGCACCTATTAACAAAAAGAACTTTACATCTTCTGATATGGCTCGCACTGAAAGGAGAGAACCAGAAAAGGAAACTGCTTCTGCCAGGCTACCTCATTGTTTTGCATTATCTTAACACAGGCAGGCTGTGTATGTGCTGACGCTCCTTAAAAAAAATTAAAATGTGGAAGGAGCTAATTTAAAGAGGAATGTGGTCCAAAATATTACTTTAGGTAATTCGATTAGGAATTTGTATCCTGAGAGTTTTTGCGGTTACATAGTTTTGAAGATATTTACATTTTTGTGTGTGATATGGAAGCAGGCATCCACCAGTCCCTCCCTTCCTGCTTCCTGCTCTGAAACCTTAGTTAATCGCCCTGTGGCTTACTCCCCTTTGCAGCCCCCCTGGTCACTCCCACTCAAGGCCCCAGGGTCCACTCAGTGCAAGGCCCCTGGGCCCATTCCCTACCAGACCCCATGTAGTACCACCCGCGGGTTGCTGTGCCCGCCCCACTGGGGGGTGCCTGAAGCCCCACCCGCTCACAGGTTTGGGGCCACTCTGACACACCACCAAACTCTGTGGAAACGCAGGCTTTTCAGGACAACTATCAGTGGCAATAATTCCTACATTAGCAGAGCCACGCACCCTCTGGCGAATCAGACTGGCCACTGTGGGGTGTTTTTGAGAGACGTGTGCAGCCACAAAACATAGGGTTAAAGCAAGCCAACTGATTGTAATTTTGTTATAGTCAGGACTTTAAACCCAGATCCCAGCGGCTGTGGCTCTCTGTGAGGCAATGATGTATTGCATGTTATTGGTCACATGGGAGAGTTGTTATCTTCTACAGTGTATGGGTATTGCATCTCAATAGTGGGTTAAAGGGTATGTCCCCCCCCAACCATAATTTGTTACTATGTTCCTGGAAATGGCTATAAACCTCGACCTAGCAAATTTATAGCTGTGGACAGGTCCCCCCAAATGTTACTACCAGCCTTCTGTTCCCCCGAGCCTTCTGCTTAGCTTCCATGCCTTTCCATGCACGAAAGTCAAGCAGAAGGGCTCGACGGCATCCACTCCTGTGATTTAGGGCAACTGTGAGTGCAATGTCAGGTTTTTAAGCCCATTTCCAGGAACATAGTAAAAATCAGTTATTAGTTTGGGGGGTGGACATACCCTTAATGCATTACTACTCCTTTACATGGGTAAGTGGTAGGGAGAACTTTCTTAACATTTTATACTACTAGTGTGTAAGAACCTACAGTGATAACCAGTAATAAACCATTAAAACACCTGATTTTAAGACCATGATACCATGTTGTTGTGTAAATAATAGGATATTATTATTATCTTAATTTAGCTTTGCGAACATGACAAATGTCAGCTCCGTGGGTTTAAGAATAGTTTTAAGCTGGGTACACACCATACAATAATTCGTGACTGACCGACATTTCAGTGTTTTCGTCGGTCATGCGAATTATTGATTGAGGCTCCGATTCATCGACGACCCGTTTATTCGTGGCCGCACACGGCACAAACCTTACGCTTGCTTTTGCCTCGATCGCTCGCCAGGAGGAAGAATGTATGGTGTGTACCCACTTAAGATAGAGGTCCGTGAAATCAGAAGTTTCTATCTTAGTTTCTAGTTATTGACTCCAGGCCTAAGCTTTCACAACACATCACCAAGTAAGACTTTGCAATCCTCCCAAAAATACAGCTAACTTCACTAAAGAATGCCCCCTGCAGGACATAACATAGACCTACACTGTTCTCATATGAAATACAACTGTTTATAGGGGCTTGCCCTGCAGTATATGACTCCCCAAGCTTTGCATTTGTACCACACACATAGAATCAAATATTGACAGCCCTGCTCTAAGGACCTTTGTAATTCAGACTCCCTAAGTTCGACAGATATGTTCTCTTAGCCAAGGCTTCACTTAAAGACCTAAAAGGGGAAATTCGGGACTGGCCCACAGCCCACCCAAGGACGTGAAATAAATGTATTAATAAACAATATATAGTCAGGAGTAAGATATACATGTACATTAGTGATAATTAATTAAATCCTTTTAGCTCTGTGCTACCTTTTTTTTTTCTTTTTTATATTCCTTCTCTAGTGGTCCCAAGAGTTCTGCCGTACCCTCACGCTATCACACAACAGCTCCTGTTACAGACACCCCACTGTACTGCTTTCTCATCCTTATATTACACTGTAAGGGGCACCTTATCCCTTCCCTTATATATTACACTGTAATGGGACATACCCTTATATATTACACTGCAAGGGGCACATTATCCCTTATATATTACAGTGTAAGGGGTAATAGATATCCCTTATATATTACACTGTAATGGGAACATTATCCCTTAATATTACAGTGTAAGGGGCACATTATCCCTTATAATTACAATGTAATGGGACACATATCCCTTATATATTACAATGTAAGGGGCACATTATCCCCTTTATGTATTACAGCAAGTGGCACATTATCCCTTATATATTACACTGTAAGGGGCGCTCAATATCCCTTATATAGTACACTGTAATGGGACATATCCTTACTATATTACACTGTAAAGGGGCAACATTTATCCTTATATATTACACTGTAAAGGGGAGCATTATCCCTTATATATTACACTGTTAGGGGCACAGTATTCCTTGGTATATTACACTGTAAAGGGTAACATTATCCCTTATATATTAACACTGTAAGGGGACATTTATCCCTTATATATTACACTGTAAGGGGGAAATTATCCCTGATATATTACACTTGTAAAGGGGCAACATATCCCTTATATATTACACTGTAATGGGACATTAATCCCTTATAATTACACTGGCAAGGGGCAACATTATACCTATATATTACATGTATAGGGGACATATTATCCTTATATATTACACTGTAAGGGAACATTATCCCTTATATATTACAGGTAAGGGCACATTTATCCCTATATATTACACTGTAATGGGAAACATTGATCCCTTATATATTACCACTGTAAGGGGAACACATTATCCCTTATATATTACACTGCAAGGGGACATTATCCCTTTATATTACAATGTAAGGGGCCTCAATATCCCTATATATTAACACTGTAATGGGACATTTATCCCTTATATATTACATGTAAAGGGGAATTATCCCTTATATATACACTGTAAAGGGGACATTATCCCTTATATATTACACTTGTTAGGGGGCAACCTTCATTCCTTGTATATTACACGTGTAAGGGGAAACATTATCCTTATTATATTACACTGTAAGGGGAACATATCCTTATATATTACACTGTAAGGGGCAAATTTACCCGATATATTACACTGTAAAGGGCCACATTATCGTGCGGAAACATTATTCCTTATAATACACTGTAAAGGGCGCATTATCCCTTATTATACACTGTTAGTGGGCACATTATTCCTTGATATTACACTTGTAAAGGGAACATTATCCCTTATATATTACACTGTAAGGGGAACATTATCCCTTATATATTATACACTGTAAGGGGAACATTATCCCTGATATATTACACTTGTAAGGGAAATCTATCCCTTATATATATACTTACTGTATGGAACATTATCCCTTATAGATTACACTGCAAGTGGCACATTATCCCTTTATATTACAGGTATAGGGGCATATTATCCCTTATATATTACACTGTAATGGGAACATTATCCCTTATATCTTACAGTGTAAGGGGCACATTATCCCTTATTATTACAACTGTAATGGAAATTATCCCTATATATTACAACTGTAAGGGCACATTATCCCTTATATTTACACTGCAAGGGCACATTATCCCTTGTATATAACTGTAAGGGGCTCATATCCCTTATATATTACACTGTAATGGGAACATTATCCCTTATATCTATTACACTGTAAGAGGGAACTTATCCCTATATCAACTTCTGTAAGGGGCACATTATCCTTATATATTACACTGTTAGGGGCACATTATCCGTATATTTCACACTTTAAGTAAGGGGAACATTATCCTTATATATTACACTGTAAGGGGAACATTATCCCTTTATATATTACACTGTAAGGGGCAACATTTCCCTTTTATATAGACACACTGTAAAAGGGCACATTATCCCTTTATATTACACTGTAAGGGGCCATATCCTTATATAAATACACTGCAAGTGGCACATTATCCCTTATATATTACACTGTAATAAGGGAACATTATCCATTATAGACTTAACACTGCAAGTGGCACATTATCCCTTAGTATCATCTTAATCACTTATATCCTGTATGGACTATTATTCCCTTGTAAGGGGCAACAGATAGATTATGTTCCCTCCCTTACATATTACACTGTAGGTGTACACATGTATCTAACATGGGACACATTATCCTTATATTACATTGTGTAAGGGGCACATTATCCCTTATATATTACACTGTAATGGGAACCATTATCCCTTATAGTATTACACTGTAAGGGGCACATTATCCCTTATATATACCTGTAAGGGGTCAATATCCCTTATATTATTACACTGTAAGGGTACACGGGAACATTATCCCTTATATATTACACACTGTAAGGGGCCATTATCCCTTATATTAATACTGTAAGGGCTCAATATTTCCCATATATTACACTGTAATGGGGACATTATCCTTATATATTACACTGTAAGGGGAACATTATCCCTTATATATTACCACTGTATGCAATGGGAACATTATCCTTCCTTATATATTACACTGTAGGGTGTAGGGGCACATTATCCTTTAATTACACCTGTAAGGGAATATCCCTTATATATAACTGTAAGGGGAACATATTCCCTTATATATTACACTGTAAGGGGAATACCCTTATATATACCTGTAAAGGGAACATTATCCCTTATATATTACACTGTTAAGGGGCACATTACCCTTATAAATTACACTGCAAGGGCACATTATCCCTTATATATTCACAACTTATTGGGAACATTATCCCTTATAACGTATTACACGTAAGGGGCAACATTATCCCTTATATATTACACTGCAGTGGGCACATTATCCCTTATATGTTACACTGTAATGGGAACAATTATCCCTTATATATTACACTGTAAAGGGCACATTATCCCTTATATATTACACTGTAATGGAACATTATCCCTTATATATTACACTGTAAGGGAACATTATCCCTTATATATTTACACGAAGGGCGCAAATTCCCTTATATAACACCGTAACGGGCACATTATCCTTATATATTACACTGTTGTAAGGGGCGCATTATCCCTTATATATTACAACTGTAAGGGGAACATCATCCCTTAATAGTTACACTGTAAAGGGCAATATGTACTTATATAATTTACACTGTAGGGGAACATTATCCCTTATATTACACTGTAAGGGGTGCACATCCCCTGTGCATCATCCCTTATATATACACTGTAAAGGGCACTTATCCTTGTAGATATACACTGTAAGGGGCACATATCCCTTATATATACCACTGCAATGTGGCCACATATATCCCTTATATATTACACTGTAAGGGCACATTATCCCTTATATTACACTGTAATGGAAATATATCCCTTATATATTACACTGTAAGGGGCAACAATCATCCCTTATATATTACACTGTAATGGGAACATTGTCCCTTATATATTACACTGTAAGGGACATTATCCCTTATATATTACCTGTAGGGGAACATTATCCCTTATATATATTACACTGTAAGGGGCACATTATCCCTTATATATTACACTGTAAGGGACACATTATCCCTTATAATATACACTGTATGGGAACATTGATCCCTTATATATTTACACTGTAATGGGAACATATACCCTTATTCTTATAAATTACACTGTAAGGGGCACCATATACATTATATATTACACTGTAGGGGCACTTATCCTTATATACATTGTGGGGCCACAATTATCCCTATTAACATTATCCCTTAAATTATATTACACTGTAAGGGCACATTACCTTATATACATTATCCCTTATATATTACACTGTAAGGGGTACATTATCCCTTATATATTACACTGTAATCGGATCATATCACTATATTATATATACTGTAAGGGGAACATTATCCCTTATATATACACTGCAAGTGGCCATTATCTCCTTATATATTACACTGTAAGGGGCACATTACATCCCTTATATATTAGCACTGTAAGGGGCACATTATCCCTTATATACATTATCCCTTATATATACACTGTAAGGGGTACATTACCCTTAATTACATGCAGTGCACTTATCCTTATATATTACACTGTAAAGGGACATATCCCTATATATTACACTGTAAGGGAAACATTATCCCTTATATATTACACTGTAAGGGGAACATTATATCCCTTTATATTACACTGTAATGGTAACATTATCCTTATATATTACACTGTAGGGGCTCCAATATCCCTTATATATTTACACTGTAATGTGGAACATTGTCCCTTATATATTACACTATTAATGGGAACATTACCCTATATATTACACTGTAAGGGGCACATTATCCCTTATATATACACTTGAAGGGCACATTATCCCTTATATATTTACACTGTAATGGGATCATTAATCACTTATATATATTGTTACACTGTAAGGGCGGACATTATCCCTATATTATTACACTGCAAGTGGCACATCTATCCCTTATATATTACACTGTAAGGGACACGATTATCCCTTATATATACACTGTATGGGAACATTATCCCTTATATATTACACTGTAAGGGGCAAGGAACATACTTATCCCGTTATAATTACAATGTAATGGGAAACATTTATCCCTCATTAATATTACACTGTAAGGGCATAATCCCTATAGTATTACACGTAATGGGAACATTGTCCCTTTTATATTACACTGTGAAGGCACATATACCTATATATACACTGTAAGGGGCACACTTATATTCCCTATATATTTACACCTGGGGCACATTATCCCTTATATTATTACCCTGTAAGGGACATATCTTATATATACACTGTAAGGGGCAACATTATCCCTTATATATTAACTGCCTGAAGGGGCACATTATCCCTTAAATAGAACACGTAATAAGGGGCACATTTATCCTTAATATTACACTGTAAGGGCAACATTATCCCTTATATATTACACGTGAAGGGGCACATTATCCTATATATTTACACTGTAAGGGGACATTATCCCTTATTATTACACTGGAAAGGAACATTATTCCCTTATATATTACACTGTAAGAGGACATATCCCTTATATTTACACTGTAAGGGGCACATTTTCCCTATATATTTACAACTGTAAGGGGCACATTATCCCTTTATATTACACTGTAAGGGGAACATTATCCCTATATATTTACACTGTAAGGGGAACATTATCCCTATATATTACACTGTTTAGGGGGGACAACATTTTTTTACCCTTACAGTGTAATATATAAGGGATAATGTGCCCCTTACAGTGTAATATATAAGGGATAATGTTCCCCTTACAGTGAATATATAGGGATAATAACCCCTTACATTGTAATATATAAGGGATAATGTCCCTTACAGTGTAATATATAAAGGGATATGTGCCCTTTCACAGTGTAATATATAAGGGATAAGGGCCCCTTACAGTGTAATATATATAAGGGAAATTAATTGTTCCCCTTACAGGTAATATATAATGGATAATGGCCCCCTTACAGTGTAATATATAAGGGATAATGGTCCCCCTTACAGTGTAATATATAAGGATAATGTTCCCCTTACAGTGTAATATATAAGGGATAATGGTCCCCCTTACAGTGTAATATATAAGGGATAATGTGCCCTTACAGTGTAATATATAAGGATATGTCCCCTTACAGTGTAATATAGAAGGGATAATGTGCCCCTTACAGTGTAAATAATAGGTAGAATGTGCCCTTACAGTGTAATATAAGGGATAATGTACCCCCTTACAGGAGTTGGTAATATAAGGGATAATGTGCCCCTTACAGTGTATATATTAAGGAAATGTGCCCTTACAGTGTAATAGATAAGGGATAAGTGTCAGACACGGGGAAACCAACAACCCCCCCCCCCCAGGCCTACCCCCTCCACCTTAATACAAGTGCTAATATATCAGGGATCCTGTGCCCCTAACATGTAATATATAAGGTATGTGCCCCTTACAGTGTAATATATAAGGGATAATGTTCCCCTTACAGTGTAATATACAAGGAATAATGTGCCCCTAACAGTGTAATATATAAGGGATAATGTGCCCCTTTACAGTGTAATATATAAGGGATAATGTTCCCCTTTACAGTGTAATATATAAGGGATAATGTTCCCATTACAGTGTAATATATAAGGGATATTGAGCCCCTTACAGTTTAATATACAAGGGATAATGTGCCACTTGCAGTGTAATATATAAGGGATAATGTGCCCCTTACAGTGTAATATATAAGGGATAATGTTCCCATTACAGTGTAATATATAAGGGATAATGTGCCCCTTACACTGTAATATATAAGGGATAATGTTCCCATTACAGTGTAATATATAAGGGATAATATGCCCCTATACTGTAATATATAAGGGATAATGTGCCACTTGCAGTGTAATCTATAAGGGATAATGTTCCCATTACAGTGTAATATATAAGGGATAATGTTCCCCTTACAGTGTAATATATCAGGGATAATGTTCCCCTTACAGTGTAATATATAAGGGATAATGTTCCCCTTACAGTGTAATATATAAGGGATAATGTTCCCTTTACAGTGTAATATACAAGGAATAATGTGCCCCTAACAGTGTAATATATAAGGGATAATGCGCCCCTTTACAGTGTAATATATAAGGGATAATGTTCCCCTTTACAGTGTAATATATAAGGGATAATGTTCCCATTACAGTGTAATATATAAGGGATATTGAGCCCCTTACAGTGTAATATATAAGGGATAATGTGCCACTTGCAGTGTAATACATAAGGGATAATGTGCCCCTTACATTGTAATATATAAGGGATAATGTTCCCATTACATTGTAATATATAAGGGATAATGTGCCCCTTACACTGTAATATATAAGGGATAATGTTCCCATTACAGTGTAATATATAAGGGATAATATGCCCCTTACACTGTAATATATAAGGGATAATGTGCCACTTGCAGTGTAATCTATAAGGGATAATGTTCCCATTACAGTGTAATATATAAGGGATAAGGGATAATGTGCCCCTTACAGTGTAATATATAAGGAGAGAGGAAGCAGTACGAGTGGGGGGTCTGTACAGGAGCTGGTTGTGTGATGAGCGGAGGGTACGGGCAGGAACCTATGGGGACACTAGAGAGGAAATATAAGGAGGAGCAGCAGAGCAAAAGGATTTAAATTATTATCACTAATGTACATGTATATCTTACTCCTGACTTATATTGTTTATTATAATACATTTATTTCACTGTCTTGGGTGGGCTGTGGGCCAGTCCGACATTTCCCTTTTAGGTCTTAAGGTGAAGCTTGCGGCTAAGAGACATGATGCTGTAACTTAGGGAGTCTGAAGTTAACAAAGGTCCTTAGAGCAGGGCTGTCAATATTTGATTCTATGTGGTGGTACAAATGCAAAGCTTGGGGAGTCATATACTGCAGGGGCAAAGCACCTATAAACAGTTGTATTTCATATGAGAACAGTGTAGGTCTATGTTATGTCCTGCAGGGGGCATTCTTTAGTGAAAGGTTAGCTGTATTGTTTGGGAGGATTGCAAAGTACTTGGTGATGTGTTGAAAGCTTAGGCCTGGAGTCAAATAACTAGAAACTAAGATAGAAACTTCTGATTTCACGGACCTCTATCTTAAGGTGGGTACACACCATACAATTCTTCCTCCTGGCAGAGCGATCGAGGCAAAAGCAAGCGATTGTGCGGTCCACGAAGAAACGGTCGTCGATGAATCGGAGCCTCCATACAATAATTCGCATGACCGACGAAAACACTGAAATGTCGGTCAGTCAGGCCGAATTATTGTATGGTGTGTACCCAGCTTAAAACTATTCTTAAACCCACGGAGCTGACATTTGTCATGTCGCAAAGCTAAATTAGGTAATAATAATAATATCCTATTATTTACACACAACATGGTATCAGGTGGTCTTAAAATCAGGTGTTTTAATGGTTATATTACTGTTATCACTGTAGGTTTCTTACACACTAGTAGTATTAAAATGTTAAGAAAGTTCTCCCTACCACTTACCCAGTAAAAGGAGTAGTAATGCATTAAAGGGTATGTCCACCCCCCAAACTAAATAACTGATTTTTACTATGTTCCTGGAAATGGCTTTAAACCTTGACATTGCACCTTCACAGGCCAATCACAGGAGTGGATGCCGGTCGAGCCCCTTCTGCTTGACTTTCGTGCATGGAAAAGGCACGGAAGCTAAGCAGAAGGCGTCGGGGGAACAAAGGCTGGTAAGTACATTTGGGGGGACCTGTCACAGCTATAAATTTTGCTAGGTCGAGGTTTATATCCATTTCCAGGAACATAGTAAAAATCAGTTATTTAGTTTGGGGGGCGGACATACCCTTTAACCACTATTGAGATGCAATACCCAGACACTGTAGAAGATAACAACTCTCCCATGTGACCAATAACATGCAATACATCATTGCCTCACAGAGAGCCACAGCCGCTGGGATCTGGGTTTAAAGTCATGCTAACAAAATTACAATCAGTTGGCTTGGCTTTAACCCCTAGGTTTTGGTGGCTGCACACGTCTCTCAAAAAACACACCCACAGTGGCCAGTCTATTCGCCAGAGGGTGCGTGGCTCTGCTAATGTAGGAATTTATTGCCAGCTGATAGTTGCCTGAAAAGGCTGTTTCCACAGAGTTGGGGGTGTGTCAGAGTGGCCCACAACACCTGTGAGCGGGTGGGGCTTAGGCACCCACAAGTGGGCGGGGCAACAGCACCCGCGAGTGGTACTACATGGGGCTGTAAGGGAATGGGCCAAGGGGGCCTGCAACTGGAGGGACCATGGGGTCCATGAGTGGGAGGGACCAGGGGGGCTGCAAAGGGGAGTAGACACAGGGCAGATTAACTGACAGGTTTCAGAGCAGGAAGCAGGAAGTGCAGGGAACCTGGTGATGCTGCTGCCATATCACACACAAAAATGTAAATATCTTCAAAACTATGTAACGCAAAAACTCTCAGGAGAACAATTCCTATCAATTTACCTAAAGTAATTTTTGGACCACAGTTCCTCTTTAATTATCCCTACTTCCCAATTTAATTTTTTTTAAGGAGCGTCAGCACATACACAGCCTGCCTGTGTTAAAGATAATGCTAAAACAATGAGGTAGCCTGGCAGAAGCAGTTTTCTTTATGCTGGTGCTCCTTTCAGTGCACACTATCAGGAAGATGTAAAAGTTCTTTTTGTTAAAAATGGTGCTAATTTTGCCGCAACCAATCAGATATTATTTACCATTTGAAAGCTAACATCTGATTGGTTGGGGCAAAATTAGCACCATTTCAGGTATCCCACCCCTCCCGTATCTCGCGGGATTCTCCCTCATTCTGGGGTGGTCTCCTGCACACCCACGAGTCCTCCCTAGACTCCCGGACTTGAGAGGAGACATGAGTACCTTTCCGTAGCCATGCCCCCTGAATGCCCCAGGAACAGCCCTTAACTCCTCCCTAACCCCGCCTCCCACCACCCCTAGAATGGTTTCCCCGCCCCACGTGATGTCACGCCCCACTCACCACACCCCCGTCTCCACCCTGCCTGGAAGACGGGGGTGTGGTGAGTGGGGCAGGGTGGAATGTCTGCCATTTTTAACGATAAGAACTTTTATTACATCTCCCTGTATATGTGTTTGTTTACTGGAATATTCTTCTCATTTAACTGTTTGTTAATGATAAACTCATTTCCCCAAATTGTTGTGGATTCTACTCTTGGGTCAATACTTTGGCTACAACTTATCTGTTATCTGTTAACTAGAGATAAATGAAATAAATCTCAGGTTCGAACCCACCCTTTTCCTGTGATTACTAAATTTTCAACCTCGATTACCGATTTTTCAAACGGGGAAATGCAGATCTGCCGATATTCTAAACCAGGTATTACTACTACTTCTATTATTATTTATTAGGGAAAGCGCTACCAGATACATAGGAAGAACAGAGGAATCAGCAACAGCCATGACGGAGAGTTCAGTGACATTAGTTGCAAATAAACATATCAGATTCTAAACATGAGCTTTCATTACACATCTCTTTTAATGTTAATGGTTAATGGTAATCCTGGCCTACAGGCAAACTTTGGTTAAGCATTACTACAGAAGAGCTTCACCATTATATTATAGCTTCACAGATTATTCAGATTTAAATGTATGTAAAAGATTATTCCATTGTCTCTATTTTAAAATCTGCGGCATTGCAACTTTTTACGAATAATTGTAGCAGTGCGGCTGTGGCCCGTGGCTGTACATTTATACGGTTCGCGGTCATATATTTTTGATACAGCCGTACAGCCGTACAATACCAAGTGGTAGAAGACGACTGCTATGGTATTGTATGGCTGATCGGACAATTACGATTGGGATCATAATTGTTTGATTGAGAATGTAATTTTAGGTTGCAAATGTACAGCTGCGTAATGAAATTGCCAATTACCGTGCATTTGCCTTCCTCTGGATCAATGGTTAGACAGGAAATGTGGGTATTACTGAGTAGGTTGGACTGGATGGATGGATGTCTTTATTTAACCTCAAATTCCATACTATCCTATACTATAAAATAGGGCTCTCAAGGCTAATAATTATATTTTAAAGGCCTATTAAGTTGGTCCAATTTGGTCAAGGACACTACTATAGATCATACAATCTGGATTTGGGTCAAAAACTCCTGTTTCTTCTTTCAAGATTCCATTGGTCAAAACTACCAATGGGATTTAATTACAGAACTACTGAAATTTTGAACATCGAAACTTAGTTCAGCACTAGAGATGTCCAAACTTTGCAAAATCTGGTCCGCGAATTTTAGAAAGAATTTGAAAATTCGAAAATCCGCGAGCGGACCCATAAAAACCTATTAATTCGGCAAAATCTGTTCTTCGAAAATACGAGGATTTTTCAAAAATACGAGGATTCTTCCAAAATACGGACACGCAAATGTGGGTTGCTCCATCCAAAAATGTGAAAAATCCGCGAAATTTTAATTTACGAGGATTTCTCGTATTTTCCCGTATTTTCGAAAATACGAGAAATCTTCGTAATTGCGAAAATATTCGAAAACCCGGTTCGGAAAAGTTCGGAAGGCGGAAAACCAGAAAATCTGCGATATCTGCCGTTCGCGAACGAGGTAAATCCGTGGTAAATGAACTGGGCCATCATTATTCAGCACGGAACAATAATAAATATCTACCTATCCGATCTTTACATGTATGGTCAACCATAATTTACTAGCACATTGCAGAAGAAAGAAGAAAATATGTTACGGGCTTGTGTATTTCTTTTGCTTCAGCTACTACGTTATTTTATCAATACACTACATTATACGGCTTTACTTTTTCCTGTAAATCTGTATCATGTTTTCGTCTCGTCCCTGTTTAGTTCTCATCACCCCAACACTCACATAATTTCTAATCGCTTCGATACCTAGTTGTGCTAACGTGGCACTGAAATTTTACGGCCAAAGGAATAAAGTGCTAAAACTTGATCACAACATCATCATTCTGGATCTTAACGTTATGCCAACCTCATTATTTTAATATCCCCCTTTTCTCATTTATTAGACTCTTGTAAATTAGGTAAGAAACACAACAAGATAATAAAAATAAATTACCCATTAAAAACGCACAAGGATTGAAGTGCCAGCGCATATTTATCGTCTTGTAGCCTTTGGGTAATATTCTTATCATTTGCAATTTTTCAAAAAGCCAATTAAAAAAGAGAGAGAGATGCCCAAACCCTAGGACTATAATGTTTTAATAAATGGACTAATTTCATTTTTCTTTGCACAAAGTAGAATTAATGTACCGTTCATGTTCCAATATATAATCAGCTTAATAACTAAGGTTCAGTAAGAACATTATAGCATACCTTAGGTGTTCCCTGCTATATTTACATTTATTAGGCCACTGTATTATCCCACTTCAATACTGTATAGTAGCTAATTTATATTGCTACCCTCGTTTCAGGTTGGAACAGCCGGTTTTGCACCTGGACTTTTGACAGTTGGAACTGCTGCTTAAATTTTGACCCAGAACTGCAATTTTTTTTTCCATTTTTTGATTTCAAAGTTTTCAAGGATTTAATGTAAAAGTTCAGTTCTACTATAAAATTGTGCAATGGGCACTTATTTAACTTTAACAATACTGACCCTATAATACATGTTATAAAGGGCTGAAATGTAGTAAATTAAGACCAAAAACCACTGGCTTGTTTTAAAAAATAAAGAAATTCTAAATGGCGGGCAGCTGATACAATGGGCCGCCATTTTGATAATTTTGGCATAAAGATCAGTACATCTGTCTATTGGCGCACACTGGAAAGAAGTCCGATCAGGATGCATAAAATTTAAGTCTTTATTTAATTCAGTATATCCAAACGCCTTACGCATTTCGAGCCCACCTGCTCTTAATCATAGGGAAATGGGTCGTTTGGCTACTTTTGTTATTATTATTAAAAATATAGGCCCCTATTAGGCTATTGCCTCTGTAAATGCCACACGGCCTACTGCTGAGTAGGGATGGCCGGTTCGCGGATCCGAACCCAGATCCGCCGCGGATTTATCCCGTTCGCGAACGGCGGATTTTTCCGGATTTTCCGCCTTCCGAACTTCCGATTCGCGGATTTACGGGGATTACCTGTATTTTCGAAAATACAAGGATTTCTCTTAATTCCATACATACGTATTTTCGAAAATTTTCGAAATTACAAGGATTACTTGTATTTTCGAAAATACATATTTTCGAAAATACATAAAACTCGTAATTTCGAAAATTTTCGAAAATACGAAAAATATCGTTATTTCAAGGGTATTTTTAATTTTAACGGACCGGATTTTGCGAAGTTCGGACATCTCTACTGCTGAGTGACTTTAACAGCAGATATGTGGTTAACGTAGTCACGCACAAAAAAATTATGCAAACATATGATTAAAACGCAGGGGCTGCTTGAGCTGATTTTACAGAACTATGCATCCACCGTGTAGAATACAATATTGCCATCTTCAAATGAAGAATAAAGGATCTTAAAACCTAATATGTGATGTGAATGTTTACCTATTTTCTGCACACTGTTGCCATATTAGGAGAAGCCTTGGTTAGTTTATGTTTTCTAATTATTATTTAAAGGGCCAAGAGGCAGAATGTTTATATTATAATATAAAATATAATCATGCTAAAAATAAATCCCCGTATTGACCGCACTATACCAGTAACACCATTGGCTGATTGGCTGGTGGACAGTGTGATTCCTACTTACACCAATAATATTTCATTAAGTTGTAAATATGGGATTTTCTACTTTATTTCTTCACACTCTTGGATAAAACATTTTGGAACATAGTTTTAGAGTTTTTTCTAAATAACTTTTTACCATTTACTGAAAAGTATAAATTAAAGTGTTTTTTATTTTTATTTTTTATTGTGTACAAAGAAGTACTGTCCATATCAGTAAAGTCGACCATCAAGACTTAAAACCCAACCTCTTCCTCTGAACACAGAACTAATCTCTGCGGAATTTCACCCTGCTAGTCCCTGTTTTTCCGATTCCTCCATTAAAAGTAATTAAAGTCCACGTTAGCAACATGCTTAAAGAAAAGAAGTAAATCCTATGCAAATTGGCATTGCAAAATGTGCTTAGAGAATTGGTAATTTTCATACCAGATAAGGATGGGTCCTAATAGAGCTGAAACTATCCCCAATGGTATTGATCACCACATATTTCTGTCTTTTTTTGTTTGTGCTTTCAGACTTTAGTTAAGCAGCAGGATGGCTTTCCACCTTCTCTGACTGAGACTCATCTGGTCTGCTAAAGCTCTTTTCTCCTATTTGCTTGCACTCAGGCATGAGCACTAAATGAAGCAAGTAATTTGGTGCATTGTTAGAAGGAGGGGGCAGCTGACAGTGAATGGTGTCAGCTGCATAGGCAGCAGAAAAAGCCGACATCTTAATAAAACAGCCTCGGGCAAAATCCCATTAAAGCCTTCAGAAGGTTGTTTCCCTGCAGTTGAGCAGGTAGGCGTAGAAAAGTGCGTGGCAGCTCGGAGTGCTCTTAGGGAGACCAGTAAAAAAAAAAAAAAAAGGAGTGTTTTATATATATATATATATATATATATATATATATATATATTATATTTATTTATTTATAAATAAATAAATCCCAAGCTCCTCTGAGTAATTTGCAAGGCTGAGAGAGAGAGAGAGAGAGTCTCCTTGATGTTTGGGGACCAAGTGACTATGCAATGGTAAAATATGCTACAGAGCTCCGTTTGTCCATTAATGATGTTGTGTGGACCTTAGCCTGACCTCTAGAGAAGTGAAGGAATATCCTTAGCATCGGTAGAATGACAATGAGCGCTGGCCGAAGAACATTCTCTCCTGTTGTTGTTTTGTTGCTTCTTGTTGTGGGACGACAAAAAAACAAACAAACACATTTTAGAAGATACATTTCTGGAGCAAGGTTGTGCAAATTACCTGATTATTACTATATTATAAGTAAATAAATGTTTAGCACTTTACACATTTCTAATGAATGACCATAGAGAAGAAGGAGGTGTCTATGACTATGAAAGTTCCACTATTTTACCATTCCCAGAATTCCTACCATCAGTTCTAATAAAACCCACCTGCTTGTGTCCTCAGCTTTACTGTAGCCTTGAGCGTTGTCTGGGAGAATTTTCTTACTTTGAAGTATCTGCATTCTATGTCTTGAACACACACTAGGTCCAAGGCCAGAATTTCACTGCTTCATGTCACCAGATACTCCCCCACGTCATAGTCCTATTGCTCAACTCGTGATCACAATGGTTTTACAGCCCCATTTGTTGGTTGTGTTGTGAAAATTATAGTTCAACTAACGCTAGAGGGTCACACATCTTTGATTTCCATTTTTCTTCTCTGATGGAGTTTGAAGTCCTATTCTGGGCTTCCTATTCCTCCAGACCATGATGACCCACTAAATGTTAAGATTTTTTTTAAAATAACAATAACAATTCGATGATGTTGAAAATTCTAAAATTTGCTCCCGTTTACTTTGGGTTCAATTGGAATTTTCAGTTCTAGGGAATTTCAACACACTCTGTGGAACTGATGGTGGAATGATACATTTTATAGGGGTTATGGGATAAACAACTCACAGTGCAACCAAAGTATTGGGAGAAATGTG